>CAUJGJ010000397.1:7007500-7032500 GCA_963170055.1 Halisarca cf. caerulea
TCAGATCAGGAGCGTGAACTCTTATCCCTTCCCTGCCGGCTTGGTGGCTTGGGAAACCCAGACTTCACCAAGCTTTCATCCTCCTACTACCAAGCCTCCCAGGACATCTGTAGTCCTGTTGTGAGTCTTATCCTAGAGAGTCAACACGTACTCAGAAAGGACACATCAGCCGAACAAAGAAGGATAAAACAAAGAGTCAAGACTGAGAGGAGAGAATGTGATGCTGACAAAGCCTCTTCCCTCAACCTGCCTGATAATCAGAAGAAGGTAGTGGAACTCGCTCAGAATAAGGGATCCTCCAGTTGGCTCACTGCATTGCCTCTGGCGAAATACAACTTCTCACTATCAAAGAGTGAATTTAGGGATGCAATATGTATGCGATACGGATGGCTTCCTGAAAGGCTTCCAGCCGAATGTGTCTGTAGTGAGAACTTTACAATCAATCATGCTCTGAGCTGCCCCCGTGGGGCTTTCCGCACAATACGCCACAATGAGGTTCGAAATCTGACCGGTAGCCTACTAGCAGAGGTCTGTCATGATGTCAGCCTTGAACCTGTCTTCCAGCCACTGAGTGGCGAAGTCCTCAATCATGCAACATCCATCTGCGAGAATGAGGCCCGAGTGGATGTAGCTGCCAGAGACTTCTGGACACATGGTAAAGGTATGTAACCCTTTTGCCAAGTCCAATCAAAAGTTTGCTCTTGCATCTTGTTTCACTCATCATGAACAACAGAAGAAAAGAGCCTATGAGCAGAGAGTCCTTGAGATTGAAAATGGCTCATTCACACCCCTTGTCTTCAGTACCACAGGTGGCATGGGAAGACTTGCATCCATCTTCTATAGTAGATTGGCCATGATGCTATCTGAGAAGAAACAGCAACCCTTTTCGGCTACGATGGGATAGCTGCGATGTCAATTGTCCTTCTCCCTCCTGAGATCTTCCATTTTATGTATTAGAGGATCAAGATCAAGTCGGAATGTCATTCCAAGATTCCCAATCTCCACAGACCTGGTCAACAATGAATCACGTGTTGCCCTCCACTAATCTCATCCTAATTCAGTGACCCATACAACATTAAATTCTTTAACAATTATTTCTTTTTGGACATTTGACAATGGTACCTTTATCAATGTATGCATGCCGTCTGTACTTTTGCCCAATGGCCTAATAATAATATATGAACTGTGAAAAAATTGTGTGTGTGTGTGTGTGTGTGTGTGTGTGTGTGTGTGTGTGTGTGTGTGTGTGTGTGTGTGTGCATTGTGTGTGTGTGTGTGTGTATTTGTGTGTGTGTATGCCTGTGTGTGTGTGTGTGTTTGTGTGTGTGTGTGTGTGTGTATGCCTGTGTGTGTGTGTGTGTGTGTGTGTTTGTGTGTGTGTGTGTGTGTGTGTGTGTGTGTGTGTGTGTGTGTGTGTGTGTGTGTGTGTGCCTGTGTGTGTGTATGTATGTGTGTGTGCAGAGACCAATATAACAGTCGGACATCAGACAAAATCCGAACAAAAGGCTCCCTTGACCGACCATTACATCTTTCTGTCTGACAAAATGTCCGGTCAAAAGCTGCAAACTACTTTGTATTTTCCTAGTGCAGGTAGGATTTCAAAGTCTGGTATGTAATGCTTTAGTTCCTTAAAACTATCCAAAAAGAAGTTTGGGTGGCCAATTGTCGCTGTAACGTCTGAAAATGGCAGCAAAAAGTTGATGGTGATTTTACTGCGAATTGACGCAGTTACAATTAAACCATCATTACATTGCCTCTTACTGTCTTTGTGATAGCTGAGCTCTGCAATCACCCTAATTTCGCTTCTTTTCACTACTAAATCTTCACGATTACTCCAATCATGTTTACATGAAGTGGCCATTTCGCTCCGTATTGCACAATTTCATTTCGGAAATACGTCTTAGCAGTCCTGTAAAGTCATATCCATGTAGACTCACTATTCTACATAGTACAGAGTATCTATGGTAGAAGGGTACAATCAATAGTACACAGAGTATTGCCTGCAATGTTTATTTACTTGGTGGAACCTTGGATTTTGTACAGACAAGTTTCAACAGCTAACTTTGTCGAATTTAAATATGATTTCTGAAAGTAGCCATCGTTTTAAGGATTATTAGGTGTCAGCACATGTCCGACCACTTTTGAAAGTGGTCTGGCACAATGTCTGATCACTTTCCTAATGTTATATTTGTCTCTGTGTGTGTATGTATGTGTGTATGTTGGTGTGTGTGTGTTTGTGTGTGTGTGTGTGTGTGTGTTTGTGTGTGTGTGTGTGTGTGTGTGTGTGTGTGAGTGGGTGTGTGGGTGGGTGTGGGGCATGTGTGTGTATCTGTGTATGTGTATGTACATATGTGTATACGTGTGTGTGTACATGTGTACACCAATAGTTAATTGGCGAGTGTTGTTGGCTATATAGTGGAAGATTTATCCTCTGAGAATGAAAGTGGAGTTGGCCATGCACCAACAAAATGAATCGACCATTTTGAAAACATTTTATGTACTGTTAGCAATGGTTTAAAATTTATGAAGGATTTGTGTGTGTGTGTGTGTGTGTGTGTGTGTGTGTGTGTGTGCGTGCGTTGGTGTGTGCATGTGAGTTTGTGTGTGTGTGGGTTGGTGTGTGTGTGTGTGTGTGGGTGGGTGGGTGGTTTTGTGGGCTTACTTTAAATATAGAATATAGAAATTACACTTAATAATTGGATATATTCACTGAACACAACCTCTTCACTAGATATAAGGGTTGCACCCACCACCCGAACTAGGGGTGAAGGCGGCCAAAGGCCGCCTTCTTTCCTAGTAATAATAATAATAATAATAATAAGCCGAAACAGTGACCTTTTACGCTATGTAAACTTTCAGATTTTCAGCAAAAGTAGGGCACTTAGTGGCCTGTTAAATACTTATCTATCTAAAATCCAGCAAAACGTTAGAATATGGGCTAAAACGTACCAGAAGTTCGTTTTGGCGCAAATACGTTAGGCTCTAATGTATGGGCGGCCATTTTGTTTTGGCGTCATCCCTACATATGTAGTACTACCGTACTACATGATATATATATACATTCGTCATTACACACAACTAGGATCAATTACCAATACAATTTTTTCCACATCCACATCACTTAACTACCACTACCATTGCACATAAATTCCCCAGTAATCAACTTCCATTGCAATTACTTTATAACGGTTGCAGTTACCATTATACAGAAGAACTAGTGTAATATACTACTGGTACAGTGATCAGAGGAAAAATGATCACATAAAGTTTGAGTTCATTTTTAGGAACAGGAGAGTTTCAAAATTCTGTGGCAGTAGTCAGCTACATCTTGAATTCAGTATCTCTCCAGCCTGACTAACTACCCTTGCCACTGGAGCAGATGTTGCAGGAACAGCTAAGACTCTCTTAGCTAACATTGAAAGAAGGGAAAGTTCAACAGCTTGCATTTTCCAATATTCAAGGGTAGATAAGGTACAATCTTGTTTGTCACTCACATACATGCCTATCTCATCATGTGAGGTCTTTTTTCTGTGAGACCTAGCCCCACTTGACATAAACGAGAAGAGCTTGCTTTTCTTTGCTATTGGTGGCTCCTCTTCTAAGCTTTCCATATCACTGGCCATTGAAAACTTATCGCCTCATCATGCAACACCTGTTTGTGTGCTTCCACATCACGAGACCACCTAAGCTTGAATTGGGGATCCAATATGGCACCACATATGTATAGCAGATTATCAACTATACTCACCAGCCTATGATCAAGGGATGCATTCAATACAGTGACAAGTGGGAGGCTGTAATGTGTATTGAGCTGCGAAAGATGGTCCTTGAGTCCAAGAAAGCATGGAATCACGAAGCTGATAGAATTGTATTTCTCTCCCTGCAGCATGTTAGTAGCCTCTTCAAACGGCTCTAGAACCTCAACTAACTCCCTCAGCACAGCTTTTTCATGGCTATTTAGGCTAAACTCTTTCCTATCCACAACTTTCCCAACATCTATCTCTAGAAGGCGCCTGATCATTTTTAACTGGGAATTCCACCTTGTTTCATTCTTTGAGGCAAGTGGTTTGCCATACATTTCTTCTGTTTTCCCTGTTGCTACAGTGGATTTCTTGACATGGTTAACAATTCGTCCTGCCTTGGTTAGTACAGTTGAAATTCCTGAGCAACCCTTTAGACCGTCATTGATACACAGTTGCAGGGTGTGGGCAAAGCAAGGAATTTGCTGAGGCATTCTAACTTCTTCAAAATCCACCAATGGATCACTTGATCTGTCCAAATCACCACAGTCGCTATCGTCATCAGCTTCGTTCTCATCTATGCTATCCATCTCTGACTCAAATTCAAAATGTGGCGAATGTACAGTGTCATCAAAAGCTTCTTCATATTAGAGGCATTGTCTGTGACAACTCTGTAAACCTTATCAGAAATGCCAAAATGAGTGATCACTTCTTCAATCCAGAAAGGATATTCTCTGCAGTATGCCGGTCAGTAAGCTGTTGACAAGATAGGAATACCGATTTCATTTCTCAGAGCTCAGAAATGAAGTGACATGTGACTGCTAAGTATGAATGCATGCTTTGACTTGACCATATGTCGAGGGTAACGCTACATGTACAGATGGCTTCTAGCATTTGCCTGATTGTGTCTTCTGTTTAGGTAGGGAGCAATGTTTGCTGCAAGTGTTTCCATGAAATCATAGCATAATGGGGTTCCAGCAATTCAAGAAGATCACGAAATCCTTCACGTTCAATAATGTGAGCCAGCTGCTAGTCTTTCACTATCATCTGAGAGATACAGTGCGTTATAGCTTTCAGTCGAAGGTTGTTCTTGTCAAATTTTCGTTGACTAATGACGTTACAACCAAAATCAGGTAATTTCATCTGATTTGCGCTACTACAAGTACTAATAGGTACCTCATTTCGCCTTTGAAGCTCGTCATACTTTGAAATATGCTTTCTCTACGAAAATTTAAAAGGACAATAGAACAAATAAAGACAGTAATAAGCAAATCTTTAAAGAAAACGAGCTAACCTTCAAGTGAGTTAAAAAGTTTGACGATACTCTAACTTCTGCAAATTTTGGTTTCACAATTCATACATTTTGCTTCTATAATGTCACCATCTTAATATCACAGTAGTAGTCGAAAACTATGTTTCTCTTCGCCATTGCAATAACGCGCACCTTCTTACCGTTCTCAACTTCCGTTAACTGTGATTGTGCAATATGTAATGTCATGCTTAGACACTATAGATTTTTCAGTGTCAACTTCCCATTGGGACACCCAGTCCAATATCCTGGAACCAAACTGGTATATAAATGAAATTAATCTAGATTTCTTATATATACATAACAGTACTGACTGTTGGACCATCTATAGGTGCAACAGTACACTGGCTACTGTCCAATGATATCTTATAATGCAAGTGACTCCTAACAATAGATCGTTACTTTCTCCATAGAACAGTGATATAGTTGGACATAATGCGCACAAATATTACACCAACAAGCGATTCGAGTTTAAAAAAACTCGTGGGCTGCCTACGGCCCTGGAAACTCGAATCGCTTGGAAATCGGCGTTATTGACTAAAATAATATTTCGAAGAACTCTTCTGGTCTAAAAGACCCTTCGCTGATAAAATTAGGAACAAACGAATGAATTTCACCGAAATATAGCCGAAAGATTTTGTACCGACTTCGCGTCCGCCATGTTGTTGACATATATATATATATATATATATATATATATATATATATATATATATATATATATATATATATATTGACATCGTTCTGGACGTTCCGGACACTTCCGGTGAAAGTAAAAACAATATATCATGGTAGTAGTCAATTATCATTACACCTTCTGAAAAATATACATATGGATTACCATTACAGAACCATTATTACCAAATTGAGGACTAATTACAATTAACTGCAATTATACATTACCATTACCACAACACTGGTATGTACACGTATCAAAATATATGTCTATTTGCAGTTTTCTTCTAATTCTTGCCGAACTTATTCGTCTTCTAAATCCTTATCACTCTTCCAACAATTCCTCGTTGTGTGCCGTCATTTGCTTCTAATTATACATCATCCTCGACATCACCCCAGTCAGTATCTATGGTAATACCACAGATACAAAGGCCTTTGTTATAAATCAGCTGTATCCAGCTTCCATTGTTCTCAATAGTCATTATCGTGTTTGTTTCTCAATCGAGGTCTCGATGGATGAAGACTTGCGTTCACCACATGTTCCTGATAGCCCGTCCGGTATCAATCCAGATACCCTGCCTTACGACAATTGCTGGAGCAACGACGATCTGGATTGAGGCTGTTTCAGTGATGATTCTGATGGCTCGGTTGTGGACCTGACTTCCATGCCTCTGCAACCAAAGAAGAAAATTACAGACTTCTCCAGCAAGCTGCAACAACGAAAAGAAACTCTGGAATGCCAGACTTTCTACAGCGATACAACCCTCAACGTTCTGCTATTCAGTCCTGTGGTTTGGGAAGAGAACCTTCAAGAAAAGGTGCCACTGCAACCTCCGGGCCGAGCCACAGTAGCTTGCCATCAACAAGCAAGGGTAAACATTCTGCTGTCAACAAAACCTACACTCTATTTCAAAAGTTAGAGGTTTTGAAATATGCAAGGAGTCACCTCTGATAGTGAGTCATTTTTCCATCCCTCATACAACCATACAGGGTTGGAAAGGCCTTGACAGACAACCCATTGACAGGAAGAAGAACATGGCGATTAAAGGAAAGAACAAAGCTGGAGCTGGCTGCCCTATATCATACAGTGATGACTTGGAGGAGAATGTTGCTCAGTGGATTCTGGAGATGCGAGACATGAATATGCCACTTCAAAGGAAGCATGTACAATGGAAAGCATTGGCTATAATTCAGCCACATCTGCCAACTTTCAAAGCATCTGCTGGGTGGCTGGACAAGTTTCTAAGGCGGCATTTGCTAGCTTTGCGTCGACAAACATCAATCCAACAGAAGTTGCCTGCGCATTTGGAAGGAAAGTTAACCACCTTTCTTGGAAACGTCAGAGCTCTACGGACACAGCATGAATTTGACAACAAGTTCATTATCAACATGGATGAAACCCCAGTTTGCTTCGACATGCCATCTGTTTCCACCATTGCCAAGAAAGGAGCAAGGGAAGTAATTGTCCATGGCACAGGGGCACACAAGCGGCGTTATACAGTAACACTGACTTGTACAGCTTCAGGCAAAATGCTTCAGCCGTTCATCACTTTCAAGGCTAAGACATCACGCATTTTGAAAAAGATCACAGCCAAAGACAGCAATGTCACTGTCACTACCCAAGCTCAAGGATGGATGGATCATTAACTTATGTTGACATGGATCAAGAAGGTACTTGTGAAATACACAAAAGGCCAACATACATTACTGATTTTTGACAGTTTCAAAGGACACTTGAAAGAAGATGTTCTTTCCCGACTAGCAGAAAGCAACATCTCATATGTGATAATACCAGGTGGCTGCACCAGTGAGGTTCAACCCCTCAATGTTTACCTTATAAGACAAGCCATTCAAAGCATACATCCGTGGAGCATGGGAAGAGTACATGGTGGAACAGGCACGCAGCACCCACACTGCTTCGCAGATACCCACAGCCTCACACAACGACATAGTTAACTGGGTTGTGGATGCAAACTAATGTCTTAACTCACAGACAGACATGGTGAAAAAGTCTTGGTTTGTGGCATTTCCAACAGTCTAAGTGGGAGTGAGAACCAGTTTATTAGAGTCCCTGCAGAGTTGCCAAACTTCCAAATACCATATGGTAGTCGAGACATTGATGATGATTCAGATCCATTTCAAAGCTCAGAAGAGGACAATGAAGAATGTGACCAAGAAGATTCAGACAAGCCATTAATGAACTTGTAAAGCAGCTCATGATCATGTTTGCACTTTCAAACCCTGAATAATTTCATGTTTCTATAGATCATGATGTTGAAAAATGACAATGAGCATTAGTACTGACGTAGATTGAAATAACAGTTATATACAACTAAGCTGTTTAAACTGTCAATAAATCTCTCTTCAGCATAATAATGTGCCACTTCTTTCCTTGAAATACCAATTTGCAGGGTATCTCCATCCCTCCAGCCACTCTGCTGTACCTTCTCATACCTGTAACTGTCCCTTCAATGGATCCTCCGTGGTTCAAGAAGAAAGCGCTCCAGCAGGAGATCTCTCTTGGGAGGTGACCTATCACCAAATCGCCTTCTACTTGATAAGCCGCGATTGCATAGTCATCATGAGGGTTGCCTGATGCATAGGGAAAAATTCCTGTCTTAGTAGTAGGAAGCAGGAATACAGCAGATTCCAAAGCTTTTAACTCACCATTGTGTCGTTTAAAAGTAACAACGTCACCAGCACTTAGTTCCCAACTATCCTTATAGACGTGGTATCCTCTAATAGCAGCAATCATGCTCAAACTAAAGGTGGCCATTTGTATTACCCCTAGCCTATAAAAATGGCCTCCCGCGACTTCTAATTATTCATCATGCTTCTAATATTTCGTCAGGCTTGGCTATTCTTCTTCTAAATGATGTTTTTCTGAACTTTGCCTTGCCGAAAAATTAGAAGATATACAGTATAGGCATTCTCCCTAAACATATAAAAACATGAAGAAAGGCCAGGAGGCAGTGCAGCTTCGAAGCTGGGGGCATAAATATTGGCATACAGGTTCCTTATGTAAGTATCTAAAACTTCCATGTTATGGATTTAAAGATCTCTAATAGTTTTAGAGAAAATCACTGAAAACCGCAATCTCATACAATGTAAGCTCACTTTTTGCTTATAACTTGTGAATATGGCAATGGATCAAAGTCCCCAACATGGAAGTTCTGTATTATCCTATAATACAGCTGAAAAACGAAGTAAAGTAGGGCAATGGGCGGTTCGCCACTGCCTCCCCGTCATTAAAGTTTTCACTGGCCTAGAACTACCTAGCAGCCATTTTGTCACATGACTGTCGCATGATAAATCGAAGTGACGTCACCTAAAGGAAAGTGGGATAGAGGCATAATTTCCGTATTCTCAGACTAAGTCCTTTCATTTCGTACCTTTTCATCACTGATATGCAGTCTTACTTCTCCAAGAAAGACGAAAAACTCCAAAATTTTGGTGCTGCAATTTCATATGCACACTAAAAGTCATCAAAGACGATGCTTTTCTGAAGGAAAGAAGCCCAAAGAACCTCTAATCTGGTGTGCGCGGTAACCCAGACTTTTACTGACGTGTTTAAAGTACAATTGTCTTTTGATTCGCTTAGTTTTGCATCGTCAGCCCTTTCCCTTTCTCCTTTATGAGCATCAAGGGAAAGTAGCTGGCAATGCAAGTAGTCTCAGGCTGTCTGTCAAATTCTAAGTTGGATTTCATAATATACAGTGGAACCCCTCTATTCTCTATGCAGAAAGGACTCAGTCCTAATTGAGGTGTCCTCATTTCAGCGGCTGAAGATGTACTACCGTATATGCTCTAATTTTTCGTCAGAGCAATTGTCAGGAAAAAATGTCATTTAGAATGGAATTGCAAGGTTTCTGAAAGGTGGTGAATAATTGGAATGGGGGGACGAATATTTAGAATCGATGACGGCGAATTAGAACTATTGAAAAATGGTCGTTTCTAGCTTGAGAATTGTTGCGCCCATTCGAGGATACCACGTATACAAAGAATTTTGTAATCTGAATTCGACGATTACTCGAACGAAATAGAAATGACGAATATAAACAAAAGAACAGCGGTGTCTCCAGTATATTAATGGCACAACAAATGGCAGAATGAAGGCATCCAGCCTACGTGATGAATAATTAGGGTCTCTGACGTAGAATTAGAACACATGCTATTTCGTCATCAATTAGAATGCTTTTCATCCCTTTTGGAGCCCATGATGAATAATTGGAATGATGAAAAATTAGAGCATATACGGTATACCAAAGCATAGTGAATCATTTGTTTGCAGTGGCATGTGTGTACAAGAGAGATGTTTGCTAATCAGAGGTCTTTAATAGAGGGGTTCCACTGTATCTGCTTATAACTATCTGCCTGCAGCATTCCAACTTCATTCTTCATTTCTATACCAAGAGCTGCCCTGCATATAAGGTCAAAGCAATACCTTTGCCAATTTCACATTGAATTGCAAAATTATAAAACTAAATTGTCCTGTGAAACAGTAATACGAAATGTTTCTGTATCAACACGACCTGTTTACGCCATGTGTTCTTATTTATGCTGCAGACTATTAGTCCAAGAAAATTCAAATAAAAACAGAATACATGAAATTACAATTAATCCGTTACACATGTACAATGTCATGCAATCTTAGTTCCAGCATTAATGGTCTACATAAAGTTTGCAAAAGTATTAGGGTATTCTTCTATTATAATGGTGGACATATTCACCTCATGCATATTATAATGACCTTCTAGGGGCATGAATAAAATTATCAACCTATGAATTTAATTGTAAAAGGTAATGAATATGATTTTCCTTTCTCATGACTTATTCATTGTTTTATTCACACTTCCATTTCTCTGCTATGAAATTGAATTGGGAGTGGAGACTTCAACAGAAGATGTGCTTCGCATAGATACTGCACCAGCTGCAGTAACTCATTTTTCAAATTCGCACCCTCAAATACATATTTTCATGTGGACCGTCATAAATGTGTATACAAAGTGGTTTGCTGCGGTTTAGTACGAGTTGGTCTTTGTCTTTCTTGGATATGTTCGCGATATGTTCGTGTACGTGTGTATGATCTTATGTTTATGTGTTTGTTCAGGCCTCATCTAGCATTGCATAGAGCGTTCACATACCCTTTAGGATGAAAACGTCCATGGATAGAAAACAGAACTTCAAAACTTTATAATGCGTTATCATGAAAGAATTTAGAGACAAAGAATAGGTCAAGAAAGCTTCGGAATCAAGTAAGATGACTGTTGAAAGCTCTATTTCTTTAGCTAACCATTTTTGAACGTATATGTGAAAATTTCTGTATTTATCGTTCTAGATATGTTCGCTTGCGTTTATATTTGCTTATGTCTGTGTGTTTATTTGAACATGTTCCTGTGGTTTGGTGTGTGTGTGTCTGTGTGCATGTTTGTGGTCTCATGTTTATTGCTCTTTTGTTTTGTGTTCAGAATATACACTGAATCATGAAGACAATTGATGAGATTGTGTATTTTGTATGTGTGTGATGTATAGTTGAGTGCTTTTGTGTGTGTGTGTGTGTGTGTGTGTGTGTGTGTGTGTGTGTGTGTGTGTGTGATGTGTGTGTGTATGTGTGTGTGTGTGTGTGTGTGTGTGTGTGTGTGTGTGTGTGTGTGTGTGTGTCTGTATGGGGTGTGTATACTGGTGGGAGTGGTATGTGTATACATATGTACATATGTATAATATGATGTGTGTACATATACCCTTGTAAATTCATGTTTGTGCAGTGTATTTGTGTGTGTTCCCATGGTGAGTGTATCCTTATAGCATTAGTTGTGTGTGACGATATGTGTATATGTGTGTGTATAAGGTGTGTATATTCATGTGAGTTTTATGTACATGTGTTTGTGTGTATAATATTGTGTGTAGATATACCTCTGTAAATTTATGTTTTTAGGGGCTGCCACAGGGGTGTCTGTATTCGCTGGACTGGACTGGTGGACTGGACTACTGGACTGGACTACTGGACCCACGAAATTGCATACTTATAACGTTCGTTCCCTTTATAAATGGGTGCACGTCAGTTTAGCTGCAGGGACTGTCGGACAGACGGCGTCTTGTCGTGTGGCATATTTTTAGCATGCATCCTCCTCGGACCTAGGTGTCTTGGCCAGCGACACTAATTATATAGGAAGCTTCCTACCTTCTAAATATTTGAACTGTTGCCGTCTCAACAGAGGCCCAAAGTAGCTACTAAAAAGCTACGTAGCTAAGCGCTAACCCGGTAACAGTAGCGTCTCAAGTTCCTCAACTGTATTTCGCCATTTTTTACAATCACGTAACGTCATCAAATGACGTCACCTGTTTTTATAAGTGCAGCTGCTACTTCTTCTGAGGCCTCGTGCAGATATTTGTATGCAGAGGAAAGGAACTATAATATGTCCAAGGCAAAAGTAAGCCGACAGCCAGAATCAGTAATTTTCTTGACTTCCTTTGAGTATGTTCTTGTGGCACTTTTAGGTTGGAGAAATCTCTCAAGGTGCCATTTCCCTGTTGGACAGTGACGAAGATGGAGCAAGCAGAGACCAAACAGAGGTAGTGTGTCTTTCAAGATCACCCTTGAAAGTGCTCCCTACAACCAACTTTGGGTGAGCATTGCTTATGGTTGTGTACAAATGTATGCAAGAAGTATAGTGGAACCTCTTATAATGGACTCTCCGAATAGCAAAAACCTCTCGAGTACAGACTTTTTTCTGTTCCCCAAAGAGTCTACCTTGCATACAAGTTTAGTACATAGCCAACATATGAATAGTGGAAACCGCTTTATAACACCCTTTTTTCAGTTCCCTTTTTCAGTTATAGAGAGGTCCCACTGTGTACATAGTCTGGATAGAAAGAGATTCACAAGAATTTGTTATCCATATGGGCAAGAATATATATATATATATATATATAATTTAGCCTGTCTAGCACCAGTTAGCAATTGCAAGCATAAACATGACAACATCCTGTACCAACACAGAATTGTACCAGAAGTGTAAATGGCTAGTACTTTACATCTTTCTTTCCCCACATGACATCATTGTACATGATACTATGTCCATTGCAGTGAGACAATCATATTATTGGATAGTCCTAATCCGGATATCAAAGAGGAAGCGGATTTTCATATCAAAGAAGAACCTGAAATTGTTGAAAGTGAGCCAACAAAAAGTGCTATAACTGTACAATCCTTCTGCAACTATGTGTTTTGCCCAATGTATGGACCAGAGTGTGTTCAAATGGTGTACCCAAGCATGTTTGTCATCAAACGTGTTGTGCATGACTAGTGTGTCTATGTATGTAATGTTTAGCCTTTGTTGTGTGTTTAATCGGCTAAGACAGTGTAATGCTGAGTCAGGAGAATCATGTACAATACTAGTTAATTTTTTAATTTCAGTTATTAGTATGTACTGTGTCATGTACTTGCATGTGTCACAAGACACGGCAACTTGTTATATTGCACTTGACATCTGTTTATATTATATCATTCTAGGTGCACATGACACTGGTACTGTACGGAAGAAGTTGAAGTTTATTGCTGACAGTCCTGAACAAGATTCCCAGCAGCCAGTATATGAAACCCCTCCATCAAAGTACAGTGCAGAGCGAATCCTAAAAATTTTACTTCAACCAGATAAAAAAAAGAATCTGTAAGGTGAAACCAACCGCGGTGACCCACAGCGCTACTTATTTGGTTGATGTTCGCCAGCTCCAGAATGTTGATGATGTGAAGAAGGATGAATTCGGCATATGGAACTACTCTGGGTCACACCCACAATCATATAAGGTGTTTGATGAGGAGGATGACGACATCATGATTGAGAAATGTGCTGAAGGTGCTACAGGGACTAATGTAGTACTATTACGTCGGCTTCGCTGCACACATCCATCAAATGTGGAGTTCAAACGGCTCATTTGTTTCTTGACAAGTATGAAGTATATGCTCTGCATAGGGCACATATCTTTCTTCGTCACATGTAAGCTAAGCCATGAGCATATATATATATTCACATGCATGCACATGTGGCATGTTGTTTTTACTTTAACTATTAATGTACTATTTCTATGTCTATAGCCTTGTTTTCAATGCCATCTATAATTATTCTGTTCTCTATTATACATGTAGATGCATCAAACCACCCACACCATCTTTGCTTGGTGGTGTACTACTTTCCCCCGGGATTTGTTCCAGCCCTCTCTAGTCACGGGAATGCTAAAGAAAAGAAGCCCTTTCACCCGACCTGACCCAGTACCCTCGATGTAATCAAGAAAGAAAGTAAGCAACAAGGCCCTAAAGCAACATTGGGACGTCTTTCATCTGCTATGGGAGGAGTAGTTGGAGCATCTGCGCCAGGACAGCTTCCACGGGATGAAATGCAAGTAACAAACGTGCGGCGGAGTATGAAGGGCAAGAAGAGAGGCAGTGGGCCAAATGCAGATGCAGATGATCTATTTGTTATCATGCAGCAGGCCCACACAGAGGATCCATCAGAGAAATTTATTCGTGCCATTCGATCAACACCAGATCCTGCCATTGTCATTGCTGCAGAGTACCAAGTCAATGACATGGTTCGCTTCTGCACCGATTCAGAATTTGGAATTGTCACTGCAGACCCCACCTTCACCCTTGGGGATTTCGATGTGACTCCTATCACATATCGGCATCTCTTGTTGGAGACAAAACGAAGCAAGAAACCCCCAGTATTTTTGGGCCCAGTACTCATCCACTATCGGAAAACGTTTGCCACTTACTTGTTTTTTGCATCATCACTTGTTGGGATGTCTCCTCAGCTGGAAGGTGTCAGGGCATTTGGCACAGATGGAGAGGATGCCCTGGCCAATGCATTGGCACATGAGTTTGGATTTGTACAGCGCTTGACATGCTTCATCCATGTTCGCCGCAATGTTAAGGACAAGTTGGCTGATTGTAACATCCCAAGTGAGCTGGCACACAAGATCTTGGATGATATTTTTGGCAGAAAGCTGGGCACCGTGTTTGTAGAGGGCATTGTTGATGCCTCCGGAGTTACTGACTTCCAGAGCAAACTTGAGGCCGTCCTTCAGGGATGGTGGGTCCTCAGCCTACCCAGTACAGCTGATCTAGAAAAATTCATTCAATATTTTTCTACAAGAACAGCTGCTGTTATTCGAGACACTATGCTACGCCCTATCAGAGAGGAATGTGGTTTGGGATGCCCTCCAGATATCTTTACAACGAATGCCAGCGAGAGCATCAATGCCATTCTCAAGCGCAAGGTGAATTACAAAAGAAACGAGCTTCCTGACTTCATTGGCGAAATGAAGGAATTGATTGAAGAGCAACAGCAGGAGGTTGAGCGTGCAATTATTGGCAGGGGCAAATATCAGTTCCGAAAGGAGTACCACTTTTTGGAAATTCAGGAGGGAAAGTGGTTCATTATGAACCAAGTCCAGCGAAGAAAGCACATTGCGAGTGTCCACTCAGCAGTATTGTCAGATGCTAGTGGCAGCTCTGTACAACTTGCTCTGCCAACTTGTTCCCCCATCTCACCACCAGCATTGAGTCAATGTGAGCAAGCCACCACTGACAAGTCGGAATTGTCTGTGGACATCGATAATGCTCTTCAACTTGTGAACGTTCCATACAAATGTCTGGAAGGGATATGGGGCAAAGCAAAGGATCTCATCAACACTGAAAATGCCATTGTTCCTGCACCGGGGCAGGATCCAACTGCAAGAATGGTGCTTAGCTACAGTGGCCAGATGCCTCACTTAGTCACACCCAAAAAAGGAGGAGATTTTGCTTGCGACTCCAACTGTGCCAACTGGAAAGCAATGGGGATATGCTCCCACAGTGTAGCAGTGGCAGACATCAATGACAAGCTCATGGAGTTTCTTGCCAAGAAGACAAAGAAAAGAGCAAACATGACGAAACTGCTGACCACCAACATGCCAAAGGGTCGTGGGAGGAAGGGAGGAGTTGCACCACGGTCAAGGAAGCCATCAGAACCGGTTGCAGCAAGGGTTGCTATGAATGTACCACATACCAATCCTGCAAGTACTACAACCTCCATGCCAACCCCACAACCAGGCATGATGCCACCAACCCCGAGCTTCTCGCCTCCCCACATGCTGCAGCCACCAGTGTATGGGGAAACCATGGTCCCCTACCCAACATTTTATCCTGATGCATTGCTTGGGGTAGAATACCCTGCATCTCCTAACCCATACTGGCCAAACCAATCGCAACCATTGTCGCCTTTCACTCTGTGTTACATTACTGGTAACATCAGCACATGCATTGGGTGCAAGAACAAGTACCTAAAGACCAGGGTAGCACAGGATGATCTGTGCATCAAGCATGAGGAATGGAGGCAGTTTACTTCACCCAGCAGTGGTACACCACAATCGAAATTTGGTAGTGCATATTACCATTGCAAGGTGGAGTGTGTATGGTTGCGGCACCCTCACTTCCAGCCACAGAAGCTGCAAGTGCCACAGGAGGTGGCTGAGACCCTTTCGCTTCAGCAAAAGGAGTACGTACGCACCACATTTAACTTGCTAATTTAGGAACACCTACACTATGCGCATACTGCGCACATTGCAGCTACATTAGGGCATAGATTAGGAATACTTTATCTTTGACACTTTATTTACAGCAGATTTCTCAGTGAAATTCTATGTCATGTATATTCGGGACAACATATCAATGGATAAATGGAAGGAATCTGGCTTCATCACAAAATGAACGAGATGGCAGACCACTAATAATAATTATGTGATTTTGGGAGTCAGGTAGGAAGCTTCCTATATAATTAGTGTCGCTGGCCAATACGCCTAGGTCTGAGGAGACAAGACGCCGTCCGTCCGACAACCCCTGCAGCTAAACTGACGTGCACCCATTTATAAAGGGAACGAACGTTATAAGTGTGCAATTTTGTGGGTCCAGTAGTCCAGTCCAGTAGTCCAGTCCACCAGTCCAGTCCAGCGAATACAGACACCCCTGCCACAGGCAGCCCCTATATTGTTTTCATTTGGACTTCCGGTGTGTAACGCTCGTCCGATATATATATATATATATATATATATAATATAGATTTGAAGAAAAGTCTTATAATAGAGAATTTATATAGTAGTAATAGAGAAGTATGAATTTATACAGAAATGAGTTATAGGAATTGTTTGAAAACAATTGCCAAATATGGCAATTGTTTTCAAAACAATTGTCCAGTTACAATAAACAGTATGTTCAATGAATGTTCAGCTGTGCACTTACACTCCAATGCTTTGCAAGTGATTCGAGTGCGTGGGGCGGCAGCCCCCACGAGTTTTTAACTCGAATTACTTGTTCATGTGTGTGTGTATCTCAGTACATGTGTGTTTCTATATGCAATTTTAGCATGTGTCCGTTGGTTCTTGTACTGAATATGTGAGTGTATGTATGCATATGGAGTTTAGGGTGCATGTACATGTACATGCACCCTAAACACCATAAACACCATGTTTGTTTGTGTGGTCTCATTGTTTATTGTTCTTTCTTTTCGTGTCAGAATATACACTAAATCATGAAAGCAATTGGTGAAATTGTGTGTTTTGTATGCTTGTGTGTGTGTGTGTGTCTGTGGTGTGTGTGTGTGTGTGTGTGTGTGTGTGTGTGTGTGTGTGTCTGTATGGGGTGTGTATTATGGAGTACGGTAGTACTCCATATGTAGGATTGACACTGAAAAACATGGCTGCCATACATTAGCGCAAATTTTGTTTTCGTCTGGAAACTAACAATGCAGTACTGTTAGTAGCATTTAGAACTGATATTGGTGCCTTTTGACACACTAGCTATAAAATGAAGTTGTTAAAACCCTTTGTAGACCAATTTCTTTAAAGAATTTATAGTTTAGTTGGACTGAGTGCACACTGTGCAAATTCCTACATCCCGCAGCACTTATGTACTGTATAATGGGCTGCACATGCGGGATGTAGAAATTTGCACAGTGTACACTCCGTCCAATTAAACTCTGTCCAGCCCTATGCCCGTCTAGCCTCATGTATGTGTAGCCCTATGCTCGTCTAGCCCTATGCCTGTCTTGCCTTTTGCCCATCTATCCCTGTACCTGTTTGCAACTCACCTTTATTCCAAGTGTTTTTGGAGGATCCTTTTTTGATAAGGCCTTTTTGCACGGTCCTGTGTCAATCCTACATCCTTGTACCATTTTTAAATGGTTTTTACACACTCTTGTAATTATAGCTACAGTCCATTCCCCAACAACATCAAATACGACAAGCTACTCACTGAGATAGTCCTTGGTAACTTGGCTATTCTTGCTGGCTGAGTATCCTTAGCAGCTAGCTGTTATTCAAGTGAGGCCACTTTCTTATTCAGCTCTTGCAATTGCTTCTGGGAGTCCTCATTTGCAGATTTGGCCTCTCGAAGCTCCTCTGCCTGGGTTGTAGCTACCTGAAGCAGTCTGTCAAGCTTTTGATTCACGGCAACTACTGGTAACATCTCCATTCCTCCCACATTTCTGGTGTCCATAAGTATTGTAGTTTTAGATTCACCAGTAGCAGAGAAGCAGGATCCAGTGACGTCCATTTTGCATGCAATTTGAAAATGCCCGCCTTACAGATACTGCACATGCACAGTTAGCACTATTGTGCAACCACTCAGCCATTTTTAGGTGCCAACTACGCATGAACTATTCGGCTTACTGGCTTCATCGTTTGCTTTCATCTTTTCCACTTGTTCTCCTCATATGCTAATGGCCAAAACCACCAAGTCCAAGTTGGCACACCATCGGTTCACAGGTAGGAAAATAGCTAGCATATCCTATGTAGATTTCTTTGTGGTTTGATCATAGTGGTTAGAGTATCTATGGCAGTATATACATCTATGATTCTATTGATTCAACTTCCTATGTTTTATCATAAATGGTATGTTGTGGGTCTACTACCACAATAGTAATAAGTAGATAGATCAATAATCGGTCGCCATGTAAATTCAGACGCTGTATTGTTAAAGTCTGTGCCGGAACGACAATTGGCTAATCTTATTATAATAAAGATAGGCCGATTTTTTGTTCGCAGTTCACTGACACACGCTTCAAGTGATTGCGGGCGAATATTCACGATAGCTCACTGTTGTGTTTAGAAAGAGACCTTGAGGGCTTATTTTTACTCTTACTTGCGAAATGGAGAAATTTCGAAAATAGCCCGTATAAGCCTACGAACCGCCATATTTGTTGTACGGACGAATCCTGACTAGAATACGACTTTTAACTTCGAAACAGTTTTCCGCTAACTCCTCCTAGGAAAAGGATGCGAGTACTTTGTGACTATGGCTAATGCTCCTCAATATACCTGGTGAGTGACCTTATCTATATAGCGGAATGATTTAAGCATGGAAATCAAAAGCGGCATCGGTGATAATATCGATACCAACAGCCATGTTTGTGCGCAATGGTATCCGTAGTAAGTATACGGATTTCCTGTCGAAGGCTACGTAAATTATGCCGCAAAATACGAATAGAAGAATCCTCTCAAAATTAATATTATAATTTTATTTTGGGAACATGTAGTTTGTATGCGTGACAAAATTGATGATCTGTGTGTGTTTGTGCATATATGTTTCTCTCTCTGTGTGAATGTGTGTGTGTGTGTGTGTGTGTGTGTGTGTGTGTTTGTGTGTGGTGTGTGTGTGTGTGTGTGTGTGTGGTGTGTGTGTGTGTGTGTGTGTCCGTGTGTGTCCGTGTGTGTGTGTGTGTACATGCATGCATGCATATAGCACATGTTTGTATGTGTGTGATGACAGAAAACACACAGACAATGAAAATTAGGCTATAACACCAATGCAACAAGTATATGTGACACAATACTCTAATTCTATCCATATAGCAAATCGCAGTGGGATGTGGTGCGGTGTGTGTATGTGTGTGTGTGTGTGTGTGTGTGTGTGTGTGTGTGTGTGTGTGTGTGTGTGTGTGCGTGCGTATATGCGTGCATGTGTGTGTACATGTGCGTGTGTGTACGTGTGTGGAGGGAGGGAGGGAGGGAGGGAGAAAAGGAAGGGGGAAGGAGGGAGGGAGAGAGGCGTGAGAGGTGTGTGTGTGTATGTGTGTATTCATGTGGGGAGGGGGAGGGAGGTAGAGAGATGTGTGAGAGGTGTGTGTATGTGCGTGTGTCTGCGTGTGTATGTGTACGTGTACGTGTGTGTGTGTGTGTGTGTATGTGTGTGTGTGTGTATATGTGTACATGTGCGGTGTGTGTGTGTGTGTGTGTGTGTGTGTGTGCGCGCGTGTGTGTGTGTGCGCGTGCGTGCGTGTGTGTGTGTGTGCCTGTGTGTGTGTGTGTGTGTATGTGTGTGTGCATGTGTTTGCATGTGCGTGCATGTATTTGCATATGTGTGACATGTGTGTGTATGTGTGTACATATGTGGTGTGTGTTGTGTGTGTGTATGTGTGAGAGTGAAAGAGAGAGAGATGGAGAGAGGGAGGGAGGGAGGGAGGGAGGGAGAGGTATATGGGAGGTGTGTGTGCATGTGTACATGTGTATGTGTGTGGAGGGAGGGAGGGAGGGAGAAAAGGAAGGGGGAAGGAGGGAGAGAGAGGTGTGAGAGGTGTGTGTATATATGTGTGTACGTGTGTGGGGGGAGGGGGAGGGAGGGAGTGAAGGAAGGAGGGAGAGGTGTGACAGGTGTGTGTATGTGTGGATATATGTGCCTGTGCACATGTGCGCATGTGTGTGGTGTGTAAGTGTGTATGTGAGTACATGTGTACATGGTGTGTGTGTGTGTGTGCATAGTGTGTGTGTGTGTGCGTGCGTGTGTGTGTGTGTGTGTGTGTGTGTGTGTGTGTTAGTGTGAGTGTACATGTGATACTTGCAAGCAGATTTGAAGCAATTTTGAATGCAAGAACTGGACTTCATGTAACTACTATACTATACTATACATAAGAGTTGCACCCGTGTGACTAACTAACTAGCATAATACGACCTTAATTATTCTTGATATAGAGATTACACTCAAATATATTGATTAATTCACTTGAATCAATGATACAATCTCTTCACTCGATATAAGGGTTGCACCCGCCACCCAAACTAGGGGGGAAGGCGGCCGAAGGCCGCCTTCATCCCTAGTGTCTAGTAAAAAGTAAAAGCACACATGATTCAAATACCAAACTACTCCAGTGAAATGATATTACTTTTATTCCTGCTGAGCTATGGGCGCAGAACCCAATTGCAACTGACTGAAAAGTAGTTTGAACATTCACAGTGACTGATCATTGATATTTAAATTTACTCTATACTCATTGTTTTACACATTAGCAAAGCCTATAATTGTCTTTCTATAGTAAGTCAGTATAGACTAAGCTGGATCAAGTTTGACTATTGTCTACCAGACTGTTCATCATACACTAATTATAGTAGAAGTGGCCTTTACATCCTTGACCACCTTGGGTGGATATCTGCTGTGATGTGCTATATTGTTTTACTGTCATGTTGGGTGCTCATGGATGTGAGGGTCCACCTTGAGTGGATGTTTGCCATGATGTGTTGTTGTTTTGCTGTTGTGTTGGGTGTTCATAGATGTGAGGGTCCGCCTTGAGTGGATGTCTACCATGCATGATGTGCAATGTTGTTTTGCTGTTGTGTTGGGTGCTCATGGATGTGAGGGTCTGCCTTGAGTGGATGTCTGCCATGAAGTGCATGCAATGTTGTTTTGCTGTTGTGTTTGGTACTCATGGATGTGAGGGTCTGTCTTTAGTGGATGTCTGCCATGATGTGCTATGTTATTTTGCTGTAATGTTGGGTGCTCATGGATGTGACGCATGTGGGACATGTCCATTAGCACTTTAATGGCTTCCTAAAGTCAGCGAATTTACTGTTTACAAATTGCTTCATTTCTTCACAATATGTTGTAGAATGGCCACTCAGTGGTTCTAAAGCAGTACAAACATATCTAAGGTACACATTGAGCTATTTTTCATCCGATTTTCTTTCTCGATTGTTCGATTAATCGACGATTTACCAGGTAGTCGAGTTAGGCAGTTATTCGACGCGAGTAAATCAGAACATGGGCCTACAGACACAGGATAAAGACTAGATTGTTTCTAATGAAAATATCTAACTTTCTACCGATGGGGGTTTTGTTTTCAGAAATAGTTTTAAAGATATTCAGCAAATACTCACAGCGTGATAAAATACTCTGAAAACGAATAGATCAAAACCCCCATCGGTGAAAAGTTGAAGCAGTCAATACTGATCATAATGAAACACTTGGAAGGTTCTTACGTGGCTCCGCTGATTTACTCGGCGACATGGCATTTTGCAAAAAAAATCTCTTTCGCAAGGGCCTATTTTCACATGATAGTCATGTGATTAGGGCTGTGACGTCATCGAACTCTTGATACCGTTTGAAAGTGACGACTATTTTGAAGGTTGGAGAGCATGGCAAGGACTGATGCGTTGCAAGCGAAATCAATTCGGAGGAAACAGGCCATTATTTAAAGAAGGTGGATGACCGAAGAAAGTCTAAAGTCGGCGAATGAGAAAATTTTAAGCGATGGAGTCATTTGGCGCCGAACAGCAATCTTGAAGAACAAGGTGTGTACGGTAGTCGTTGTTTAGGGTAAATCTAAATATTAGAGTCTATTTTACTAACCTAA
Organism: Halisarca cf. caerulea; assembly: GCA_963170055.1. Taxonomy (NCBI): domain Eukaryota; kingdom Metazoa; phylum Porifera; class Demospongiae; order Chondrillida; family Halisarcidae; genus Halisarca; species Halisarca cf. caerulea. Next base: position 7,029,880 of record CAUJGJ010000397.1, read on the forward strand.
ACATCTTAGAATATGATGCATCACTTTCTACAGCATTCCTAACGCCTTGAACTTACCGGCCACTGACTGTAATATTACACCCGATTTTGAAACTCCTGCAGTCCGCAATCGACCATACGCAAATACATTTTCTAGACACTGCTTCTTCTTGGATAAAGGCTTAAAAAGCACCAAATGCACAATGAATTGCCATGCAACGCTATCGATCTAGCTTGCTCCTAAACAAAAACGTCATAGAATGTCACGCGTATGTCACATGATTCGAAGCCATCTTAGTGACGATTTCACTAAAATTTCAGTTTGTTAACACATTAAGGAGATTTTGGACATGTTCCACACGCGGAAGGTCTGCCTTGCGTGGATGTCTTCCATGGTGTGCTATGTTGTTTTGAAATTGTGTTTGGTACTCATGGATGGGAGGGTCCGTCTTGAGTGGATGTCTGCCATGATGTGCTGTTGTTTTGATATTGTGTTGGGTGGATGTGAGGGTCTGCCTTGAGTGGATGTCTGCCATGATGTGCTGTTGTTTTGATATTGTGTTGGGTGGATGTGAGGGTCTGCCTTGAGTGGATGTCTGCCATGATGTGCTGTTGTTTTGATGTTGTGTTGGGTGCTCATGGATGTGAGGGTCCTCCTTGAGTGGATGTCTGCCATGATGTGCTATGTTGTTTTGATGTCATGTTGGGTGCTCATGTATGTGAGAGTTAACCTTGAGTGGATGTCTGCCATGATGTGCTATGTTATGTTGTTTTGTGTTAATTATTGGAGCGTTGATGTTATACAGGCATGGGTGTTACTTTATACTGTGATCATTTGTGTTTGTTTTGTTTGTATTCTGTATAGCGGCCCTCATAATCCTTTTAGTAAGTAGAGGTCAGTGCAATCTATTGATAAAAGGAAAAGAATGAAGAATTTTAAAAAGGTTTTAAATGCCTGAAGATTGAAGCAGCAAAATAAAGCACCTGGCTCCAGTACACAATCGGTGACTACAACATCATTCATTGCCCTAATGCAACAGTATCTTTTGGAGCCACATGAGCGTTTTAACAAACCTTATTCAATTTGCTAGCCTGAGGATAAGCCTCTCCCAGATTTTAAGAAATCTGTCAAGTTTTGTAATTTTTGGCCCCTATATTGTTTTTACTTTCACCGGAAGTGTCCGGAACGTCCGTAACGATGTCAATATATATATATATATATATATATATATATATATATGTCAACAACATGGCGGACTTTTAGGCGGTAGTCGAAGTCGTTGGTATTATTCAGTGAATTTTGTGTCTTTGCTTCTGTTTTCGTCAACGAAGAATCTTCAAGACCTAAAGATTTGGATTGAGAGTTAACCACGAAGATTGAACTCGCTCCAAGAATTTCCGTGGGCCTTCAATTTTTAGAGGTAGAGCGACTGGTTTAAAGTTGTTGTCTTCGTTTTAGAAGTTGTGGAAGGACTCGAAAACTGACAAAAGCTGTTAAGTGCCCTCATCTAACAAGGAAGAGAACTTTGACAAAGCATTTAGGACGGAAACGTTCTTGGAAGGATGGTTTTACTGAGACATTGTACCTTACGCTACCTCGGAAGTCCATGGAAACGAAGAAAAGGCTCAAGAAAGCTTCAGAAACAGGTAAGATGAGTGTGGAAAGCCTTTTGTTCTTAGTTAACCATGATGGAGTGCTTGAACGCGCATGTAAAAGTGTTTTAACGACGTTTAGTATGAGCAGGTCTTTAATAAAATAGTTTCTCAATGTGTTTTCGTGGATATGTTTGCGTATGTGTGTGTGTAATCTTGTGTATGTGTGTTTGCTTAGGTCCTCTAACCATAGATACTATGGTTCAACACGTCAGAGAATAGGACGCAGATGTTTGGATAAGAAGAAAACCTTTGAACCGCGAAAGTATGGAAACAACGGGAAGATCCAAAGAAGTTTGAGGAACAGGCAGGTAAGATGAGAGATGAAAGCATTGGTGTATGTTAGTGTAGATGTTGTATACTATGTTCCCGTATCTATTTTGTTTGGTGTGTGTGTGTGTGTGTGTGTGTGTGTGTGTGTGTGTGTGTGTGTGTGAGGTATTGAGTATGTATGGTGTTTGTGTGTGTGTGTTTATACAACATATAGTAGCATGCTGTAGTGGAACCAGGTATGTAGTGAAGAAGTTCCACTGTGTGTGTGTGCTTTTGTGGTTTCATTGATTATTGTTCTTTCTTTTCATGTTCAGAATATAGACTAAAGCATTGTTTCTGAAGGCCTTTGGTGAAATTGTAAGTGTTTATTTGGATGTTTGTGTGTGTGTGTGTGTGTGTGTGTGTGTGTGTGTGTGTGTGTGTGTGTGTGTGTGAGGTATTGAGTATGTATGGTGTTTGTGTGTGTGTGTTTGATACAACATATAGTAGCATGCTGTAGTGGAACCAGGTATGTAGTGAAGAAGTTCCACTGTGTGTGTGTGCTTTTGTGGTTTCATTGATTATTGTTCTTTCTTTTCATGTTCAGAATATAGACTAAAGCATTGTTTCTGAAGGCCTTTGGTGAAATTGTAAGTGTTTATTTGGATGTTTGTGTGTGTGTGTGTGTGTGTGTGTGTGTGTGTGTGTGTGTGTGTGTGTGTGTGTGTGTGTGTGTGT
>CAUJGJ010000397.1:7035000-7045000 GCA_963170055.1 Halisarca cf. caerulea
TTCCAGCAGTGCTTACAGTTTGGAGCAGAGTCTGACAGAGACGAACACTCCTGAACCGTTGAAGATAGTCACAGTGATGATTTGTTAGTACAAGACAGCAGTGATACTATTACTAATGACAAACGTGACTGCATTGAGGAAGAAACTGGCCATCAGAGTACTACAATCATGGGAACATCATAAGTTAGTCAAGCAGCATCTGACCAATCAATTAGGCTACCCAAAAAGAGCAATTTGAAGAGGGAAAAGATTCAAGGTATGGAGAAAGTTATGGAGTCAGCCATGAAAAGGTTTTGTGAATATCAAAGGGAATCTGAAGAAAGGTACATGAAATGGGAAGAAGACAGAATGAAGATCTTATTCGAAGAAGAATAAAAAAGGAAAGAAGATGAAAGGCAGCATGATATTCAGATGCTCTCAATGATAGGTGAACTATTCAAGCAAAGCACATCAAAAAATCTGGCTGGAGCCCCACCTGATGCTCAATCATCAACCTATGATGGGAACTTCTATAAATTTTAGTATATCGCGGACCTGCATTAACTTACTATAATGTGGCAGTCATATGAATCAGATACAGGAGATTATTAGTTGAAATCACATGTTACCATTCATACTTCATGCATAAACTCATGTAATCTTAAGACTACATTAATTTATTTAATAGTAATATGTAATGTGTACTTATTAAGTCCCTCATCTTATTCGTCCATCTGGTTAAAGTATGCCACAAGCGCATTTCTATAGTAGAAGCTTGATGAGCATTTGCTGCATGACTTGATATAGAAGCCCGAGATGTTGCCGGTTGATCATCAGAGTGTAACCACTCGTCATCAAATACCTCACATTGTAATTCACAAATGTTGTGAAGTGTGACACAAGCATCAACCATTGTGGGAATATTCGTGATAGAAGCATCATTGCGCTTTAGCAAACAACCCCACCGTCCTTTTAGACGTCCAAAGGCATTCTCAACAACCATTCTGGCTCTGCTTAGTCTGTAATTAAACTGTCTTTGCTCTCTTGATAAGAGTCCATTATCCTGAAAAGGCTTCATGAGCCACTCCAAGAGTGGGTGGGCAGGATCACCTATTATCATAAGGGGTACCTGGACGCCATTAATATCCCTGTCAAATTGAGTGCTCACGGATCTGTTAATGCAAGTCCTGAAAAGCGAAGACTTTGCAAATATTCTTGCATCATGTACTCTCCCAGGCCATCCAATAACAACATCTGTAAATCGGTATGCATGATCCACAACTGCTTGCATTACAATGGAATGCCATCCCTTCCGATTGAAATAATCGCTGTGATACTCATGTGGTGCAAGAATGGGTATGTGTGTTCCATCAATTGCCCCAAAGCATTGTGGAAAACCCCATCTATCATTGAATTCCCTCACTGTTTGCCTGATGCTGTCTCATTGTGGCCATCTTACATATTTCGGCATAACATACTTGACGAGAGTAGTGCACATACTATTTACAATAATGCAAGCTGAAGCTGTGGATACACCAAATAAATGTCCTATTTCTCGATATGAGCTGTTGGTAGCTAATCTCCAAACACACAATACCATTAGTCTTTCTGTTGTGATACATTTTCTCAGGCGAGTGTCTTTCTTTGAGGCATATGGTCACAGTTCATCACACAGCATTAAGAACATAGTCTTGGACATTCTAAAATTGTGAATCCACTCTTCCTCACCAAATTCCTCTTGCACTAAATGTTCCCACCAGTGGTTTGATCTGTTCCTTGTCCAAAACCTTCTCTCAGAAGTATCACACCCACCAGTAATTGTAGCACCAAGTATAACCGTGAATATGAGTCTTTCAAAAGCTTGTAGTTGACGGAATCAATTTCTTGTCCTACGGAAATCGCGCAGCGCATTCAGCTGTCTAGCAGCTCTTCTTCGATGCATATAATGCAGCAAAAATCACTAGAATACTAAGTGATGGCATTGTTTGTCTTCTACTAAAGAATATCGGCGAATGCTTAGAAACCGATTTAAAGCGCTCGAGCGTTCACACTCTTGGAGCGTAAGTCGCTTTCAAAATTAGTTCGTGCAATATGTGTAAACGCGTTAAAGCGCTTTCAAAAGCATTTTAACTAAATTGCTTTAAGGCTTCTCCGGTGTAAAAAGGGCTTAAGAGTGTTTGTGATTTTTATGTATATAGGGTCTCCCCGAAATGCTAACACACCTGGTCTAGTTGTAGAAGACATGTGTGATAGTGAGCACAACAAAGTGAATGAGGATGACTTACCCAAGTACGCCATATGTCCACCTCAGGACTTCTTTGATGATCCAGACCACCCTCCTCTTCAAGAGAAACCATCTGAAGAGCTGGAGTTACCAGGCTGGGTGGACTGGAGAAGGAAAGCCAATGAACACGTTATGAGGCAATGGGCTATACAAAAGACGAAAAATTCAATCCTTGGAAAGGGGTATGACCAATTCTTGAACTCAAAGATAGTTTCAACTGCCGACTGCTGTGAATTTGCAAATTCAGCTCAATGCATAGTCAGTAAACTTCCCTCCATTGAACAAATATACATAAATAAGCCCTCAAAACTTAAACATAAGAAAGAGGCAATTACAAAGGCAAAAATATACAGAAATCGCTGTGAGGATTTGATCCTTTTGGCCAAGAGAGCTGTGCAGAATGCCTTGCTTAGGGAGTACAGAGTAAGGGAATTTTGGAGGAACAGTGTACAGGAAGGTGTCACCAGAGGAGGACCTATTTTAAGAGAATCACTAAAGAAGTATGGTAAATTATAACATTTTTGGGCCGCCAAAGGCGGCCCCTATAGTGTTTTTACTTTCACCGGAAGTGTCCGGAACGTCTGTAATGATGTCAATATATATATATATATATATATATATGTGATGGGATCTGAGAAAAGGGGTCACTTCGCGTATATTTTCAAATCACATTTTTTGACATCACTCGAGAGATACGTCATTGTAGATAGTTATGGCGCTAACAGCGTGCGGATATCTTACTCTGTTCAGGAGATATGTTTCGTTTACTAGCCTATACTAGCAATCAGTTAATTCGCGAACGAGGATTTTGGATAACGTCACATACGCGTAATATGGCTGCCACACATTTTATATTTTTTGCTGTCGTTTGGCAGTGATTCATTATACACCTGTCAACTAGGAGTCAGCAGTTAGTTAGTTGTTTGAAGGGACTTTTGCGATAAAATGCACTTCCTTTGAGTACCCTTTTCATTCCGTACGGCAGCCTTCTCACTTCATCCGGATAACAAAATGGCGTACTTCCGGGAGGTGAAACAAGAGCCGTACGTAGGCAAGTTTCGCTTTCAGAGGATATTTTACTAAAGGTCTAAAGTCAATTTATCCAAAAAAACAAAAATCGAACTTAGGTCACTTAGAAGCACGTAACCGCATAATCCACGTAACCGCATTGTATACTTAGTGCAAAGTGACCCCTTTTCTCAGATCCTGTCACATATACTGTCGATTGCAGCTCATAATGTGGGCCGTGAGCACGTGACGATTAAACACGTGCTCTGATTATCTGGTGAGGTAGTAGAAATGGCGCGCTCGCCGTCGGTTACTCAAGTTTTTAGGGGCTGCCTGTGGCAGCCCCTATATTGTGTTCATTTGGACTTCCGGTGTGTAACGCTCGTCCGATATATATATATATATATATATATAATATAGATTTGAAGAAAAGTCTTATAATAGAGAATTTATACAATAGTAATAGAGAAGTATGAATTTATACAGAAATGAGTTATAGGAATTGTTTTGAAAACAATTGCCAAATATGGCAATTGTTTTCAAAACAATCGCCCAGTTACAATAAACAGTATGTTCAAGGAAGGTTCAGCTGTGCACTAACCCTTCAATGTTTTGCAAGTAATTCGAGTGTGTGGGGCGGCAGCCCCCACGAGTTTTTAACTCGAATTACTTGTTATTGACTGCTCAGAGAGACAAGGTGAAGGAGCCTCTACATTTTGTGACCTGGTGAGTGACCATATAGTTGCTTGACAGCTTTAATAATTAAAAAATTGTGAGAAACTGTACATTTTGTGTGTTTGCCTGTAGACTCCCACCGCTAGTTTGGTGATTGGAGAGGATGCACATGTTTCTAAGTCGGATGCGGATAACAACAGCATTGTTACTTACCGTGATTCCGGAAAATAATGCGCGGTTAAAATAATGCGAATATGCAAACTTGGCCGAAAATGCTATTTAATTAATGCGAAAGGTACAGAAAACCCATCCTGTTGAGGATAGAGTAAGCCCACGCTTTTGTCAGATGAATACCACCGCCATTATCACTTAGCATTGTGCGGTCAGTTGCTTTGACAATCCCCTCTGCTGCTGCTACAACAATTCTAACATTGACTGGAGCCCCAGCCTTTCTCAGTGACCTAAGGTACTGCTGAACTTTTCCATCCAACTCCCCAAGTGTAAGTGGTCTTCCTCGCTTCTTCTTGGGTAGGCTAGAAATCTCTTCGCTGCAACCCTTTCTTTGGACCTCTGCTTGATACTGTTTCTTGAATAGTCTGTCCTGTACTCTCACCAAGAGTTGAGAACTCTTTCTTGAAGTGTCTTACAGCAGCTGTATTGCCACACTCAGAAGCGTACTTGGCTATTTTTGCCCTTTGCAGGGCCGTAGGAAGCAATTTTTTTTTGGTCAGACAATATGTTTTGGTATCACTAACAAAAGTAAATTAAATGTAGCAGATGATTATTAAAAATATATTATATGTAGGAACACAAGCTAGCAAAGTGGATAGTGTAGTTATACAAACATTGCTTACAATTATTATAAAAGGTGCTTAGTCTAAGAAAAAGTCAAAATTTACCAAAAAATCTGAGGCGATGCTCGCTTCCACTCACAAATTCATTGGCCACCACTGTCAAATCTAACATGTCTAGTTGCTCTTTGTAAATGTTCAGTAGCATAATATGGTTCAGACGGCTCTGTCCCATGGTGCTTCTGAGGTAGCTTTTAAGTCTTCTCATCACTGAAAATGACCTTTCACTGGTTGCATTTGTAGCTGGCATCACCATGAGTAGTCTCGCCACTTTACAGACTTCACTGTAGAACGCTTGCATGGCAGGGGAGAGGTCTGTTAGGTACTTTAGGCACGATTCAAGAGAGACTGTGATGTGGTTTGTCTTGAAGTACGTTGACATGCTAGCAAGGTGGACTGTGAATTGGCTAATGTCTATCTCTGTGTAGAGCCTGGAAATCTCGTGGAGCTGCTTAGAGATGTCCTCACCTGATACTCCTTTGACTAATGCTTCTTCAAGGTGGCGATACATGGCATAATCAGGTTGATCAAACCGATCCTTGATTGATGTTGTGGCAAGATCAATTGCTTCAAAATACTTTAACCGGTAGAACTCTTCTGGTGACTGACTGAAATACCCAGTGTCTTTACCCACATCAGCACGCTGAGAAGTTTTTCGCTTTCAGGGAAGAGTTGGTTCATCAACTCCATCTGATGTACGATGGTGCTGGACAAGGTCAAAGAATGCACTGAAGCTCTCATCCGTCCTGATGCTTGACAAGGTGGAAACTGTCAATGAGGCTATCTGTTGTGCATCTGCAGCTGATAGTGATGGTGACTGAAGTGTTGAACTCAGGTTATCAGTGATTTTGAGGATTCTTTCACACAGCTTCAAACCAAAATATAGATTGAACTTTGTCATTTGTGTCTGCACTCCAATAATTCTAGCCTTAACATCAGGGTCCAGTCTACAAGGTGGTTGCAAACACTCTTCCCAGAGTTCCACTAGGGCACTGTAGTTAGAGAAAATACTCTCAATAGCTGAACCACTAACGGTCCATTGTGTAGGGCAAAATGTACGAATCCCAACAGATGTCGAAGTACCATCTTGATTGTCACTGCTAGCCTTTATACAATTAAACATTGCATTGCGTTTCGGAGAGAACTTAATCAACCTTGAAATCTCAAAAGCTACATCCAAGGAATCTTTGCATATCCGTGACCTTTTTATGACATCAGCAACGGCAAAATTCAATGCATGGGCATAGCAGTGGGTATACAAAGCTCGACTCTCTTCTCCTAAAAGAATGGAAGCCACACCATTCTTTGCTCCACTCATATTCGATGCTCCATCATAGCACTGGCCCCTACAATCTGCAAAGCTAGTGTTCAAACGCACTAGCACATCTCTGATCGCTGACACTAAGCTAGCAGAACTGATTGTGTCCACCTGGTAAAGCCCAATGAAGTGTTCTGTCACATTCAGAACAGCATCGACTGAACGAATATTGATTGTAAACTGTTCTTTATTAGAACAATCCGTACACTCATCAGCCATGATGCTATAGCAGTGACTACTGGAGATGGCATGACTCACTTTGCGAAGAATTTGAAGGGCCATCACTTTGAGGATTTCATTTTGAATGTCAGGGGATGTGTATTTATTCGACTTCTTACTCAACCATGTATCAATCTGATCAGTACCTCTTAGATGAAGCAGTCTGATAAAATTACTATCTATTTCTGCTCCATCTCCTCTCAAAGGGAGACTCTGCCTTGCTAAAAAACGAATATTCTCAAGGATCAACATGAAAATTGAACGATTATGTGCCTTTTCCCGCTCGTGGCTTTTGTCAAGAAGCTCCAGAATGTCCATTGTGGTTTTTGGCGTTGTAATGATGGCGTCTAAAGCTACACGGTGGCAATCACTACTTTCATGCTTCTTGAAAGATGTAGTTGCCTCTTTCCAGTATGTGAACCCCTTCGAAATAAATGTTGCATCTCGTTTGGTGCTGCCCAGAAATTTCTTCTCAACTTCACATCTCATACAATGATAGCAGAATGCAGCATCCTTTTCTACGTCATAGTGTAGCCAGCTGTACTTGTCACACCACTCAGCACGGAAATTTCGCTCATCTCCTTTAGAACCAAAAGATCGCTTTGGGAATTTAAAGCTCTTAGAAGGATGGAACTTCTTTACTGAAAAGCTTGATAACTTCGATGACGATGACGACGACAATTCAGCCATATTGCGCCCGTTGCAAAATGGAAATAACCCATTAAACTAGCGCTAGAGTTCATTTAAAAATGGCCACTGCACTGACCTCCCTTTTCAGGAACTGGACAAATTCATTGATATAGCTAGTATCAAAGAGAACGAAGGTTGGATTTGCTCTTATCATAAACTATTTCTTGTATAAGGCCCTGTCATGCAAAAGATTATCATGGTTTCCTTGCAAATTTCTAACTTTCAAGTATTCTTTTTTACAAGGGTTCACAAAATATTGGTCCGGCGCTTGCCGGACCTGCCGAATAGGTTCCTACGGCCCTGCTTTGTTCAGGTGTGAAATGAGTATACTGGCACTTTTGCCCTGGCTTTTTCGGCTGCTCCTCTACAATCTTCTCAACTGCCGCATTCGCTTCCTTCGTAGTAACCTCTCCTAAACCCGTTTCTTCACATGTAGGCAGGGATTGCAGCTTGTAATACTTGAGAAGACCAGTCATCGTGCCGTCGCTTACCTAACTGTACGTACGTACGTCCTAACAATTCATTGACATGTGTCTTGGCACATGTAAAACGCGCTAAAATGTATGCGTATGAATGCAATTTTAGAAAATGCGCCTGGAGGCCAATCCGCATAGTTCGCATTAATTTCATTATCACATAAATTTCCGGAATCACGGTACAAAGTAAAGATAATAGGAAAGAAAGGTCCAGGAGTTGAGGTCAGAAAATGGGATGAAACTCAGGTATTCAGCGACCTATCATCAATGAGAAGTCGACTAATGGCAAGTTTCAGAGAACATAGCGGTGATGATGAACAATTTGCACTAGGTTACATTGAGCCAGGCCATGGTGCAAAAGGTCGCCAAATTGTTTTAGATGAGGACAAAGACTTGACAGAGATGTATAGAGTCCACTTGAAAAAGAAGAAAATAGTCCTCTGGATGAAAAAAGTGTCCACAGCATGAGAAGCCACCAGCAAAACCTTTCTTTAAAGGAAAGGGCCCTGCAAAAGTTGATAAAGTTATTCTAGACAGCCTTTCACCAGGAAGGAGGATTCAATATAGGTCTCAATGCATTGAGCAACTTGAAATATGGCACACTCTTATGGAACGTGGTGCAATTTCTCATGACCAATATTCGGATTTGCAACAGTCCATTCTTTCAGATATTCAGTGTTTTTAGTAACTGGGAGGTGTGTCATATAAAGTGTGGTTTATAGGGATGCAGTATAGTTTATGATTTTGCCATGATTTTATATCTTTTACTGTCAATGGTGCCTTGATTAATTTCTGTTACATATATAGCTTTTCACTTTTGTGCAGCTGCTATAGAGTCTAAGTTTTCATTCAAACTGATCTTAAATTGATATATTGTTGTGTTCATAACTTTTCATATTTTATATACAGATTCTGAAGATGGCATTGCATGTCATTGAGTCGAATTTTGATTTTCAATTTAGTTTAGCAGTTGGTTCTGATATTAAGTTAATGGACTATGCTAATTAATGTTTGTTTCAATCATGATGTCATGCCTTTTGAATTCATGTGGCTAATCATATATCATATATGTTCAGATGAATTGAGAATTGTATACGTATATATATGCATGCAAATCACCATATAAGTATATATATATATATATATATATATATATATATATATATATATATATATATATATATATATATATATCATTATATAATTATATATACACAAACTTCAGAATCTTTTTTATATAGGATTCTTTTATTGTAATCATGATGAAAGTTAATAAATTTAAAAAATCAACACTGTTACAAAGAGTTAGTTACATATATGAATTCAACAGTATCCAGAGTGAGATATCCATCCATTGCAATGTTGAGGAGTAATGCTGTTGAAGGCTGCTTGCAATATGCACTGAGGATTGCTGAATACTTGTAGTAGTTCATGGTGATCCTTTAGATAATACTTAATGTAGCTAAATGCTTCCTCAATTGGATTTAGATCAGGGCTGTACGGTGGAAGATACAACACAAGGATACCAGCATCTGTCAGAGTGTCCTTAACTTCAGCAATATGATGAATAGAGCAATTGTCCATGATGACTATAGACATTTTTTCAGAACCATCAAATGGTTCCATCTCTGGAATCAATGTACCTCGAACAAAATCAAGAAAACTATTGCCATCAACTGTCCCAGTAATTATGTCAACACCCAACATACCATCGCAAGAAATTGCAGCAATTGCTGACATTCTCTTTCCCCGTGACAGTAAGCAGTGAGACACAGCAGGCATACCTCTGACAGAATAACCAAATTTACATACATAATTTCTGTCATCACTGCCACTTTCATCAACCCACACAAAACATTCCCGACTAAATCCCATGACTTGAGCTATGAATGCTGCTCTGAAATCCACAGACCGCTGTTTTGCAATTTGAACTACCTTCTTTCTGGAAAACCCTATCCTTCGCAGCATTCTGCATACAGTGGAAGATGTTACTTTCACTCCAGTAGCATCTTTTATCGCCAAACAAATCTCCAACAAATACATTCCAGGATTTTCTGCAACAATGGTGATTACAACAATCTCATGGAGATCTTCGAGCTTGTGAAAACGGCTTCTGTCAGTTTCCCGTCGATCAGCGCTCATCCCGACTTCTCCTGTGTCTTCGAACCTTTTATAAATGCGATGAGCGGTGCTGATTGAGATTTGCAAATTCAAAGCTATTTCTTTGAATGATGCTTCCATACCAATTCGTTGCCACACGACTCTCCAGCCAATATCAGAGGAATAAGGACTAGTTCGTCCCGGTTCGGCCGACCTAACCACGCCTGCCATGCTCTACGCAAAATATTAGCGGGAAAATAGGCTTGCAGTGAACACGCAGTAGTGGCCACCATAGTCACGCACTCACGGCCCGCATTACGCGTTTTCGAAGTGAGCTGCAATCGACAGTATATGTCAACAACATGGCGGATTGTTAGGCGGTAGTCGAAGTCATTGGTAT
>CAUJGJ010000397.1:7047500-7065000 GCA_963170055.1 Halisarca cf. caerulea
GGTCTGGCCAACCACACCCGTCAGAAGCACCAGCAGCCTCAGTCCAGCCAGTGTCCACATTGCCATAGGACCTTTAAGCGGCAGGGCCTGGCTAACCACCAGCGTTTCTGTGCTACAAGACAACACTGAACTACTTTAAATTTGACTCGTCAAGATCCTCTTTGGCCTGTATCACTCCATCATCACATCCAAGTGACGAACTGGAGTGCAAGCAGCATGGATGGATGGATGGATGGTGTGTGTGTGTGTGTGTGTGTGTGTGGTTGTGTGTGTGTGTGTGCATGCATGCGTACATGCGTATGTGTGTGTGTGAGTGTGTGTGTGTGTGTGGTGTGTGTGTGTGAAAATAGCTATCCCATAATGTCTTCCATATTGCAAAAAAAATAGAAATCTCAATATGCCCCCTAGCCCCTAATTGTGTATGCAGCCCTGATGTGTACCTCTATAAATGTATGTGTCTTCAGTGGTTGTGGGGGGGTGCATGGTGTGTGTGTGTGTGTGTGTGTGTGTGTGTGTGTGTGTGTGTGTGTGTGTGTGTGTGTGTGTTTGATTACGCACATTTAGCATGTGTGAGGATGTCCATGTATAGTGAATATTCATGTTTGTATGTACTTTATGTGTGTTTATCACATACCATGCTAATTCATATTGAACTTTGCAGGAATTTGATACACAGAAAGTACAGTGTATTGTATGCTTATGCGAAGAATTGATTCTGAACAAGTGATTTGAGTTTAAAAAACTCGTGGGCCGCCTACGGCCCTGGAAACCCGAATCACTTGGAGATTATCCTCACAGAATTGAAAGATCCCTGAGTAATACGTGGCTTTGTGTAGTGATGTATAATTATAAAATGTGTTTGTGTATGTGTGTGTGTGTGTGTGTGTGTGTGTGTGTGTGTGCGTGTGTGTGTGTACTACGTACTCTTTCAGCATGTCTATTTAATATATTTTATGTTCCTTTTCTAACCATGTAGGCAACCAACAACCAGCCCACATGGCAGCAATAACATTTTCCAAGTAAAACTTCATCATTTATTCCTTTTATTAATATTATTATTATTCTTAACTCTCTCTTATATATTCCTATTATATTATATATTCTTATTAATTTATATACATTATAATTCTACAGTATAATTGTATATATTATTATATTCATGACATTATTTACATACTAATTATTAATAAACCATTACAATAAATATATATATATATAATTATACACACACTGTCGGCTACATTTTGCTGTACGCATGTAGATTTGATTCCTCAGTAAACCCCTTTATGATCAAGAAAATTTACAAGTTTGGCGTGTGTGCATGGCCCAGGTGGAGGCCTGCTTACAATAGCAAGCCATGCAAATTCTCAAAATAATCATAAGGGAGTAATTCAATTAAATATTGTAATATCCACAGCTTATACGGATCACATTCTGAAATTGCACCGAACCGGCTGTTACAATCAGATTTACCTCAAATACTGAACAGCTGCCATCTGATTCCGTGGCTGTACGAGGTGTTAGAATCTCAGGTAATAATTCCGAGTCGTCTTCATCCAGCAGATTGGTTTCAAGTGAACGATCATTAAGCAAATCCACTGGCAACGGGGAGACTGAGACACCGTCACACTCAGAGTCACTTGAAGAATTCGATGGCAATGAATGCCTCCTTCCAGCAAGCATTTTGGCACTGGCTAGTTCTCTGTGACAATAATAGGTTGGTTTGGGTACATTTGTCCCGCAATGACTACAGAAAACAACTTTATTTTTAGTTGGAGAACCAAAAGGATTCATTTCTTCATCCGAACCGGAGATGGAGGATGACGACTCGAAATATGGTTCCATGGTGAGAGAATTGACAGTAGAGCCCAGCGTCGACGTTATCCACACTAAGTCCTGTGATCTATACAAATAACGACCGTACCTATCTATGACCATACAAACTCGAGCCAAGCTGTATACACGTGGTTTCACCAGCTACAGCACAAAGAGCACATGACATCACAATACGAGTTCCGTCATTTTGTGGTGAAGTATTATGTAATATACAGGTCAGTCTTTCGAGGCGGTTTTTCCTGTGCAGGCTATGGTGAAACTGAGTAAATGCATGCGGAGTGTGGCAACAAACCTTGACAGTTCATTAGGGCTGACTCCTGATCAACCAAGTCATAATTCACCCTGTAATGTAAAAGATGAGGACGTGATATTAGAAGAAATTATGAAGAAATCATGTGTGTTTGAATACATACCAGGATGCTCACATCGATCATTTCAAGGCATACAATGTAACATAATTCAGGAATTAAAAGTCAATAACTTCCTTGAGTGGGAACAGAAACACAAAGACAAAATTCTTAGGGACAAGCAGTTCATGGATATACTGAAAATGAAACATTGACCAAGGCATGCATGTGGCTGCGTGGTATTTACCGTGTAACATGACATCATTACTCTAACTATTAGTAGAATAGATATTATCAATAATATCACTATTTGCAATTGAGTGGGTCACAGATAATGATTGACAAAATACAAATGATATCATTGTAGTTATGTATTTCATGGTGATGAGAAAGAATAGTGTTAATCATTTCAGAAGTAATACCAGTTAACAAGTCAGTGCCTCCCAATGTAACTGCAGGTGTTACTAATTTCATATTCTGAGTGATCTGGTCAATGCGATATTGCAACAAGTGGCTTTGCAGTGCACATACCTTGTCAGATGTTAACTTGGAACGTGTAGTACATGGAGGATGTACATCTGAGTTTCTAGGTTTACCCGGGGGGGTAGATCAACCTGGTGTGTACATTCATAATACTCACACACCACAGCACAAACATCACAACACAAGTGTTTTTGAAGAGGCAATGTAAAATCATCCACATTGTCCATAAAAGCCTTCATCAGTATTTGTCGCTGGCAATAGTCCTCCTTTGTACAATATTCTACCATCTTCTCATTACACTTATGGAGGTCCCACTTCTGAAAGTGGAGAATAGCACTGCCAGCTTCACTGTCTCGACTGCATCTTCAAATTTCTTGGATATACATCAGGGCACTGGTGGGTGGACCCCAGTGTAAAATCCTCCGAACATCAGGGCTGTCAATCCCCATTCCAAAGGCCACAGTGGCAACTACAATGTGTAGGCTGCTACATGAATTAGTAAAGGAATTGACAATTCTCTCGTTGACGATTCTCTCCATATGTTGTACAAAATACAATTGTTTGTGGTGTTTTCTCACAATCACAATGCAATTCATTTATTAGAGGCTCCAGAACAGTCTTTACTTCTGGTGTTTTTAACGGACAGTTAACTGTAGATGTTTATGGTTGGGCAGCTTAATTACCGTGTACGGCGATGACATTTCAAGAGTTTCAATATTATTACTCGTGTTCGGCTTGTCGCATGTGGAACATGTCCACAGGCACTTGTATGGCTTCAGTGATCAGAAAATTTGTCTTCACTTTTTAGTTTTATTTCTTACTACAAATCTTCTAACAACTAGTACCATTGTGTAGCTGGCTGCATTACCTTTCGTTCGATGTCAAACTTGAAAGAATTTTCTATGTTCCTTGAAATGTATGCACATTCTCCTTAAACACATAAGAACACGAAAAACGGCTGGGCGGCAGTGCAGCTTCAAAGCTAAGGGCACAAATGTTGGTATACAGGTTCCTTACCTAAGTATCTAAAACTTTCTAGTGTTGGGGATTTAAATATCTCAAAGAGTTTTAGAGAAAAACGATAAAAACCACAAATTCAAACCATGGTAGCTCACCTTTTCGCCTGTAACGTCTGAATCGGGCAATGAATGAAATCCCCAACATGGAAGTTATTTATTATCCTATAATATAGCCAATAAATGTAAAAAAGTATGCCAATAGGCTTTTTACCACTGCCGCCCAGCCACTAAAGTTTTGACTAGCCTAGAACTAGCTGGTAGCCATTTTGTCACATGATTGTTGCATGATATTTATAGTGACGTCACCTAAAAGTCGAGTCAAGTAGCAAGTGAAGTGGAATACAGACAAAGTCTCTTTTATTTTTGTACCTTTGATCTTTGATACAGAACCTTTCACCGTCGGATAGCTCTTTAAATTCTGCTTTGGTCGCACTTGTATACAAACCGAATCGCTTTCAAAGATATTTTTCGGAAGGAGAAAAGATCGAAGAAACTCAAGCTAGGTAAGCCAGACCAGAAAGTTACTGACATGTTCAAATTTGATCGAAGGCTTAAGATTCACTTAGTTTCGCATAGCCAGCCTCTTTCTCCTTGATGCTGTTAGAATTTTTTGTAGAACATTTATGATGTAGTCAACGGAAAGGGGCTGGAGACGCGAGACTAGGATTCACTGTAGCCGAAGGCCGTTTGACTGGAATAATTGTCAATCTTGCAGTTTTTACATCATGTAAGACTGTTTTGGAATCTTTACGTGCACAGCAACATTTCCCTAAGTCACGGGCTGGTCACATGACATTTCGTCGCGAAGCCATCTAAAGTCGCGAAATTCTTTCTAATTGGCGCCTCCACTGAGATTTTAAGTTTATGGACATGTCCCACATGCGGTTACTGTTGCTGTCAAAGCCATAAACTTCACTCCTGGCTTCGAAAGGGAGCGAATATACCCAATCTTTGCATATTCTTGCCGAAAACATGACCACTCATGAATACAATGAGCTTCGTCCACTGCAATGCCTATTACATTCTCACGATAGACATAGCTCGTCAACAAACTTCTAAAATCACTATTCAAAAGGATTGACTCAGGAATAAGATAAACAAGTTGGTGTTCACCTTTGAGGACATGGTCTGGAATACAAGACTTTTTGTTCACAATTGTGGCCGATAATCCTTTACGTGAAATGGCACTGATCTGGTCCTGCATCAAGCTTATCAGCGGTGATATAACTAATAAAATGCTAGGATGCGGTATAGGACCTATATCTCCAGTCCTTAATATGTCAAATAACACAGGCATGATATCATAACACAAATACCCCTTTCACATGCGCACTATTTACCAAGTTGAACCCGGGTTCAACTTGGTTAGGAGCTTTCACATGATGTCAGGAAAGTGGATGAACCCGGGTTACATAGCTGAGGTCAACCCTCCGGAAGGGTAGGGTTGAACCCATGTTTGCCTATTTCAGAAGCGGTTTAAGATGGCGGAGCGCGGGAGAATTTGGACGGATAACGAGATTGCTGCACTTCTGGCTGTTTGGGCTGAAGAATCGATTCAAAGACAGTTCCTAGGCAAAGTTAGAAATGTAGTCCCATATTGAGCAATAGCAGATGAGCTACGTAAAAAAAGATATCATTGAGATTTCAAGCAGTGTCGCAAAAAAATAAAGCAACTTAAGAAGTACAAAGACGCCATAGAAACACTGAGGAAGAGCGGCATTGGCATTGAATCTGATGATGACTTGATAGATCAGGACATTTTTTGTGCAATTCAAGTGGTTTTCAGAGATGAACGGTGGTGTCTTGAGGCGGCGAGCAGTGGTAAACTCGCCATCTCTGTTGGATACTTCCAATTTACCCAGCCCTACTCTAACTACAACGCAGCCACATACTGTTAGTACAGCAGAGAGCGAAAGGGAACCATCAACACCCGCTGCTTCCAGCTCATCTACATCTCGGCCAAACTCTGTTGTCACAGTGACAAATGAGAGTGAAAGTGAGCAGTCTCTTGGCCAACCCATCCAGCCCCTTTGTGATTGTCATGTGTGATTGACCTCATTATGACCTTTATTGTGATGGTATAATTTCATTGGTCACTCTGAACTGTTGTTAGTCTTGGTTGTTGCCATGGTGATATGCTTGTCTATTTAAGAACTTCTAAGTGTCTTCATGATTGGTCTTGCAATGAGATTTGACTAATGTTGATAAGTGTCATGTTGGCTGGAGCTCGGATATAACAGAACTGGCGATGAGGATTTCAAAGAACCTCTGTAAGAATGTCTCATCACTTAACGAAGACAAAGAGGAATGGCTGTCTTATACAGAGAGGCTACAAGAGTACTTCACTGCAAACGAGGTTGAAGGAGACGAGAAGAAGCAGGCTGTACTGCTAAGTACCTGTGGTGCAACCATCTATCAACTCATTAGGAACCTAACAGCTCCAGCTAAGCCATCTAGCAAGACTTTCAAAAATCTAGTAGAGTTAGTACAACGCAAGAGCCCAAAGCCATCAGTGATTGTTCAGCGATACTCTTTTCACACACGCCAGCAGAAGGAGGGAGAGTCCATAGCTGACTTTGTGGCAGACTTGCGGAAAAACTCTGACTACTGCAACTTTGGAGCTACCTTAACAGAAATGTGAGGGATCGCTTAGTCTGTGGGATACACAATACAGCATTGCAAAGACGTTTGCTGGCTGAAGAGGACCTAACTTTCGACAGAGCCTTTTCTATGTGTCAAGCGTTTGCAGCAGCTAAACGGGATACACGGGATATCCAATCAAGCCAGAAGAAAAGTACCTCTAGTGTTCTCACAGTGAAGAAAGCGGTAGATACTCATGCAACTCAGCAAAGGTCAACACATCTTTGCTACAGGTGTCTAGGAAAACATTTTCCCAGAGAATGTCCTTTCAAACAAGCTACATGTCATCACTGTTCCAAGCGTGGCCACATACAGAAAGCTTGCTTGGCCAAGCATGAGCCAAAGAAAACCCCAGGGTATGCGAAAAGGAAGGCAAGACCAGTACACGTGGTGGAAGGTGATACTGTTGATCATATAGCTTGTGATGAATGTTCTCACCCTGACACTTACACATTGTTTCATGATTCTGACTCAAACAGAAGTCCAATTATTGTCTCTATGCTAGTCCAGGGTATAGAGATCCCTATAGAAGTAGACACTGGTGCAGCTGTCTCACTCATCAGTGAAGCCACATACAAGAAGCTCCCGAAGGAGACCAAGTCACAACTTCAGCCAACTAATGTCATCCTGAAGACCTACACAGGACAAAGTATTGAAGCCTTGGGACAGCTGTCCATTGATGTCTAATATGGAAGTCAAAAAGCTGGTAACATCAGGTTACGTGTCATTAAAGGAGATGGCCCGAGCTTGTTGGGTCGTGACTGGTTGTCTATGTTCAAGCTAAACTGGAAACAGCTTTGCCTAGTGAAGTCCATGACACCCAGTCTGGATAGGATCCTTGGGGCTCATGCTGGGATGTTTCGTGATGAACTAGGTAAGCTCAACAACCCACTCCAATCTTTTGTCGTTCTCGACCGGTACCCCATTCCTTACGGGCTAAAGTTGAGGAAGAGTTGTTACGCCTTGAGAATGAGGGAGTGATTCAACGTGTGGAACGTGCAGATTGGGCAGCACCAATTGTTCCTGTGGTCAAGCCAGACAAAAGTGTACGCATATGTGGGGACTATCGCATGACTGTCAACAAAGTTGCCAAACTTGACTCCTCGGATTGAAGATATCTTTAACATCTTTAGCCGGAGGGAAGTATTTTTCGAAGCTGGATGTTGCCCATGCTTATCTCCAGTTGCCACTGAAAGACTCTTGCAAGCAGTATACAACCATCAATACGTACAAGGGGCTTTTCCAGTATTTAAGGTTACAATTTGGAGTGTCTGCTGTACCATCAATCTTTCAGAGGACGATGGAGACCCTGCTAGCTGGTATTCCACATGTTTCAGTGTATATTGATGACATCCTTGTGACAGGTACATCCGATGAGGAACAACTACAGACACTGGAACAAGTTCTGACCAGATTGGAAAGTTGTGGAATGAGGTTGAAGAAGAGTAAGTGTGTTTTCTTTGCACCCTCTGTTAAGTATCTTGGTCATTCCATTACTGTAGAAGGTCTTGCTCCCACTGATGAGTAGGTTCAGGCTGTGAAGGAAGCTCCTTCTCTGCAGAATGTTGGTCAACTCCGATCCTTCTTGGGAATGATTTCCTACTACAACAAGTTTCTACCCAACCTAGCTTCTCAGCTAGCTCCTCTACATAAGCTGCTAGAGAAGAACAGGAAGTGGGAGCTAGTTCTTGAATGCGATGCCTCGCCTTATGGCCTCGGCGCAGTCTTGTCACATCCAGGAAGTGGTGGACAACTTCAGCCTATAGCCTATGCCAGCAGATCATTGGCTGCAGCAGAATGGAACTACTCGCAGCTTGAGAGGGAAGGCCTGGCCATAGTGTGGGGTGTGAAGAAATTCCACCAGTATCTGCATGGGAGGAAGTTTGTTATTTATTCTGACCACAAACCCCCACAGAGCATTCTCAATCCGTCACGTCATATTTCCACAATGGCATCAGCTCGCACTCAGCACTGGGCTTTAACCCTAAGTGCATATGATTATTCTTTGAAGTATAAGTCTTGTTCCAATCTTGCTAATGCAGATTCCTTGAGTAGGCTACCGCTGCCTTTAGTGCCTGATGATGTGCCTATGACCGGAGAAGCACTGTACCTTGTGGACCTGCTGGATAATTCCCCTATCACTTCTACATCAATCAGGACATGGACGGAGAAGGATCCCACCTTGTCTAAGGTATCAACCTATGTACTCCAAGGATGGCCGTCTACTGTCGATGATGCTCTGAAAGTCTACCATCATCGAAGAAATGAGCTTTCAGTGGAAGATCGTTGCTTGCTGTGGGGAACCCGGGTTGTTGTTCCAGAGAGAGGAAGAAGGATGGTTCTCCAGCTCCTACATGAAGGTCATCCAGGAATAACTAGGATGAAGAGTCTCACTAGGAGTGTTATTTGGTGGCCAGGGATTGATTCAGCTATCGAGGAAGCTGTAAAGACTTGCTTATCATATCAGGAAAATGCAAGGTCACCACCTCCAGCACCCATCCATCCATGGGAATGGCCGAGCCAACCGTGGTCAAGGATCCATATAGACTATGCTGGACCCTTCCTTGGGAAGATGTTCTTGGTAGTTGTGGATGCTCATTCTAAATGGATTGAAGTTGTGCCAGTTCCATCGGCAACATCCTCCAACACTATCAAGCAGCTTTGAGCAATGTTTGCAAGATATGGGCTACCACAACAAATTGTATCTGACAATGGTACATCATTTACCAGTGCAGAATTCCACGAATTTGTGAAGAAGAATGGTATTCACCACCGTACAATCGCTCCATATCATCCATCATCAAATGGTCTTACTGAAAGAGCCGTTCAATCATTCAAGTGGGGCCTGAAGAAAGATGATAGTGAAGCAGACATCGAAACCAAGCTGGCACGGGTCTTGTTTCATCATCGCAGCACACCAACTTCTACAGGGATATCTCCTCCATAACTATTCCTTAAAAGACGAATGAGGACCCAGCTGCAATTATTGTGACCAGACTTGCAAGAACGCATCAGGCACCAGCAGCAGAAAACATTTGATCACTACAAAACTCATTCATCACTGTTTGAAGTTGATGATCCAATCTTCGTGAGGAACTACTCATCAGGACCGAGGTGGATTCCGGCCAGTATTGTGTCTGTCAGTGGATCCAGTAACTTTGATGTAGAGAGTGAAGATGGTCGAATCCTTCACAGGCATCTAGACCAGATTCGAAGATGCTGTACATCGAGCCACAATGTGATTGATAATGAATGCCTGCCAAATCCACCAAATCCACCACCGCTAAGACGATCGACTAGAACCAGACATCCTCCATCCAGATATCAGCCATCATGGAACTAAAGCGGGAGGAACTGTTGTGTGTGATTGACCTCAGTATGACCTTTATTGTGATGGTGTAATTTTATTGGTCACTCTGAACTGTTGTTAGTCTTGGTTGTTGCCATGGTGATATGCTTGTCTATTTAAGAACTTCTAAGTGTCTTCATGATTGGTCTTGCAATGAGATATGACTAATGTTGATAAGTGTCGTGTTGGCTGGAGCTCGGATATAACAGTGATCAAGACACTTCTGTTGTGGACACTGAGCAGCCACCCTCAGCCACCCCAAGTAATTTGTCAATTGACGAGTCTACTGCCACTGTAGATACACAATCAGACAGTCATCAATCTCCATTACCTTCACAAGGTGGAACAGGTACCCAAACACTCGATGAGTCATCCAATACTACACCTGCTGCAAGCACAGATAGCCAGCAACCAGGACCATCAACAGTGTCCAATCCAAAGAAATGTAAGGTAACCAAATTGGAAAAGGTGGAGAAATGCAACAAGCTGATGCTGGACATGTTTATGGAAGCCCAAGAGAAGGTATGAAAGGAAATTATGGAATTGGAGCACAAGCGGATGAAGTGGGAGGAAGAGCAGGCGAAAAGAGAGGATGAGAAGGATCAGCGCTTCATGGACTTCATGAAAGACATGTGCTTTGCATTAATGTATGGACCACCCCCACAAGTGCCTGTCCATGCACCTGGTCCAATGGGTTCACCACGACACTCCCATATGGGTGTGCATGTGAGCCCTTCTATGGGGACTCCACCACCACAGATGCCAATGCATGTCGCTGCATCCATGGGGACACCATCACAAATACCCATGCATGTCGCTGTGTCAATGACACCACAGACCTCCGAACCCCCTTATCCAGAGACTCCCAGTGCCAATGTAGAAGAGGAAGTGTATGGTAACAAAATGTAGATTGTAGCAGCTTGTGTATTATATTACACTGAACATACTAGTAGCAAACAAATTCATTAATTTTATGATTTGCATCTGGCAAATTACAGAGTAGATTAGCATATTACTATTGAAAATTTAATTATGTTGTAATCATGCATAAAATTAATTCCGACATCGTATAGTATGTAAGTACTATTATAGTTGCACATACTATATGTACATAGATCAACAGTTACCAGCAGCTAACTATGAAATTCTATAATATACTAATCTTATATTGTCCTAATTTAACAGCAGAAGGGTTTTATGAGCCATGTCCTTGAAGGGTATGCTGGATCTCCCAAAATTAAAAGGGGAATACTTGTTCCTGACAATGTTCTAGTCCAGTTTGGTAAGAATGTATCACTGTCACACTTTCTGAATAAGTTAGAATTTGCCAGTATCCGTGCATCATGCACACTCCCTGGCCAGCCAACATAAATATCTAAAAACAAGCGATTCGAGTTTAAAAAACTCGTGGGCCACCTACGGCCCTGGAAACTCGAATCGCTTGGAAATCGTTGCTATTGACTAAAATAATACTTCAAAGAATTCTTCTGGTCAAAAAGACTCTTCGCTGATAAAATCAGAAGCAAACAAATGAATTTTACTGAAATATAGCCAAAAGATTACGTACCGACTTTGCGTCTGCCATGTTGTTGACATATATATATATATATAGACATCGTTCTGGACATTCCGGACACTTCTGGTGAAAGTAAAAACAATATAGGGCCGCCTTCTGGCGGTCCAAATATACTCATGGTCTACTAGGGCTTGCAAAACAATTTAGTGGTGGCCCTTCCTGTTGAAGTAGTCCAAGGGGTTTTCCTTGGAAGCAATTATAGGTATATGTGAACCATCTATGGCTCCTACACATTGTGGAAAGTTCCTTTTTGCTCCAAAGCCATCAACTATGGACTGCAGACCTCGTCCTGTTGGAATTCTGATGTACATAGAAGCAAATTGTGCCACAAGGACACGGCAGACATCATGAACAGCCACACAAACCGTGGGCAGGCCCACACCGAAAAGATGGCTAGTAGTACGATATTCCACGTTCGTTCCCAACCTCCATAGACACACAGCAACTCTATGCTTAATAGACAGCGGTTCCCTAACTACGTGCTGCTTTGCAAGATATGGAGGTAACTCACGGCATAAAAAGCGAAAAGTCGACCGACTGACTCAAAAGTTTTGTTTCCATTCGCTATCACTCCAACTTGCAATGACACCAGTGAAGAAAAATCAACTCCTATACTTGGTCCAAATCCTTCTTTGGGTAAGAGAAGATGCCACTAGTCGCTGGTGCAAAAAACTAGTAAAATAGGCCATCTGCTGATCTTGAATTAAGTGAATACGAAGCAAACGTAATCTTCTCGACATATTCCTAGCAGAGATACATTGGTAACGTGCCCATCGTCGTTTTCTTAGCCATAGAAGCGAAATTAACACCAAGTGAAAGATTGACAACATTGCGGTAGCCACCTTTGAACAATTATGCAATGATTAACACTGCCTATAGTTTGGTACATGTGAATGGAAACTGGGTTGAATCCGGGTTAACTGAATCAGGGTTCAACCCCAGTTCAACTCTCTCAAGGTGCGCTTGTGAATGGGGTAAAAGACTTTCCACTACCTGTCGGTAAAGCAACGAAAACATCCTTCTCTTCAACAAACGCCACGATTACTTCTCGCTGTTCCTTGTTCACATCAAAGTAATCTAAAGAATTTGAGGTCTCAACAATGGCTTGATTTAATGTTGCCTTACTGATTCTTTGCTACAACAAGGGAACAAAAACACCATCGCTTTCCATCTTGCCAATGGGTATATGCAACAATCCCCCGCTCTAAAAGTTTGTGACAGTTGATGTCAGGCAACAAGCTCATTAATATTCTCAACTGAGCAATCTGATTGGTACTTAGTATTTGTTGTATGACCTTTGACCCAGCCAGGAATTTTCCGATTAGTCACCAGACCCATCCTCGCGTGCGCAGTGGGTCTGAGAACGAGACTAAGATAGATGGGTTTGTAGAGGCACTGCTAGTGAAGCTTCAATGCAAGCAGTTAGATGCAAGCCTGGATTTAAATAATTGCCACAAATAGATCTCATCTGAAACAGATAAATTAGAAAGGATGCACAAGCTTTGCCACAGTATAGACGTAGAAGTCGTTTCAGCAAGAGCTTTATACAGAACCACTTGCCTGGTGTTCAAAGCCATTTGCAGAGAATTGCACACTACCTGATACACAGGGAAGGTGTATGGTGGTGCAAAACTGACATTGGTTCTATTTACTTCAGTGATAGCGACCTACATCCAGAATACCATACCAAGGGACCTAGTGTACTACACCACAGAGTTACAACCTTAAGGGACGTTTCTAGCAGAGCATCAAAATGTTGGTAGGAGATCTTGCATGACAAAATAAGTATTCCCATTAGAGTTGTCAGAAGGTATGATACCCAGGGATTAATACTAAAGTCATGTTCACACTAGAGCCGAATCCAGAACAAATCATGTTCACACTAAAATTTCTTGCGAAGCTGATCCAGATCAAATCCAGATCAAATCCAGATTGGCCAATCCACCTCAGGATGTGGATTAGCCCTCAATCCAGATCAAGTAGATTGATCGCGTGACTCCAGAAAGTGTGGTTGGATAGCTCTGCTGGCACTAATATTTTTGCAGTTGATCCACTACAATTGAGATATAGTGATGCTTTTGTGTTTTGATTGTGTTTGATACTTTTTGTTCACAATGCTCATATAACAACTGCTCGCATTGAAGTACAGGAGGATTCAAGCGTACTTGAAACGTTCAAGGCACGGTAAAAAATAGATAAGTATTGGACAAGATTGTGAAGAGGCTCAAATTGATGAAACAAAGTAGAACGGTGATGTGTGAAAATAGCAGTGTGTGTAGCGTTCGCCATTGCACTTTGTGATGCAATACATGTCCTTAAAATCTCAAATGTTTAGCAGCAGGCCTTCTTGAATAGTCGCAGATATATGAAGGTTCACAAACAGTGCAAATATTGGCCACAATTGCAAAATGCTTCAAAGCAGCCATCTTGAAGTCTAAGCAGAACACGTGATAATGCTCAACTAAACTCAATCGGTGAATTTCAAGTGTGGACGCAATTAGGATTTAATCCGGGTTAGAGGCAATCCAGATTTGATCCAGATTAATGTGAACAGATTAGAGGCAATCCGGATTCGATCTGAATTAATGTCCTATTGAAATAGATTCAGATAGCACTCAAGTACCCATGACCTGCCTACTATGGACACAAACGAGTCAGATATAATAGACACTACCCCAGTGGTAGGACATGATATTGAGGTAGACTGTCATTTGGGTGACTCTGTTTCCTTATTTACAGGTGAAGTGTCTGTACCTCCAACAACCTCCACTCCGTAGGAGTGTGGTATAATCTGTCTACTTGAGGACACCATCACTTCCTCAGGAGTTGCATAAAGTAGCAATGACAATGCTACAGCTATGGTAAACACACAAATCACTGAACCACATGAAAGTACAGAAGTGTTAATGGGTACCTTAGAAGATAGACAACATACATTCCAGTCTAAACTGACTCAAGCATTGCTCAAATTGCTAGGACATTATCCTGAATTACATGAATTGGACAAATTAAGGACAACTGGCAACACTAGTTCGAATGAATACATGAGGTTAAAATGCTTTTGCAGACAACAAATTGTGTTAGCTCGTATTAAAGTACAGAGTGAAATGATCCATGTATAAAAAATTCAAACAGCGGAAGACAAGTGATTATGCAAAACTTTCAAAGGAACTAAAACATGTAACAATGTTGCTAGCACGCCCAGCTTAATCATATGACTCGCGCACTTAGAAAAGGAGTTTCACACCAAAAGTTCTCCAAGCGACATTTACTGGCTTACTATAGCTTATATCACTACAAGTTGTGTATCATTTTATGCAGAATTCATAGAGCTACAAACTAGTACCAAACACAATAACAAGCCAAAAACTATAGATCAACCTAGGCCAAAAATGTTTGTTGCACATGTTACATATCGTATTTTTTGACTTTACAAATACTTTCCAGACTTCACAGCAATGGAACAGAATCAACCATGGTATCATCTTGTAGCTTATTCCCTCAGCTATAGTTTGAACTTTCCGAGTTTCTATCACTAGGCTACGGATTATTTTTGAATAAAGACGTAAACTTGCTTAATTTCCACTAAGCTGTGTCTCGGCTTTCTTCAAACGAATTCTTTCAAGTTATCTATCGAAAGGTAGCCTATTTATTCTATATTCATTCTGATATGATAGCTAAGTAGTTGCTGTTCCAGTTTGTCTTGGAAATATTCAGAAAATTCAGGAATTGTAGTACCCTATTTGCTATGGGCACGAGTTATAAGGTTAATGAATAGTGCATACAATGGTACCAATGTTGAATGTTGCATCATAATGATTTATAAGAACTGTAAATAACATTGTAGAAATAATTATCTGACATGCTGGACATTTAAACTTTTCATATATACTTATAGTTCTAGTATACTTCCCGTCTGTGAGGTGCGAAAGTTGTGCGATAGCTATGAAACTTATATGGTTGGATAGAGCATTAAAAGTATAGTTTACAAGCCAAGTTTTATGCAGATATAATGTTGTAGAACAACGTACTAATACAAAAAGAAAAGTATTAAAAACGCAATTGCATACACTTACACACAATTATCCAAATAGTTTACAAAGTTATACAAACAAAAATGGCGACCACAGAATTAGTTGAGTCTGTAGGTTACTATTTCTTAGCTATATTCTGGCGAGTGTGGTATATTCTGAAGCAAGGAGTGGGACAAAGGGGTATGGATACCTCAGCGCAGCAGTCACTAAAACAGTAGATGGTCCTCCTTCGTTCGGTGCACATGCGGCATTGCAGCTTGTCGACATTCTTCGATGGGAAGTGTCTTCCTTGGAGGCGGGCGGGGGGTGGTGCCTGAGACACAGCAGGCCTCTTCCTAGAGTTGTCACAGGAGATGAGATGCTGTGCTACGGCGAGAACAAACTCAATATGGGTGAGTTTCTTCATGTGGGGAGTAGTGTTGTAGGTGATGTACGCGTTAGTGATTGTTGTGTCCAATAAGAAGTAGTATATCCGCATCCACCGCTTGTTTGACTTCCTGCTACATGAGTAGGCTCTTCATAGTGCATCAAATGTGTCTACTCCACCCATGAAGCGATTTTAAAGATGAATTGCTTCAGGGCAGGGAATTTGAGCTCTTGTGCCATCTTTGTTGCGCCTAGGCACCGTAGATTGCTTGTTGGGGTCCACTATATTGTTGATGAGGGAAACTCCTTTGTTATCTTTCCAAAGAAGACACTGAATGCCATCTACCACAGTAGATCTGGTATCACCTCTAACCATCTCCTTACTCAGCTGTTGCTGGTTAAGGAGATGGCTGGTGGTTTCTCAGGTACAGGGGCTCCATCAAATTCTGCACTACCCTCAAGGAGAGTGAATCCTCTACACTGTGGCTGGTGTCATTGGCTGCGCCTGTGTACATATTGAAGTTGTACACATAGCCATTGGTTGCATCACAAATGCACCACATGTTGTAGCCATGCTTGATAGGCTTTAAAGGTATGTACTGTTTCATGGAGCTTCAGCCTTTGAAAAGGATTATGGCCTCGTCCACCAAGAGCTTTTGATGCAGTTGGTAGCAAATTTGGCTGTTGTTACGAATATGCTCCAGCAAAGGCCTAACCTTGTATAGCTTGTCAAACTGTGGTGATGATCGGTCTGGGGCAGCAGAGTTGTCGTTTAGGTGGAGATGGCTCAACAGTGATCGAAACCTGTGCCTCGACATGCCCAAAGTGATGCCTGGGGTATTCAGTAGTGGGTTAGTATTCCAGTAGTCATACATAGATGGTAGGCGTACTATACCCATAACCAATTGTATAACTACCAATGACTGTACTTCTTTCTCACTTGTTGTCACCCATTCTGCAGTTTGCTTCTGCTGTGCATAGAGGTTGGATTGATCAGCAATGTGCTGAAAGGTGTCGTCACCCCAGATCTTGCAGAAGAACTCATAGGGATGACTGCTTCCATCAAGTGTGTCTTGGATGATTGGGGTTGGGCCTGGGATAAACTGAAATGGATCAGTTGCAGAACTGATTGACAAAGACACTGGCATAGTATGGCTGGCACTGGGTTGCAGTAAAGTGGGAGGCTCAAAAGTTGTGCATGTGCTGGTTTGAGGATGTGAACCAACTTGACTGTCAATCTCTTCAGGTGTGTTGCTTTCCTGCATGTTTGCGATGTCACTATTGATGGATGTATTCTCTTGTGCAGGCAATGGAGTGTGTGATGTCTCGTCAACTTGGTCTTCAACATGTGTCTCCAGCTCAAACCTTTGAAGTGGATCCTCAGATGCATGCGGTCTGTGAAAGCTCTCCTGTAGACCTACTTGATCATCATTGAACAAGTCATCATCGGTATCTTCCCAGTCACTGTCCTCAGCCAAACTTTCGCCATTGACTACTTTCAAAACTTTATCAAAATTGACTAGTTTTGCCATTTTCGTTGATTGTATTCGTGTCTGTAGTGAAAGGGGAGCATTATTGCGTGGTTTACGTGTTGTTGGGGCTGCCAAATATACAACAAACACCAGGATTCGCATTCGTACGACTATTAGCAGATTTACAACATACACACGTACAAGCATAGTACGGTCAAAATTTACAACCCACTGTATCAATTTCGGTTATGGATCAACTAGTGGACAGATTCAAAGGCAAAAAGGCTAGTACGACGATTTACTACCGTTTGGTTCCTTCAACAAGTGTGCAACAAAATGCGCGTCACTAAAGTGGCTTATGGACGTGAATGCGAACAC
>CAUJGJ010000397.1:7072500-7085000 GCA_963170055.1 Halisarca cf. caerulea
TCTGCTGTTCGATTCTGTCCAACCATTTCCTTCTTCTTCCCCCTTTTCTCCATAGCTTTTGCTTTTTTCCCCTTGGTTATCTCTTTTTTTACTTTGAAATTCCCTCTCCTTTCTCTTCTGCTCTCTCTCTATCTGTTTCATTTTCTTGGCTTCCTCAGCTTTTTTCTTTTCAATGTCTTTCAATTTCATACTCGCCAGCACATCATCATCTGTAATGCACAGAGCTTGCTTAGTTAGAGTGGCCTTTTTCTTCTTGGTTGGATTTGCTTGTGGCTGAGGAAGGACAAGAACTTCAGATAAGACATCTGATGAATTAGAACTCTTTTTTCCAGATGACAGTGAAGATGATGTATCAATTGAAGTAGCGCTTACAGCAGCTTCTGGATGATAGATTTTAAGCCATGCAACGTAACCTGCATCCATTATATCATACTGCTCTTCATATCTGCGCTGATACAAGGTTTCTTGTTCTGGTGAGAACAAAGGGGTACCCGGGTTAGGTGCTGTTTCTTCTCTCTTCTCTGTCTGCGGATGAACGGCCTTTGAAGGGGCCAGCTGCCGATCGGTCACTTCTCCAGGGTTAAGTGGGTATACACCACTTTTCTTGAAACCACTCAATATATTAACAGCTGTGAAGGAGTTTGGAGAAGCCTCAGCTACAAGTGATGCCAATTTGTCAGTGGTTATCACTCTACCCGGATGACTTGCAAGGTACTTGGTAGAGGCTTTAGAGAAGTTACTCTTGAATGACTTAAACACTCCAACATCCAGTGACTGTAATATATGAGTGGTGTGTGCAGGTAGACATAAGAGATGGATGTTGTTGGCACGGGCTAGCTCAATCACTTCAATAGAGGTATGGGATGCATGTCCGTCCTGAAGCAGCAATACCGGTCTGACCGGAGGAATCTGTTGCAGAAAAAAGTTGAACCATTCCAAGTAGAGCTCGGAGTTAATCCAACCACTATCGCTGTTGGTAAACAGTGTGCCTGGAATTGCTCCCTCTTTCAAATTATCGAGTACTTTTTTCTTCCTGGGATAGACAATCATGGGGGGTAGAACGTATCCAGAGGCTGATACGCAAGAAAGCACAGTGTGTGTCTTTCCCCTCTCTGCTGATGTTAATGCATACACATTGCGACGCCCAAGTGCTGTGACCACCTTTCCAGGCTTGTGGACTACACTTATGCCTGTCTCGTCGACGTTGAAGATCTGCATTGGTTTTGAAATGAGATTGAGCCGTCCATATAGTGCCCCCAGTTCACCAAAAAAGCCATCAATGGTGTCTTGATTGGAGCAAAGTGCTCTACAGTACGAAAGTGGCTGCGGAGAGCGAAGGGTTAAATTTGGGTGACGCTTTCGAAATCCTTCAAACCATGCACAACCAGCTTTGCCATCTTTAAAGGGGTGCTTTCTTTGAACTTTATCCACAATTGTAAAAGCCATTTCCATAACTGTTTCCCTGCTAAGACCAAATCCCATATCTGCCATTTGAACTAAATAACTAGCGAGCTTGTCCTCCTCTTCATCTGTGAGAACCGTGCTTGGTCCTGGCTTGCATCCGGCTTGAACACTTCCATTAACGTGTCTCCTAAGGGTTTCAACTGGAATGTTATAAAGTCTAGCTGCTTCCCTTAAACCCTTGTTTTCTTTATGAATGCTATTAACTGCTGCCTCCATACTTTCTTCAGTCCAAAGCTTGCGTTTCTGTTTAGATAAATCATTGCTTCCAGCCATTGTCAACTCTTTAAAATTTCTTGTCTCTTCTACAAGCAGATTGGATGAAAATCATTAAACGCAATAATACATATTCAGGGACCCCAGACTTCAGGGTGCATCCAGTTAAAATAGAATGATTAGGTTAGACCATCGTTTGGACTGTACAAGTGGACATAATTTGTGTCAATTAAAGTCCACAGCGGGTAGAATGTCACTCATACTCACACAAGCAAAAGTATGTAAATGCACACGAATCTAGAACACCGAGTAGCGGAAAAAATTCGGTTGCAAAACACACACTCACTGACTTAGACCTACCTGTGTGTAAAATGGTGGTGATTCTCCGTTTAGGATGTCTTTAGTAGAGTCTAGAAGGGCCCGAGAAAGTCTGCAATCCACAAAATTCCAGATGTAACAAGTAGTCTACGCAACATCGCGCCAAATATTTGCGCATGCGCGGTATAACGTTAACTTTGGGCCCTTAAAACGCTGGAGTAAGAACAGTAAACTTTGCTGCCGAACCTACTGTACATAGCAGATGTTTTATGTACTGGTTTCGTTAAAATTTGTTGAAGTGTCCCATAATACCAGTTGTCTCGAAATACCTACATGTACCCTAATACCAACGACTTCGACTACCGCCTAAAAGTCCGCCATGTTGTTGACATATATATATATATATATATATATATATATATATATATTGACATCGTTCCGGACGTTCCGGACACTTCCGGTGAAAGTAAAAACAATATAGGGGCCGCGGCGGCCCAAAAAGATACGCGAATGCCAACGACTGTGGGGCGAGCCACTATAGTGGCTCGTAAACGATAAAGGGTTAAAGTAAATGAACACATAATAGCTGAAAAAGAGCAGTTCTACAAGGAAGTTCTAACTAAGAGATAGACAGAACCGCAAGGGTCATGCTTTAAAGTTGATGTTGAAAGTGCAGTTGCTCATGTTGTTAAACTGCAGTTTCTTTGCAATTTCCGTTGCACTGTTATCATCCTGCCTTTCAGGAATAGGAGGTGCTGCAACACAGGGGTTCTCTTGGCTACTACCAGTTACAGGACCTGGTTTAATAAGCTCACGTTCAATGATTGGCTGGAGCGGCATCAAATTGTTGTGAGCTTGATCTCCACTCAGAATAAAATTAATTAAATCCTGTGGCATTTCAAAAGGATCTTTGTGGTAAGGCAACTCGGACTGTGCTGGAATTGATGTTGGAGGCTCAAACTGTACATTAGCAAAATAGGGAAAACCTATGGTTTTGTGATTTGGTAGATTAATGCTTTTGTCTCCTTAATGCTTTGTTGGAAATAAGGTGGATGGATGACCAGGTGAAGGCCCAGTACTGAGGGTGTTACACACTGCTTTTTGTTGCACTTGGGTGGTATGCTCATATGAACTCACCTTCTCTTGATAAATGACATGATCTCTCCATAATGAGTTTTTCAGGACATTATTGTGGTACATTCTACTGATTGCTGTAGCCCGTAAGCTATGGTTGCTTCCTTTCTCAGCATTAACATTGGCATTAATGAGCATAGTCTTCAGGAATTTGTCAAGCGTATTATGCCCAACTGTTGTTTCTGCATACCATGGCTCACTGGATGAATCTGGAATAGTTATCTTAGCCTTCATGTAGAAGATATCCCACTCAAAGGCCCTCACAGGCAACTTGGAAAGATAGAGCTGAAGTAAGTATACATGGCACCTCACTCCAAGCTCTGACCTTGTGTACTGGGTAGCAACTTTATTTTCCAAATTTAGCTGGTGGTGGCCTCCTGGTCGATGTTTCGACCCATGCTCTGTATATTCAATGCAATCAATGAACAAATCAGGCCTGTCAGGATCAGGAACTGTAGAAAATTTCAGTTGAGATATCTTGAGATTACGATGTTCTTGGCCACCCCTCAGTACGAAATTTAGGCCATTATAGAAGAAAACAGCACGCAGAAGTCCAGTTGGTGAATCGGTTGATACAGTACCCAAATCCCATAACTGTTCCTCCTCTTTGTTGGACAGAATTTTAGCATGGTTTCGCTTCATACCAACACCTTGCGTGTACAGCTGTCTGTAGCAGCTGTCAAGAGTTCTGTGTAGTGGCTTGAAAGTAGGATTGTCGGGGTTACACAAATGAATAGAGCATCCTTTCTTGTCATTGATGTACCGTTGGAGACCGGCGATAAACTGAGCTAAACTTCTAGGTGTATACTCGGTACCGTCTTCCTTCCTTAGTTCGTTGACGCATACACATAGACAATGGCACAGTTCGTCTTGGTCATCACGAAGTAAAACTTCTTCTGGGCATCTCTCTTTGCTTCTTTCATTTCGCTGCTTAAGCCAAGTATCAAAACAGCGCACGGCCCACTGAGTTGATTTCTAAGTGTTCTTTGGAACTATAACTTTCTTTGCATCGTCAGTTTCATTTCTCGGAAGAAGGGGAAACAATCTTTTGGCTCCTTATCCTTCAATTTGAGGGACAAGTGCTTCTCCTTTGGATGACGATACTCCTTTTCAGTGTTGCTAGCCATTCGCACTTTAAGCTGAACAAAAAGCGCCAAATACACCCCGTATACTATGGTAAATATAATATAAAACATGGCTGACAGGTGTATTCCGGTAATATACGGCCATCATGCCTTGGTCATCGGAAGTTTGCAGTCACATATACCCCACGCCTTCGGTTTGGGGTATATGAGACCACAAACTTCCTCTGACCTCAGCATTTGGGTCGTATATTACCGGAATACACCTGTCAGCCATGGTTTATATTATATATATATATATATATATATATATATATATTATATATATATCTATTATGTATATCTATCTATCTATTATATATATCTATTATATTAGCTGCTCCATGCACATGATGCCCTTTGCCTTCTGAGGAACGCCATGGCCCTCCCAAAGATCCTGTATCCTGTACATTCTCCGTACAGCACCGTGTTTTTCATCCTCCATCTTGTTTGTTCTAGACTGTCTCCAGAGATCTCTCCTGGAGGCTATTTGTAATATGTCCTTGAGTGATGAAAGTTGGTCTCAAGCTTCACTTCCTATTTGGGCAGGTGGGCTTGGTATCAGGAAGTTTGTCATGCTGGCTTCGTCTGCATTTCTGGAATCAGCTGCTGGCTCTTCCTTGATTGCACGAAGGATTTTGCCCTCATCTTTGATGCTATCTGCCCTTCCAAAGATGATGCTCTGGTTGCGTGGTCCCAGGGTCATGCCTCCGAAGCCCCAACTGGTGTTGATGCATCAAAGCAGAAGGCCTGGGACACTCTGCACATTGAGGCTACAGTTTCATCCCTTTTCTCCTCAGCCAATGACATTTCCAAGGGACGTCTGCTTGTCTCTCAGCAACAGGAATCTGGAACTTGGCTCAGTGCCCCTCCAGTGTCATCTCTTGGTTTGAGGATGGATGATGAAGCATTGAGGATTGCGGTTGGTCTCCGGTTGGGTACCCGTCTATGTACACCCCATCAATGTGTTCTCTGTGGTGATCAGGTCGACTCAACAGGTACCCATGGTTTTCACTGCAGGAGAAGTGCTGGTCGCCACCCAAGGCATACTCATCTCAATGACCTTATCAAAAGGTCCCTTGCCTCTATTGATGTGCCATCGATATTGGAACCACCAGGCATTTGTAGGTCTGATGGCAAAAGGGTGGATGGGGTGTCTGTCAACCCATGGCAATCCGGCCGTGCAATTGCATGGGATGTCACCTGTTGTGACATCTTTGCACCGACCTACACCACACTTGCTGCTACAGGCGCTGGTTTGGTCGCTAATAGGGCTGAGGACAGGAAAGTGAGGATGTAAGACCAGCTCCAGTACGGGTCAGGTGCAAGTTGATTGGGGCTAAGCTGTCATGACATGTTTCATCCCAAGCAAGACATTTGTCTTGGGACTAAGGGATGATGGTGACCCCATCTGGGCAACACTCATTGGATGAACAGAGGCCACGAGGTTCCAAAGTTGAAGGGATGTGAACGGACGCAAGGCTCTGTTTGACAAGTTGATTGAGGGCTGTGTGTCGATGAATGCGACCCTTACTCTTCCAGCAAGACAATCCATGAAGACCAAATTCATCTACCACTTCTCCACAAAGTTGACAGGAGTGAGGACTGCATAGGGTAACACCTAGGCACACACCTACAGCAGTGCAAATGGTCTCATCATCCATTCAAAGGCCAAGAGATGAGGTAGGGGGGGGCAGTCAACCATGCTCCGGACTCTTTCCTTGTGGCAGCAAGTAAAGCCTGGTTCACAATATGACGCAGACTCGAGCTTCGCGTCGTGTCGCGTCGTCAGCGTCAAAATTAATCGAATATTTGCACGAAACCTATGACGCAGACCAACTTGAGCGTCATGACGCACGATAGAAATTTTTTCTATCTTGCGTCAATGACGCTGGCAAGCACCAATCAGAATGCCAGGATGAGACACGTGATTTCGAAGGCCTCGCGGAAACGTGCAGTACTCCAAGAGAACTCGGATTCATGGATGAAAGGACTCAAGAACGCCTTATAGAAGCCGTACGTAGTTTTCCTTGCATATGGAACAACTTATGCAGCCAATATAGAGAGTTGCGCACTAAAGAGAACGCTTGGAAGGCTGTTCACACCCAGGTAATTTGAAGCTTGCCGTTCCTGCACGCCTTTCGGTATTGCAATCGTTTCAGTTGTTCTGTATACCTAGATGGGCCCAGCTGAGTTTACCATAGACGATCTTCAGAAGCGTTGGAAGTCTCTCCGCGATCGTTATTGCCGAGAGTCAAAGAAGGTAGGCGCTAATCCTGAATCCTTCCCTGTCCTTAGTAATATGGTATAATTATGTTGTTCTTTTTCCATTTCAGGTCAAAAGTAAGAAAAGCGGCGATCCAGGCCCACCATATGTACCAGCATGGCCCATTTTCAAATTTTTAACCTTCCTGGAGGACACCATTAAACATCGATCGTAAGTGCATGAGTGAAAATTGACAACTAGTTCCATTGAATATGTTCTTTTGATATCAGTGCCATATGTATATCTTTACTGTATACAGAACAAGTTCCAATTTTCCCGAGCCAAATGGTGATGTTTCACCCCCCGTGTCGCCGGCAGTGGAACAAGTTGCAAGTGTTATTGAGCAAGAAGAAAAGTTGGTTATACAAACGTTAATTTCATATGCACCTTTGCTACTCTGCTGTCCTTCACAGTGAACCTGACGAACAGAGTATGAGCCACTCACCCCCAAGCATTAGCAGTGAACCACCCAGTCGACCATCCTCAAGCACCAGTCGACCAATTTCCTCCACTCCAAGCCAACAATCAAGTGCAACTTCAGGCACCAGTCGGTCTGTTCGCACCAGAAGACCACCTTCTGGTGGGGATGAGCTTGAGGAGCTTCTTCTTGCCAGGCTAAGCCAGCCAAAAGAGAGAAAGATAGAGGATGAAAATGACTTATTCGGCAAACAAGTTGCGATGGCCCTTCGGAGGGCCATCGCATCCAACCATCGTGTGAGGGGTGTCACGAAACTGCGCATTCAGCAGCTGCTGCTGGAGGCAGAGTTCCCAGAAGATCCAGTCTTCTGCCCGATCCAGTCTCCTCCTCCTCCTCCTTCACCATCACCTCAAGTACAGGTTCCCCTGCCCTCCATGCCACAACCAATTGCAAGTCCGGGAAGCCAGTACAGCTCTATTGCAAGTAGCACAGATGATGGACTATACAACTTTTAACAGTGACTGGTTATACACACATGCATTATGATTAAAGTAAGGTACGCCTAGTGAAAGAGTGTTATACAATAAAAGCATAATATGAGTATTAAGATGTGCGTTGAACATGTCTGTACTGCCAGGAGACCTGCCCGATACTGCTAGTAAAGTATTCTTTAAAACGTTCCCGGACATCAGCTGCAATTGGCGTATATCTGTGAATAGAAAATATTACAGAGTGAAGACAACTTGCACATATATACACTATGCATATGGAACTAGAAAAGGGGACACATACATACCTGTTGCCTGCAACTGCTCCTAACTGTCCCAAACCCGAAACAGCACCATCTTGTCGCCAAGACCCTTCAACGATGTTGCCTCCCTCATCTTCTGTGTCTGCAAATCCTGCAGGGCAGTAAACAGAGGATTCCTCTGTCCGTAGATAGTTGTGAAGGGCAATGGCAGCTTTGCTGAACACCACAACATTGTCAGTATCCGCTATCACAGGCCGTCTGAAAAAGCGCCACCTGTACATGACATACCTAATTTGAATACCACACATGTGCACAAGGCATTGTATTCACAACTGATCCAACCTTGCAGCCAGGATTCCGAAGGAATTCTCGATGACCCGCCTTGCCCTGCTCAATCGATAGTTGTAAATAGCTTTATCTTCTGGGAGATTCCTGCCAGGATAGGGCCTCATCATATTCCTTCGGAGAGGGAAGGCCTCGTCACCAACAATTACGTATGGCAATTCTGGGGTGGAAGTACCTGTTTACAAAGAAAAACATATTATGTCAATGCTGCATTGCAATATTCTGTATTAAACACAATCTTACCTGGGAGTGGACGGCTATCTGGAAGTGACAGCTTTTCTCGTTCCAGTGCTTGTCCAAAGTTGGAGTTAGCAAGGACACCACCATCACTATGTCTACCAGCATTTCCTACAAAATATTAACAGAATATATACTATGTATGAACATTGCAATAATCTGATATAATGTTATATTAGTCCTTATACAACAAACAACTCACCAATATCTACCATGATGAATCTATAGTGGGCATCACAGATTGCTAACAAAACGATGGAGTGTGTCCCTTTGTAGTTAAAAAATGCTGATCCTGAGTTTGATGGTGCCTGGATCACAATGTGCTTCCCATCAATTGCTCCTGTATGTAGATCATGGAAATCTATGAAAACATCTACAGAAAATAATATTATTTAGCATTAAACCAACCTATGCAGTGGGGAAAGTTCCATACTTCCTCGAATCCTTTGCTTACAGCAATCCAGTCTTCAGCTGTTGATGGGGCTTGCACATAATCTGATTGCAAAGCAGTCCAAATCACGGAACTTGTTTCCTTCAAGATGGAACAAAGAGTAGAGCGTCCAATTCGAAAATTGAAGGCCAGGGAAATCTTTGAGAAAGGGTGCACATAATGGGTGAACATGCAACAAGTGATTCGAGTTTAAAAAACTCGTGGGCCGCCTACGGCCCTGGAAACTCGAATCACTTGGAGATTATCCTCACAGCATTGAAAGATCCCTGAGTAATACGTGGCTTTGTGTAGTGGTGTATAATTATAAAATGTGTGTGTGTGTATGTGTGTGTGCGTGTGTGCGTGTGTGTATGTGTGTGTGTGTGTGTGTATGTGTGTGTGTGTAGTGTGTGTGTGTGTGTGTGTGTGTGTGTGTGTGTGTGTGTGTGTACACGTGTGTGTGTGTGTGTGTGTGTGTATGTGTGTGTGTGTGTGTGTGTGTGTGTGTGTGTGTGTGTGTGTGTGTGTGTGTGTTTCTGGAATTATTGTGCTCTGTTGTCATTCTGCATGTTCACAGGAAGAAAACATAGAATCTGTTAGGGAAATGATGGTGAGTTAATATGTATATACACATGTGCATATATTGTACTATATGCATGTGCTGTGTGTGGTTGTGTGTGTGCATGTGTGTGTATGTGTACATGTGTTTTCCAAGTAAAACTTCATCATTTATTCCTTTTATCAATATTATTATTATTCTTAACTCTCTCTTGTTTATTCCTATTATATACTAATTTATATACATTATAATTCTACAGTATAATTGTATATATTATTATATTCATGACATTATTTACATACTAATTATTAATAAACCATTACAATAAAATAAAAATAAAAATGATATATAACAGTATTTCAACAAATTATAAATCCATGCATAATACAGTCAATTATAGAAAACATGTACACAGTAGTTTTTCAGAATCAAGTTAGATTCTTCGCATAAGCATACAATACACTGCACTTTCTGTGTATCAAATTCCTGCAAAGGACAATATAAATTAGCATAGTATGTGATAAACACACATGAAGTACATACAAACATGAATATTCACTATACATGGACATCCTCACACACGCTAAATGTGTGTAATCAAACACACACACACACACACACACACACACACACACACACACACACACACACACACACACACACACACACACACCATGCACCCCCCACAACCACTGAAGACACATACATTAATAGAGGTACACATCAGGGCTGCATACACAATTAGGGGATAGGGGGCAAATTGAGATTTCTAAATCTTTTGTAATATGGAAGACATTATGGGATAGCTATTTTTACACACACACACACACACACACACACACACCACACACACACACACACACACACACACATACACACATACGCATGCATGTACACACACACACAACCACACACACACACACACACACACACACACACATTCAAATATACACTTACAATTTCACCAAAGGTCTTCAGAATCAGTACTTCAGTCTATATTCTGAACATGAAAAGAAAGAACAATAAGCAATGAAACCACAAAAGGACACATACATACACACACACAGCAGAACCTCTTCTCTGCACACCTGGTTCCACTTCAGCATGGTACTATAACCAATGTGGTGTATCAAGTGATTGCAAATAGGTCACACACACACACACACACACACACACACACACACACACACACACACACACACACACACACACACACACATATAATTTACAATGCTATGTAATAGTATTTCAACAAATTATAAATCCATGCATAATGTAGACTAAGTCAATTATAGAAAAAAAACATATACATAGTATTTGTTAGAATCCTTTGTTTGAGCATATAATACACGGTACTTCCCATGTATCAAATTCCTGCAAAGGACAATATATATTAGCATAGTATGTGATAAACACACATGAAGTACATACAAACATGAATATTCACTATACGTGCATGGACAGCCTCACACACGTTAAATGTGCATAATCAAACACACACACACACACACACACACACCATGCACCCAACTCCCCTCCTCCCACAACCGCTGAAGACACATACAGTTATAAATGTACACATCAGGGCTGCATACACAATTAGGGGATAGGGGGCAAATTGAGATTTCTAAATCTTTTGTAATATGGAAGACATTATGGGATAGCTATTTTTACACACACACACACACACACACACACACACACACCACACACACACACACACACACACACACATACACACATACGCATGCATGTACACACACACACAACCACACACACACACACACACACACACACACACACACACACACACACACACACACACACACATTCAAATATACACTTACAATTTCACCAAAGGTCTTCAGAATCAGTACTTCAGTCTATATTCGAACATGAAAAGAAAGAACAATAAGCAATGAAACCACAAAAGGACACATACATACACACACACAGCAGAACCTCTTCTCTGCACACCTGGTTCCACTTCAGCATGGTACTATAACCAATGTGGTGTATCAAGTGATTGCAAATAGGTCACACACACACACACACACACACACACACACACACACACACACACACACACACACATATATAATTTAC
The DNA here is from genome assembly GCA_963170055.1 of Halisarca cf. caerulea. Lineage (NCBI taxonomy): Eukaryota > Metazoa > Porifera > Demospongiae > Chondrillida > Halisarcidae > Halisarca > Halisarca cf. caerulea. The sequence continues at coordinate 7,083,863 of CAUJGJ010000397.1, forward strand.
AATGCTATGTAATAGTATTTCAACAAATTATAAATCCATGCATAATGTAGACTAAGTCAATTATAGAAAAAAAACATGTACATAGTATTTGTTAGAATCCTTTGTTTGAGCATATAATACACGGTACTTCCCATGTATCAAATTCCTGCAAAGGACAATATATATTAGCATAGTATGTGATAAACACACATGAAGTACATACAAACATGAATATTCACTATACGTGCATGGACATCCTCACACACGTTAAATGTGCATAATAAAACACACACACACACACACACACCATGCACCCAACTCCCCTCCTCCCACAACCGCTGAAGACACATACAGTTATAGACGTACACATCAGGGCTGCATACAAAATTAGGGGATAGGGGGGCAAATGGAGATTTCTAAAATTGTTTGCAATATGTAAGACATTATGGGATAGGTATTTTTTAATTTGAGACTGGAGAACCTTTAGTCATAGCCTATTTCAAGTGTCACGCACACACACACACACACACACACACACACACACACACACACACACACACACACACACACACACACAATAATCACACACATACAAAATAAAATTATACATCACACACAAAAAATACTTACAATTTCACCAAAGCCCTTCAGAATCGATGCTTTACTCTATAATCTGAACATGAAAAGAAAGAGCAATAAATAATGAAACCACAAAAGCATACATACATACACACACACACACAGTAGAATTTCTTCACTACATAGCTGGTTCCACTGCCAACATGGTACTATAATAACCAATATGGTATATCAAGTGATTGTAAATAGGTCACACACACACATACACACACACATAGCCGAACTTCTTCCCTACACACCTGGTTCCACTGCAGCATGGTAGTATAACCAATGTGGTGTATCAAGTGATTGTAAATAGGTCACACACACACACACACACACACACACACACACACACACACACACACACACACACACACACACACACACATACACACACACACACACACACATACACACACACACACACACACACACACAAGATCTATATTCGCACATAAAGAAACATATATGCGTTGTAAAGTGAGTCTGGGTAACTTGGAGCGGCCGAATTAAAAAAGATGTATGTTACATTTGACTC
>CAUJGJ010000397.1:7090000-7105000 GCA_963170055.1 Halisarca cf. caerulea
TGGTTAGAGGACCTAAGCAAACACACATACACAAGATAACACACACACGTACGCCAACATATCCACGAAAACACATTGACAAACTATTTTATTAAAGACCTGCTCATACTAAACGTCGTTAAAACACTTTCACATGAGCGTTCAAGTACTCCATAATGGTTAACTAAAAGACAAAAGGCTTTCCACACTCATCTTACCTGTTTCCGAAGCTTTCTTTAGCCTTTCTTCGTTTCCATGGACTTCCGCGGTAGCGCAAGGTACAATGTCTCAGTGAAATCATCCTTCCAAGAACGTTTCCGTCCTAAATGCTTCTTCAAAGTTCTCTTCCTTGTTGGATGAGGCGGATTAACAGCTTTTGGCAGTTTTCGAGTCCTTCCACAACTTCTTAAACGAAGACAACAACTTTAAACCAGTGGCTCTACCTCTAAAACTTGAAGGCCCACGGAAATTCTTGGAGCGAGTTGAATCTTCGTGATTAACTCTCAATCCTAATCTTTAGGTCACAAAGATTCTTCGTTGACGAAAACAGAAGCAAAGACACAAAATTCACTGAATAACACCAACGACTTCGACTACCGCCTAAAAGTCCGCCATGTTGTTGACATATATATATATATATATATCTAGACATCGTTCCGGACGTTCCGGACACTTCCGGTGAAAGTAAAAACAATATAGGGGCCACCTTTGGCGGCCCAAAAATTGTCGGAGGTGAATTTGGAGACACACTGTATCCCTAACGGCTAACCACCCAGGGTTTTTGGATATGTCTGAATTTGTGGATGTTTGTGATGTTGCAGACCTCTGCATGCATGATATAGGGTGGCGGTTTCAAACAAGACGCCGACCAAGGGTTTACGATTTTCTTGCAAACGAAAGACGTAGAGTCACTCTTTTGCCAATTACTGGTTATTAAGTAGGTATATCTACTATTTGAGACCAACTTGTATGAACGTGTCAGTGGCCCTTTAAGGAATTACCATACTGCAGAGATACTCAAAGATAGGTTGCAAATGTACATTGAAGTACCAACTAAGAATAAAAGGGCATGTTGATTTACCAAGTCTTAAGCCTGGGGTGAAACACTGACATTGGCATGTATTTACCTATTTGCATTCCTTTCTTTTAATAGTATGGCTTGCTTGTGTACTTCTGGGCCTTTTTAGTTGCAGGTGCTTCACTAGTGACAGGTGGAGGTCTACTGCAAGAGAATGCAGCCTGGAGACCTTTGTCAATTTCATCAATATGTAACCGGTGTTTCATTACTTCTTGTAGAGCTGTGCTACACTTTCTACAGATGTAAACTGTACTTCTTCTCTGGGTCCGTAGTAAAAGGTCTTCCAGCCAGGTATTTTCGTAGTTCTTTTCTAAATATGCCTTTAAGCAGCTCTATAGACCACTGCCTCCTGGGAATTTCCTAGCAGATCCCTATGGTTGTCCTTTGTGGTGAGTTTGTCACAGAGTACACTTTTATTCACCTCCATCTCAAGCTAAACTCTATCAACTGAGGTATGCATGTGCTGTTTACCTCTATATACAATCTACCTCATGGTTCAGTGGTAGTGCTTTCCAACTCACCCTTTGGCTTGCTTGATACATTTGTGAGAAAACAGCAAAAATCTTGTATGTCAACTTATATTGAGAATGTTGAAGGAGTCATTCGTACCCATTGTGTTTTGTGTGTATACTTTGTGTAAGTGTGTAATAGATTGTGTGTATACAACAGTTACCCCTTCATGAAGATTGTGGAAAACTGGTACATGTTGTGACCATTGTTCAGTGTTTGTTAAGGCTACAAATGTTAGCAGGTACTAACTTTAGTGAAATTAGTGTGGAGCCTCCAATTCACTAACTTAAGTGCCCGCTAACAATTATACCCGCCAATAAATGTACCCGCTAATATTTTGTATTGTAGAATTTCTATGGATGTGCTGTGTACGGCACGTGAGAGAATGGCAGCTCCGAACAGAAGTAAAATCTATTCCAAGTCAGCGAAATAAACGACAAACAGTGAACCAAATACATGTAAAGTTTCAAGGAATCATTGGATTGTAACATATATTCGTTTAAATCATTTTCGATTTAAATTCACCCAAAAGCGATAACATTTTCTTCAATCTGTACGCCGACAAGATCTATCTTCCAGCCGTATCTACAAGCTTAAGTTTTCTGATCTCAGTGTTTCGTTTCTGCAGCTTTCTATTGCTGTACTGTATATAAAGATTAGAAATGGTGATATTGAAAAGAATTAGAAAAGGATTGGGACCTCACTATTGGTAATGGTAACATTTCCAAAATCGCAAACTACAGATTTGGTACAAAAATGCTATTAAATTACTAAAATCAATACCCACTAAATACTGGCCACCGAAAAATGCTAAAATTAGTACCCGCTAACATTTGTAACCTTAAGGTACATTATAATGTGTGTTATGTTGCTTGTTGACTATTTAACGTGTGCAAGTACCACCATTTATAATTTATCTGACATCGGGCATGTTCTATTCACCTCCAATGTGCTAATATTGTGTTTTGTTTGCCTTTTTAGGTTGATTCATCGAAAATATGTACAGTGTAGTAAAAGTACCGTATATCGGGAATAGAATGCGAGGTTAATAGATTGCGATTTGTGTCCAATAAAGAAGATTGCGGTTAAAAGAATGCGAAAGCAGCCTCACTTATGATGAAAAAATTAAGCATATTAAATCATGGTACACTACATGAAATTACATGTAATAAAATGGGTAATATGCCAGCAATGTTGTATAATAGTGTTCATGCACGGTAACAGTTATTGTGGAGATGAAATACTGTAAGTTGCTAGCTTCAGACTAATCTATATCTGCAAAGGGGTCTTCATCAGAATGTTCACCTGCCTCCAATGCATCCACAATTCCTGCCTTCTTGAACCCATTAGTAATCAGTTCTGGACGGCCTTTAAAGTTGTCATACAATGCAGTGAGCCACTTGGCTCCAAGCTCCTTCATGACAACTGTACTCATGTTAACATTGACATTACCAGTGTCCTCTTGGTCCTTAAGCTGTTTCATAACCTCCTGGGCATACCACTGGTGGAAACGATCACGGAGGAAGTCTTTCGCAGCTTTATTAACTGTAAGATCAAGTGGCTGTAGCTTGTCTGTTGTACCTGCTGGTACTGTAACAACTAGAATCTTATTTTCATCCAAGTTACTTTGCACTGCAGCACTCATCTGACCTCTGAACCTATCCATGATCAGCAGAGCTGGCTGGTCAGGACTCTCCATCTACTCGCGAATCTTCACAATGTACGGTTTGAGGATTCTCTCTGTAAATCGAATGCATGTTTCTTCATTTGCCCAGTGGTTGGCCGTGTGATAAACATCAAATTCATCAGGGAAGGCAAAATTCGGGTGGCAGCGGTTAGTCTTTCCTTGATAGAGAATTTGCATTGGAAGGAACTGACCATCAAGAGATGCAGCAAAGGTGGCTGTTATCTGACGTTTGTCTCCTAAGCCAGCTAGGTCAACCCTTTTGCTTCCTTCCTTCTCCATTGTCCACTCCCCAGATGGAACAATGTTCAACCCAGTTTGATCTAGGTTTATGACAAGGCTAGATGGTACACTGTGCAATTTTACCATTGATACAACTTGGTGAAGATAGGTTGATTTCATGCCCTGAAACTGTTCTGGAGTGATGTTAGCTTTAGCCTTCGTGGTTGCCTTCCTCTTCACAAACCCCATACGAGATAGTAGAGAAAGTGCCCAATCACGGGTCAGATTAATATGGCCACCATGCTGCACAAGCATAGTTCTATCAGTAGCAGTAACTATGCCCTCGGCAGCTGCTATTACAATACGGGAGCCTACACTACCTCCAGCATCTCTTAGTGCACGTACGTATGCCCGCACCTTGTCATCCAATTCTCCTAATAAAAGTGGGCGCCCACGTCGCTCTAGTTGTATCGCAGTTACTGGTTCATTGTCTCCTTTATTTACTCTGTCACGCAAGGCAGCAAGGTACTTCTTCTTAAAGAGGCGAACTGTACTCTCTCCAACGCTGTACTTACGCACAGCACCCGCATTACCGTTCTCGACTGCAAATTTTCCAATCTCAGCTCGATCTTCAGGGCTGAACGTCGTGGTATATTTTCTCTTTTTCTTTGATGATGGAGTTTCGTCAGCTTCTTCTTCTTGTTCCTTCAGAATAGATTCTACCGCCTTATTTGCCTCTTGGATTGCTTGTTTTGATAGTCCAGTTTCCTTAGCTGTTGGAAGAGCATTCGTTGGCTTGAAAAAGTTAAGAATACTCATCTCCACGAACAGGTGCACGACACGGCGAAGTACGTATACAAGTTAGATTACTGAATGCGCGCGAAAACATTGCGTTGTCGCCAAAAACCGCAATCTCGCATTCTTTTGAAGCTCGCATTCTATTCCCGATATACGGTATATTGCCATTTTTGTATGTTTGATGTATGCTTGGGTCATATTATTCTTTTTATTGTACGTACATATATACATTGCAGTCATGGGGAATCATAGTCTGACTCTGAATTAATGTTATAACTCGTAATGTAAGTAGAAGTAATGTCGTGATGTAAGTAGAAGTATGTTGGATCAGCCTACTGACTACTGCTATTTATAGATAATTTCATGGTGTCGATTGGTCCTTATCCCGTTAACCGCAAGATCAAAGGTTGACCAGACTAGCTATGTTAATTAGATCTAACTATTTCATTTTTGCTCTGACATTTTCTTAGAAAGTACACAAGCCATGCTTTTTAACCTTTTAAGGCCCAATAGCCCATTTATTGGCTCTACAAGGCCTCACCCCTTAAGACCCGTGATGCGCAAACATTGCACAATCAAAAAATTATACCAAAAGATAGCCTAGAGGTTTAGTATAATATTGTGCAAAGTTTATACCCATAGCAAGTGTTCTTACTGTATAAAAGAACAGTAGAATTTGGCTATCTAACTCACTAGTTCACAGTAAAATGCTATACTGCTTATTTTACGATAGTTTACTGAGGTTTTTCTTGTACACATCAAGTATATAATGAGAACAAGAGGTATCACTGCGAAGTATGAGCAGTTGCTGCGAAAAACTCGCCTTTGTCTTTCTTGTCAACATTTTTGAATTTTCTGAAGTTTGCAACTTTGCCTGTGAGGAATTTATCACCGAAATGACATATGATTGGATCAAAAGGACTACTAGTATGCTTTTAACTTTTGTTTAGATGTCATTGTTCACCAGTTTCTTCTCTGACACATTGTATACCTTGTCAAAACCCCATATTTAGCTTCTTTTCTTTTTAAAATGCCATTTCGTCTATTCTGTAGACATTTTTAGACTTTCAAATGACATATATTACTTAGTTGAGCATCTTCGAATCTTTAATTGGTACAAAGTGGCTAAATTTGGGGGTACATGTGGTGAAATTTGTCGCTGTCACAATCAAACTATGTGGGTGGCACAATTTGCTGCCGAATTTGATTAAAATTGCCTCATACGAAAATTCAGCCACATATACTTAACCAATGATGCTTTTTGCTAGACACCCGAGCGTTTTAACCCTCCTTCCCTCCACTGGACCCACATTTGACCCCAAAAGTTTTAATTTTTGGGCCACCTTTGGCGGCCCCTATATTATTTTTACTTTGACCAGAAGTGTCCGTAACGTCCGTAACGATGTATATATATATATATATATATATATATATATGTCAACAACATGGTGGACATTCAGGCGATAGTCAGGTCTCGTGGTTATTTTCAGTGAACTTTGTGTCTTTGCTTCTGTTTTCGTCATCAAAGAATCTTAAAGACCTAAAGAGTGGGTTTAGGACTTAGGTGCGAAGTTTGAACTCGCACAAATAATTTCCGTGGGCCTTCAAGCTTCAGAGGTAAACCGCCTCGTCAAAAGGTTTTGTCTTTGTTCAAAAAGCTTTAGAAGGACTCGAATACTAACGAAAGCAGTTTTGTCGCCTCATCTAACATGGAAGAGAACTTGGACGTAGCGATTAGGAGGAAATCATTAATGGATGAAGACAAAGCCTCAAAATTTTACTATATGTTACTGCGGAAGTGTATGAAGACGAAGAGAATCTTCAAGAAAGCTTCGGAAACAGGTAAGATGACTGGTGAACCATTTTGGAATGCTTGAACGTGTATGAAATGTGTTTTGGTGTGGTTTAACCCTTTTTCGTTCGCGTTGCGATTTTTTGCATGACCCTTGTCTTGCGCGGGTCAATATTTTGGCTCAGAACTTAAAAGCTTTGAAAACTGTCCCTATTATGGACAATAACGACGAAGAATGTTTTGTTTCGTGTTAGAAGTTATGGCTTAGCCTCTTTCAGGTGATTTTGAAAGGTATTGAGCTACTTTTTGCCGGTCAACAAAAGAACAAAGACGACAAGAAGAACAAAGAATATATGTGAACGAATTTACGTACTATATTCTTTATGTCGTTAGTTTCTTTGTTCTTCTTTGTTCGTTCTCCGAAATGTCTCTTTGTGGCCTTCTTTTTACGTTCACAAAGACGCTTTCTATACAATAACGTTATAAATTAGCTAAACTACTTCTATTCCACATTCGGCGATTGCACCTTGTCACCACGCAGCAACTACTTGAATTCAAAACTCGAAAGGATATACTCTTCTGGTGATTCTACTTACATTGAATCACAATTTACAGGTAATGTTATTCCTACCCTTTGAGTGTTACTCGTAAGCTCACAGTATAATTTCTAACAACAACAGGCAACACAAAGGCAAGAAAGCAAGCAATGACTGTAGACGATGTGCTACAACAGTTCAACAATGTTGATGATAGTATAGACTGGGGAAACTCAGATGATGACGAGGATCCTGAAGAAGACACTGTATTAGAAGCCGCCACAGATCATCTTTATTTGGCTCAAACCTACACAATAGAAGAAGAAAATGCAGACTCTGAGACAAACAGCATGCAACTTGAAACTACTAATGATGGTACTAGCACAGAAAACTCTGTTCAACCTGCACCATCACCTAGCACAACACTTCCTACAGCTGATACACAACTTCCTACCACACCCTTCACTACTGGAACAACCCCTGTCCCTTTTATGTCACCTCCCTAAACCACGATTTTCACAACAGAAACAACCCCTGTTTCTGGCATGTCACTTCCCCAAAGCACACTCTTTGCTACTGGAACAACCCCTACTCCTAAAACCCCACTTTCCAGATATATTCCCACTGTCACTACGACTACTTTCGCTTCTAGTAAACCACTTCCCAGGACCACTCTTGTTACTGCAACCCCTGTCACCCTAAGCAATTTCCCAACAGCTACAACAGGCACAGCAGGAACAAGCAACATACCTTTTATCCCCTCTCCTTTCTCTGAACCAGTTGGCCCCAATGTGCATCTGAATAGCTAATCAACAGCTTTGGATGCATTCTTGCTGCTCTTCAGTGAGGATACATTTCAGCTCTTAGCTGACCAAACAAATCTATATGCCTCCCAGGTACCACCAGGCCAAAGTTACAAGTGGTACAATACTACTGCGAATGAAATGAAGCTATTTATTGGCATGATACTGGCCATGGGGATACATCAGCTACCCCAACTTGAAGATTATTGGTTGAACCATCCCCTTTTGGGTGCAAAAGGCATAGTTGCTGGGATGTCATACCGTCGTTTCCGAGTCCTTCTGAGCTGTCTCCATCTTGTTGACAACACTACAGCCATCCCAAGAGGACAAGATGGCTTTGACAAGTTACATAAGGTTAGGCCTCTTATCAACATCATTCAAACAAACATGATGGACTGCTACAATCCCCATCGTGAAGTGTCCATTGATGAAGCCATGGTGGGATTCAAAGGACGCAGCTCCTTGAAACAATATCTTCCGATGAAGCCTACAAAACGTGGTTTCAAAATTTGGTGCTTATGTGATTCTTCAAATGGCTATGTCTACCGTATCACTGTATACACAGGTGCTAGTTCGGAGAAGGATAGTGGTGGTTTGGGTCCAGCAGTGGTCCTCCAGCTTGCAAACCCCCTATTAGACAAAGCCCACTTCCTCTGTTTCGACAATTACTTCTCCACTGTCGATCTGGCAACCACCCTCTTGTCCCGCAACACATACACCATCGCAACAACCAGGTGCAACAGGAAAGGATGGCCTTCACAACTGAAAGACACCAAAGGCTTGAACCACAGGCTACAATGCGGCAAACATAGATCCATCATAACAACATCTGGAGATGTAGAGTGTCTCGCTTGGAAAGACAACAAGGTTGTTACAATGATCAATACAATATCCAGTCCTTCAGCTACAACTACAGTGAGGAGGAAGGGGAAAGATGGCCAAGCATCACAAATTCCGTGCCCCAAGTCAATAAAGCTGTATAACAAACATATGGGAGGTGTACATCTTGCCGACGCTAGAAGAAAGACATACAGCTGCAGTCGATGATCAAAGAAGTGGTGGCATAGGCTATTTTAATACTTAGTGGACATATCTGTGGTCAACGCTTACATTATCATTTCAGAGAGTCCACACTGCGCTAGGAGAAGCCAGAAGGAGTTTATTCTCGAATTGAGCGAGGAGTTGATGACAGAACACAATTCTCGAAAGCGCTCTGCTCATCCTACTGGCCAAGCCCACCCATCAACTCGCTTCGCTGATCAGCACTTTCCAGAAAGGAGCGATAAGTGCATTCGTTGTCGTGTCTGTAGCCGCGAAGGTACACGAAGAAGAACGTCCTACAAGTGCTCGTCCTGCAGTCCACAAGATCCGATTTATCTGTGTATAGATCCATGTTTTCGTGTTTGGCACACAAAGAACAACTAAATCTACTACAAATTATCCACTATCTTGCTGTAGAACTAAAACAAATACACTTATATTATTATTATCGATTAGTGGCCACTTGTAGCCATTTTTGCGTTTTGTGCTCATAATAATATTCATGATGTGCATATTCAGTATATTCACGAATACCTTTGTATACGCTAGCACTTTTATTGCTTATATCTCGCATTATACACATGCTATGGCTATGAAACTGCACAAATAGATGCAGTATGAGACGCTCTATCGAATGACACCTTCCGTTTGAAAATCGGCCGAAGTTACGCAATCGTGCAAGACTGCAGGAAGAGCAAAAATATTGGCCCGCTCAAAATAAGGGGTTAAACTCATAAGGCGGGTGAAGGGAGAGTATAGCTAGGCTATGTTACTTTCCCCTAAGGGGTTCAGGAGGAGAGGGGGTATAGGTGGCTTGGGGTCGGGTGGAGCGTGGTTACAACGCTCACCCTTGGTGACAGGCGGGTAGTTACCTTCTCCCCCAAGCCAGAATGTCAATCCCAGGGGGCGGAGCCCACTTATTTCCGGGGGAGGGGCACTTCCGGTTACGTATTTCCGGTTGTCAGGGAAGTTCCGGTTCCCTGCAGTCCCGTTTCCGGTAACAGGCTCTACCTGACCCAGCCTTATGGCGAACTCAAATGTATAGTCAGACAGTATATAGGAGTACAGGTAAGAGAGTAGTGTGGGGAAGGAACTGAGGGAAGGTATCATGCATGAAAGGAGAGAGGATCATTGCGGGCAGGCATTCTGACCGAGGTGGAAGCGTAAGCCACCTGAAGCCCCCGGGCTCGTGATGGGATTTTAGAACATTACTCGGGTATTGCGGGCCAGCCTGACTCAATTAACTCAAGGACAACCTCTGTGGGGTCCAGAGGGTGCCAGCTTTATTGCTGTTGAACCCCACAGCAGACCTTGGAGAAATGAATCTACTTAAATATACTGTTTTGTCATTTGAGCCCCTTCATGACTTGAAAGGTCACATAGCTAACCTATTAGGTCAACTCCCTACTGTAATCACCCAGCCAGTAGTGAAGTCCAAGGTACAGGATTACCTGGACAATTTCAACAAAAAACCCAAGCTCTATGGTTCAGACTACAGGGAAGCACTGATTCAGGTTATGCTCATTCTAGTAAACTATAAGCTAAACTTGGATGACCCACTATATGTACTTATTAGCACCTTGGTGAAAATTTCGGAGATTGTGTATTCTAATGACAGCAGAAGAACCCCAAGGCAATGCCTACAGTTCTACAACTGTAGCTTTCTGCACCATGAGCTATATGTTGATTTGCTTAACCCTAAAAAGGTTTCAATCTATTTTCATTCTTTGCTGGTGCACGGCCCAGTCCAACATGAGTTTGTCTGCAGCCGGTCAGTTAATGCTGAAGCTGAAGAGAGGCTCTTCAAACAAGCTGGTAATGCAGCCAAAACACTGATCACAAGATAGATGGGTTTGCAGAGGCACTACTAGTAAAGCTTCAATGCAAACAGTTGGATGCAAGCCCTGATCTAAACAATTGCCATAAACAGATCTCATCTGAAAACAGCCGAATTAGAAAGGCTGCATTGGCATTGCCACAGTATAGAGGTAGTCATTTTAGCAAGAGATTTATACAGAACCACTTGCCTGACTTTCAAAGCCACTTGCAGAGAATTGCACACTACCTGATCCATGGGGAAGGTGTGTGGTGGTACAAAACTGACAGTGGTTCTATTAACTTTAGTGATAGCGACCTAGTAAGGGACCTAGTGTACTACACCACAGAGTTGCAACCTTAAAGGATGTTTCCAGCCGAGCATCACAATGCTGGCAGGAGATCTTGCATAACAAAATAAGTATTCCCATTAGAGTTGTCAGAAAGTATGATACCCAGGGTTTAAGGCTAAATGCTATCGAATTAGATCCAGATAGTACTCAAAGTACCAATGACCTGCCCACTATGGACACAAATGACTCAGATCTAATGGACACTACCCTACTGGTAGTAGTCTGGCTTGCTACAACCGTCCCACATACGCGCCGGGGGGGGGCGAGAAAGGGGAGGGACGGTCTAGTGGGGATAACGATTAGTTGACACCTTCAATTTATCAATTATCACTTTCAATTTCCATAAGGTGCTACGTTCCTACAAAAACAGATTGCTGCTGCACGTGTCTACGTATCGTACGCTTAGCGGTTTTTTTAGAGTGATGTTCAGCAACATTCAGCGTTAACTACAATTCTGTACTGTAGTACACCGTGGCGGCTGTCTTTTAAAGAGAAAATGGAAAGGTACCAGTGTTTTTGTCGTGTTTGCTGCAATTCGCTAGACAGAAAGTATTCTTTACTGACAGTAACTGGTCATCTGACAACAATTGGCCAAGCAATAGTGCAGGTTTCGGAATTGGATATTGAAAACCTGAAGGGATGTAATGCGTATGTGTGCCGTCATTGTTACCGTTCTGTACTTGCCCTCAAAAAGTTGGACAAAGATGTAAGAAGTAAGATACGCACTTTGGATAACAAAATCTCTGCTGCAACAACCTTCTTCACATCGTCAAAACGTGTGATTGGGCTTTCAAGTCCAGTGCCTCCTTCTCCATCATCATGCAGTCGTTCACCCTTAGAAAAGAGATCTTCGGGTAGTATTGCAACAAGAAACCCAAGTATATCTCGTGCGCTATTTACATCATCAATGCATCCGATCTCATCTTCCAGTATAACATCGGATTTACCAAGTAATCAAAGCACACTTGCACATGCATTTCATGTTCTGCATCCACAAGATGTAACTTCAGCTGGCGAAGTTTCAAAAAGACCATCTGATTCAAGAATCCCCTTAACAAGCCCAATTACAACTCAACCATGCAATACTCCTTCACTTGTAAGTCAACAGAACCCCTCTTCCCAAGGATACAGCATGTCAAAACCATCCCGAATCCCAAGATACTTGCATCATGCTGCCCCATTACCAAAGAAGAAGCCGACAGTGACTGTTGCCGACCTGCAGTATGTAATCAACGAGGAGTGCAGTAAGTCTATTGATAGAAAAGTCTTTCGCAATTCTTCGGTGAAGGACTTGACAAACTTCCAATGGGAGATGTTTGAAGAGGAAATGGAGCAGTTTGCACCCACCCTCTGGGCAGCACTCAAAGCAGCTGCAACGTAAATGAGCACAAAGTACAAAAGGAAGAATATATCTTCCACTGTTGTTTCTACTTGTATAGTAACAACAGCTGCTCTTCTAAAAGAAAGAAACGTACACATGACCGCTGTTCCGCGTCTTTTGACCATGATACTTTGGCATGGCAATGCTTCAACCATGGTGAGTGGCTATAAATAATTATATGCTCTTAAATGAGCATGATACAATGTTCATAACTGCACATTCCTGTAAATTTATAGACAATAGAGCGATTCAACCATCTGAAGCTCGCAGTATCACCCCCAGTGATGCATGAAACACTGCGAGAGGTTGGGCTCAGATTTGACCACAAAGTCATTGAATGGTTGTCAAAAGGTTAGTAATTTGTGTAGTGTTACTATAGAATCTGATGTGCCCCATGAATTATATATATTACATTGTGCATGGCATGCATCATATTACTCTTAATATTATTTTTATACACTCGGTCAATATAGTTATATCTTGATTTTATTCAGATTCCATATCATTCCAAATAATTGGTGATAATGTAGATGTGCACCAAAAACCAAGGTACATGACAACAGATGTTAAAGCTCGAGATTTTCACTGGTTCCAGATCTATGCAGTCAAAAATCGTGTTAATGCAAGTCAGTATTAAGTCATACCGTAAATGCTGGTTGTTATATAGCTATGCTCTATATTAGGCTACCACTTTTTGTTAAGCACCTATACCTGGCTGTTGGTACTAAGGTAAATGTATTATAATTGGCATGGCTAACCTCCTGATATTAAGCTGGGTGCTTATTGTTAAGCACCTATTTCCTTGTTGTCACATCTATAATAAGCATTCACGCATACAAATGTTTCAATGCAATTGCGTGTACCTATACATATACAGATTTATCTTCAGAACAGCAAGTTGGAAGCTTTGAGCATGCCACCCACGACATGTTTATCCCAACAGAGAATGACAGCAGTGTAGTTAAGAAGGAATTGATTGTTCTGGTGTTGAGAGTTTTAGTACAATGTGTTCCCTGCCTGAGAATATTTCAAGACCTTGTGCCATCACACATTTGTCACAATTTCTCAAAAGAAATGTGTCAAGCCAGTGAGATAGTGAGTTAATGTATGCATTTACATCTTGACAAAATTATAATTTATTTTTAATAATAATATTAAATGTGCTTGTTATACTGTTCTCAGGTGCCACGAGGTGTTTTACTGAAGAATGAGAATAAAACTGAGGAGATGATCGAAATTATGGAGACTCTCCATAAATACGTGCCCAAGATTACGACTGGTTTGAAGGACGTATTTCTCGGAAGTGATCAGCTTACGTGTGAAAGAATACGAGGTGCAAAAAAGGCACGCCTACAAGCACCAGACGCCATACAAAGGCTGGAAGGACTGTTACCCAAAGTAGAAGACTGGCATGCACTACAAGCATTTTATCAAGTCATTTGGAGTACACCTTACTCCACTTCATCGTCTCGAGACAAATGTACTCTGTATCAGCTCCGCAATCTAATAGATCGAAGGAATGTTGTACATGACCCCAAAAAAGATCTGCACGCTTGCCAAAGTTTTTTATCTGTAGTTCTGGAAGTACAAATCTTGGCTGTATTTGCTACCAAGTGCAATGTTGACTCACTAGAAGCAGCAGAAATTGATTCCATCTTGAAGAAAAAGATTCCAGCTTCAGCAAAAGGAAAGATGAATTGCTTGGAAAATTTGGCACAAAAAGTGGTAGATGTAATTGTCTTGGACCCTACCAATAAGCTCACAACCCCACATGATGGGGATGATATTTGTAGTTATCTTTCGAAATGTCTGGGAATGGGATTATTAGCTTGGGATTTAGAAGATGCTATCAGAGAGGGAGATGGTGCACGCATAATCAGATTGTGGAAATTTCTGCTGCTGCAATTTAAACAGGCTGGCAGGACAAAATACTCTTTA
This sequence comes from Halisarca cf. caerulea, assembly GCA_963170055.1. Lineage (NCBI taxonomy): Eukaryota > Metazoa > Porifera > Demospongiae > Chondrillida > Halisarcidae > Halisarca > Halisarca cf. caerulea. The sequence continues at coordinate 7,103,931 of CAUJGJ010000397.1, forward strand.
GAGGCTTTGCGCTTACTATGTGATGTGAACATAGCACTCAGTGAAAAGCAGGCACATAACTTAACATGGAATCGTACCTGCAATCTGCATGGAAGGGCTGGTGGAAACAGACCGCTGGATCTCCAAATGGAGCATATGAACCGCACTTTTAAGGATAACATTAGCACTTTTGCTCCACATCTTAGCCAAACAAGTGTCCAAAAGACTGCACATGCTGCGCCAATTGTGGAAGAGTATATCTCAAACTTTGATCAGCATTTGGGCATCAGGCAGGACTGTGGATATCATGTTATACCAACCCATGAAAAGGACAGGCATATGATCTTTCAGGAACTTCTTAAAACAAAAGCGAGCGAACACATTCCTCAGAGAGCCTATACACACTTCAAGAATTGTAGCAGCCATTTATACAATGAAATTAGGCAACCTTGTAAATGGACAGAATTCACAAAATGGATTGATGACAAATTAAAGGATTTTTCAAGCGAGTACAGATACAAGGAATACTTGAGAAAGAAGTGAACATGGATCAACTGTTACAGTAACTGTTACAGTAATGACATGCATGTAAACTTGAAAAATTATTTTATCATTAAATTACGTATACAGTTAGTCAGATTCCGATTCAGTGAAACTATGATCTGATTCATCAGAGCTTTCAGAATTTTCCAAACTGTCATGATCAGCTGTTTCAACTGTACACCTGGACCCTTGCACATATGTACATCTGTTGGCACATATGCAACACTTTTTGCATGGTGATTTTGGTTTGTCACAGTTGCAAATTGCACATGTGCAACCACAAAGGCATTGCATGGTGCAAAAATCTCAGCAAAGGTGTGGGTGTTGTGGTAATTCAATTTTACCTGGAAAATGTTGCATTAATTGAATTCTACGACAGAACTCAGTATTCCGGCCATAGTTTTTCATCTCTGTGCTAATTTTCCCTTTTGTTGATCCCGAATATGAATACAGTACAACTTCACAGACATTCCCGTTACGTCCCCCTCTACCACTTTCCTGTACATATTGGTCCACACTTCTGGTTGGACCATCATGAATAACTCTGT
>CAUJGJ010000397.1:7110000-7157500 GCA_963170055.1 Halisarca cf. caerulea
AAGTAAAGACACAAAATTCACTGAATAATACCAACGACTTCGACTACCGCCTAAAAGTCTGCCATGTTGTTGACATATATATAGACATCGTTCCGGACGTTCCGGACACTTCCGGTGAAAGTAAAAACAATATAGGGGCCACCGAAGGCGGCCCAAAAACTCAAACAGCGGAAGACAAGTGATTATGCGAAACTGTCAAAGGAACTAAAACATGCGACAGTGTTGTTAGCACACCTAGCTTAACACTGGAAAAACAGATTCTAATATTTAGAGGATCTGAGTCTACTTTCTAGATTAATATTAATTGCTAGAGTAAAAATATCTCCAACTTAAAACCAAGACTAAAATCTAGCAGAAATAACTTGAAACGAGCTATTTAGATTTAATTTACAAACAGATTGTAATATATAGAGGATCTAAATCTATATTCTAGATTGATATGTAATCTCTAGAGTACAAACGTCTCCAACTGAAAACCAATACTGAAATTTAGTGGGAACAACTGAAAACCAGCTAATATGATATATTTGCAAAACAGATTCTAATACTTAGAGGATCTAAATCTATATTCTAGATTGATATCTAACTTCTAGATTAAAAACGTCTTCAATTTAAAACCAAAACTAAAATCTAATGGGAATAACTTGAAATCATCTATTTAGATTTAATTTGGAAAACAGGTTCTAATATTTAGAGGATCTGAAACTATATTCTAGATTGATATCTAATCTCTAAAGTACAAACGTCTCCAACTTAAAACCAATACTGTAATTTAGTGGAAACAGCTTGAAACTAGCATGCAATCTAGATTTAATTAATCACTAGAAAAAAATTCTAATACATATAGAGCTAGGATCTTAATCTATATTTTAGATGAATATCCAAATCCTATAGAATAAAAACAACGTACAACTATAAGACTAAATCGAGTGCATGCATGGATACAACCTAAAACTTAGTTTAGCAAGTGTAATAAGGCTGTCTAATATGCAGCAATTAATGATTCAGACTATATAGATAGACTAAATGACAAATTATTGCTCATGACAAATTCATGATTGCTCATGTATGTGGATTATGAAGTGGCTGGGGTATTATTGTGAATGTTCACACAGAATTATCATACAATTTTACATCTGTATAGTAGGAAAATTTCTTTAAAAAATAATTCCATTGTCAAATTCATGCAATTTGAAAGATGTATGCATGTGTGCATAATATTTGAACTGCATGATACTGCTAAATGCAGTCATGGCAATAAAATTAGCAAATAATATATAAATTACACATGGTGCAAATAAAGTAACTTATGTATTAAGCAGACTTATATAGTGATGCACAAATTTCCCAAACAAAACTTATTATATATAAACAGAACACTAAAAGTCTTCTAAACCATTGCATTAATTTGTACAGTAATAAATAAGTCAGCAGTGTTGAAGTATATTGTACTTGGATTTAATTAATTGTAGCCTACCAATGTTTATCACATTGAAAACATATCGAAATCTAAGGGCCATTGCATAGAAACACATTACAGTGCTTTCATCAGGACAAATTTCGAATTCTCCATATCTGCCATTGTATCTGGTTGTTGCATGCACTCTAAATACAAAAACTAAATGACCACTACATTCCAAAATATCAACAAGAAAACCAAACTTTGGCAATGAATCATTATTCTGGTACCCAATAGCCATCCAGCACTTCTTTGGCATATAAAGAGTGCCCAAAACTGTTCCCGATGAGTACCTATATAAAAATAAAATACGGTATCCACAAGAATCATGATAAAATAAGGTAAAACGTATACATTGGCAAGTATTTAAATTAAATTGCATATAATATTATATATAATTATATAAATAAGTACCTAAGCAAGACTGGACCCTTTGATCCTGAATCTGATGATACTCCATCCCTTAATAATTGCACTAGTGTTGACCGATACTGATAATCAACGTCAGCCAAAGCGACTTTCTTTGCTATATGTATATCATGAGGTTGCATACATTAACTTCATACTAGCATGTGTGCAAGTATTTATACAGGTTTATATACTTCAAATATTTATCACATGCACAAACATGCACCTGTTCTCATTTCAATTCTTTCCTTTGCAAAGTGATCTTCACATTTGAGAGTATAAGCCATGTAACGTTGATGGTGCTCAGTCAAGGACTTGTGAATGTTTTTAAAACTGGTTGTCTTGCATAGTTGCTTAAAGTACTTGTGTTTGCCTTCAAATCGCATACACCATAGTCTTGAAAGTAGTCCAAATCTATGCAAAAATGCATTGCCAATTTCTGATATGCATGAATACATTAATATTATTATATATTCATCATATGTGTGTGTGTATGATATACATATGCATGCATAATGTCAATTATAGGCCTAAGGCTATATCACAATATGTATACATACTGGCGAATAAATCCTGGAAAGTGAACAAGATAATGACACTTCGGTGTCAGGGACTTGCTGGGATACAAAGTGACAAAAGCTTCAAAATACTCCTTAATCAAACACCTCAACAGAGTGATCTCTTGTAAAGTGATGGAGTCAGCACACACTAAAGCTGAGATTTCTTGTAGAAGCATGAAGCAAGAATGGTGTGCAGAATCGTCAGGAATTTTGTCTTCAATCAAGAGTGGTAGAATATGAAAAAACTGCCACAATTGGGAAGCTGTATTACGAGATCATAATATACAGTAACTGTATACATGCACATCAATATCACACACTAGCTCTCTATATATAATAATGTCAATTGTATTAATTCTTAAAATTATACCTGTTTGGCCTGAAGCTCCTCCAGATGAGAGTGCTAATGATTTCAATTTATTAGGCTTCACCTCAAAGTATGCATATTTGTAGCCCACTAATCTGTCATTGATTTCAGATAGTGTTAATACCTGCAATACAAACAGTCAAGTGCATGAGAAGGGAACATTCCAAATATCTATCAGTATTATACAAAATTATTACTATTCCTGGAACATGTACATGCACACATTATATGTACTCAGTATGCAATCAAACTTTTAAATATAATTATTGCATGGCATGATAGTGATGAAAAACAACATACTTTTAAGGAATCAATAACATGGGCTAAATATAGCTCCATACTCAATGGAAAAAGCCCTTCAAGTAGCACATGCATGATATCTTCAGGGAGCTGCTTGGTAACATCAAAGTATGGCAAATCAACAAGGCAACTTCTTTGGTTGATGCCATAAATCTTTGAAAAGTGGGATCTTTCATTTTCGCTTATTCCATTTCGCTCAATATATTCACAATGCTGTTTATGCATCTCCAGTGTTCGCATTACAAACTTGTTTTCCGTGAACTAATAGCAATAAATTCAAAGAAAGAACAGGATACTGCATGATTCAGAAGCAAAACCATGCAATTACCCGTAGGATGCATGGGCTTTAATTGCTAGATTGAAATAAATGCTGATTGCTAGCTAATGAGCGCAAATATCAATTATATACTATTATAACCAACAATATCTTTTCATATATAGCCTGCCTGCATGTATATGCTAGGAAACACATTTCCAATTATTACAGCACAATCTAGTGTGAATTCCCTTAAACACAGTTGTTGCAATACGCAATTAAAACCCAATGTATACGGTTACCGTATTATATACCTAGTTATAGACTAAGTGGCATGCATGCAAATGTATGACACATGCATGCAATGTATTATATATATATATATATATATATATAGATAGATAGATAGATAGATAGATAACATGTCAATATAATATGTCATTTAGACATAATACCTGCATGATTAACTAAATAAAACATGCAGAATATATACCTGCATGTATGTACGTATGTCAGTCTGTATATCATGACACTATATGCATGTACCTCTTTTCCCATCTTGGGATTGTAAGCCATACAGTGACGACACTTTCTTGTTGCAAATCCAACACCTTCCTTAAAGCCCCCCACTTTCGCCAATGCAGGTGTATCACCAATTACTGCAAGCAGAGCTCCTTTGAGATAAACAAACTTCCTTTTAACTTTGAAAGCATAGCCTTCAGCCTAAATTAAGATGAAATTAAATAACATCAACGATGGTATGCATAATATAGAAAGCTATATGTACAGTTACAATAGACATGCAAACCAGAAAACTAACAGAACTTAGAACTTTCAGTTCTTCGACAACAGGTTCCAAAATTTGATCAAATGTATATGTTTTCAATAAAGTGTAAGGGAACAACATCAAGAGATTTATTGCTTCAAGTTTCGAGCGCAGTGCTGGATCAATATTGGCCAAAGTAAAATAGACAGCTCCTATATATATGCATATATGAAGGAGAAAAATATAAACATTACTGTAACAATTAATTATACACACATACACACATGCATTACATGCATGCACAAAATTTGTATTAATACATGTACTATGTGCATGTGCCTGTATGTGAAGGGTGCATATATATGTACATGCATGAAGAAGTTTCTAATAACAAACTCTGCAGCTGTATCCTACCACATAAACGCAGGCAGCAGCGTGTTGCAGTTGCACCCTCTAATAAATAATACAGGTGTTGGCTTGGCCCTAATTAAGGGGTGCTACCATGGCTCTGGGTGTTACCTATACCCTCCCCCTGTTGTTGTCAGCTGGGGTGTTAATATTCAGGAGGGGTGTAATCACAACACCCCATTTTTACAGTGTGTATACAGTGTACAAATATTACTAAATCTAACCCATTTTTAGCTTTGTGCTGGCTGGTGAGACTGGGTTCACTGCTGAAAACTCATCATAATACAAGATAACCTGCAGAGCATTGGGGTGTTCTTTGAACAAAGAGTGATTACAGAATAGTCTTCCATCACATATGTGGCAGGCGCATTTAAAAACGGCAAGTTATTCCGGATTGCAAATTTTTCAGGACAGGCCGTAAAAGTTACACAATATATTTCCGGGTATAGATCGGAAACGGAAACACAGACTGTGATGCAATTTGGCACGTGTATTCAGCTGTCGTTTGCCTTTCTTTTGATGTTTGTTTTATGAGAATAGGCTGCCATTAGCCAAAGTTATGGCCGAATCTTCGTTCGCATCCACTGAAAACGATTTAGATGACGCAGTACTAACATCAACGCCATTGCAAGACAGTTTGTACAGCCTGAGAAGAAAGCAGCGGGCGTCCAACTATCTATCTGGTGCTAGCAGAGGTGCATTCTCTTTAGAGAACACCATTTTGAGGAGTCTAAGCACGAGTGAAAGTAGCCTTAGCACGGAAGACTGTTCGGATGAGGTGGCAGCCAAGCGAATTGATAGAGTAGAGAAATGTAGTCGTGGCTGCTCAGCTGTTCTTGGCAACTTGGCGAAGGCTTTTGAGAAGGCAGGTAGGCATTGTTGGCCTACGAAGATGTACCGCCAACATCAAGTGCCTGCCCCAGTGAAAGGCACGGATCAATATCGCAATATCACAGGTGGGTGCTGGCCCGTTTTTGGCTAAACATCAATGATTAGGCAGACTACCAGCTAGGCTAAGCAAAGTTTTGTTTCCTTTGCCTTCCAGCTCAGAATCAGTGGTTGCGAGATAACATTATGGATGCCTTTGGTAACTACCTTTATTGTGTGGACTGTCTGGTAGCTTACCTGCAGGTTGGACAACATCGCCTTCGTCATCAGAGAGAAATCAAGCAGAAGCAGATGACAGAGCCCGTAGTACTCCTTCCTAAGAGGGACATTATCACTAGGCGTTTGGAACAGTACATCTTACCTCCCATGGATGAGCAGATGTAAGCAAGCTTTCCTCGTGACATTGTGTGTATACAATAATACAGTATACAGTCTTGTTCTACTAGTTATGGGCATTCAATTTGTTGTAAAAATTAATCGTGTAGTGAAACTTATAAGTATACCTTAAAATTGAGCGTGTAGGTACTGTAACAATGAGATTCTATAGTTATACTGTAACTTTAAGTTCAACTTACTAATTGTACTACAGTAACATGACTAGTATTTTACACAATCATGACATTGTAGAGACCCCAATTGGTGGAAGGAGCTAGATGATGATGCTGAGCTGGAGATCAAGTTCCCATATGAAAGGCATGGACTAGCAGGAAAAGTCTCCAACCGTGCAAAGACAGACGTTCTCGATCAGTTTTTGCAATTTGTGGATGCCAACTCACAACCAAACGGGCGACCCATGGATAGCTACAGTCCTCAGTTTTACTTTATTTCTAAGTTTACGAGGATTGTACCTCCCAAAAAGGATGACCCACAATACAGTGACGTAGCCAAACGATCCGTGATTTCTGTTTTCAATGCTACACAACAATGTGATGGAAAGCCCACAGTTGGTGATTCAACAGCAAGAGGGTGGCTACAGAAACACAGACCAAAGGTTGCTATTCACCCGCATTATACTGACTACTGTGACAAATGCAAGCAGATGCAAGAAGATCTATCCAGAAATGATGCAATCAAAAAGAGATTGGTCCAGTCTGGCAATGCTTCCGAAGACGAACTTAAGCAAATTGAAGAAGCAATCGATGAACTTAAGGAGAAGAAGAAATATCATGCCCGTGATGCTGCTAATGCACGTGAATTTTATAAGGAATCCATCCAGAAATGTCAGCATAAATGGGCAGAAATAGAAGCATTACTGGCAATTCCCAGTGAGGACCGAACAGAGGAACAAACGTTGCTGCTGCTAACCCTACAGCATACTTTCACTCTAGTGCTCAGTGCTGACTACCAGCAGGCAAAATTAATTCCACACTGGGGATATTCAGAACAGCCAGGATCTACCTACTACCTACAGAAGGTATCCATAGAGGTTTTCGGAATAGTTGATCACCGCAATGACAGCAAGTATCTTTATCTGTTTGATGAGCGAATTGGCTCCAAAAACACTGATCATACCATCTCTCTGTTATCAGCTGGTATACAGCGTATACAACAGCAGCATCCATGGATAAACCGTGTTTGTGTTTTTTGGACAATGCTACGTCAACCAATAAGAACAGGTTTCTGTTTTCATGGGCTATGGAGATGGTGAATCAGCACATAGTCGACTTCATGCAGTTCAGCTTCATGCTAGCCGGACACACAAAGTTTGCGCCGGATCGTCTTTTTTCGCAAATTGCTACATCCTACAACCGCTCTGATATTTTCACGATAGAAGAGTTGCAAGATTTATGCCAAAAGTACGCAGAATGCTACATTGAAGATGGTTCTAAGATAGGTGCATGGCGTGATATTTTAGGAGAAAAGTACAGCAACCTCCCAGGTGTACGAGCTTTCCATGATTTCTTGATTCTTCGGCCATCTGCTAATGATGATGTTATAATGAAAGTTCGTGAACACTGCTTTGATCCTAGGGAAGTTCCACAAATGTCACCACTTCGTGTCATATATTCAAGTGCTCTACCGCTTCCAATGTACTACGCCCAGGACGCGTGAGACAGATTACAGGGGACAAAATGATGCACATGGTTCAAATGTACAACTCTTTCATTCCTGTTGATAGAAGACCAATATTTTTACCTTCTTTTGAACCAAATCCTCGACCTCCAATCCACACTACGGATACAGCACAAACTGGCACATACTCTACTACTTGTAATACTCTTGTTCAGACAAGTGGTGGTCAGTTTCTTCCATCAAACCAATCCTGTGAAGATACATAAACAGCGGCTTTGGTCACTACTGCAGCCTCAAAGACAAGGAAAAAGGCCAAGTGTTCAGTTCCAGGCTGTGATGGCAGTGGACACAAGAACCCATCAAAGTGGAATGAAGGGCATTCAACAAAGGCAGGATGTCCTAGGAGACGCTATGGAAACACTTGATCAACAGTTATTCATGGGCTTTGTCTCTTGTTGTATTATTGTCATTGTGTTGTATTAAATACGTTGTTGTTACAGTAACAATAGATTGTTTATATAAGTTGTATAGTTATTATTACTATAATAATTTGTTGTGATAAAATGGCGAATTCGGCAACGCGATATACCTTCAAGAATCGGCTTAAAACGCCCTTCAAATAAGTGCTATTGCCCTGAAACTTTCTTAACAGCTAAATCTAGACCCAAGCTTACAGAAAAGTACGAAAAGTGTTTTTCGCCAAAACCTGTATAACTTGCTGTTTTTAAATGCGCCCGTCACATATATCATACAGCTCATTAGTACCACTACAGTGTGGACCTGTTGTAGCCTATATACTTTACAAGTAAATATAATATGAATTTAAATTATAAATATACACACACACTGTACAGACTTATTGGTCAAACCTCAGTAAATATGTGCTCATTGTTCAGGAGCATTTCGATAGTTGATAGCAATGATACATAGTAGAAACCATCGGACTTGTTAACTGGCGACCCTGCTTTATCAACATCAACATGACTTCCAACTTCATGCCATATAGGACCCTATATAATATATATATATATATATATATATATATATATATATATATATATATATATATATATATATAACATGCACTTCAGCACAGTGTCATAATAACAAAATATTGGCTTATATTACACTGTACAACTCACAACAAATGGAAAACCCTTCTTTAGGTGCATCCGCAAAAGATATTCTGAACTCAAATCTGTTAGTGGATGTGGAATACTTGAAAGACTATCCAAAATCCCATTATTATCACACAAGCTAAAAGCAGAAGCCCTTTCACATGCTTGTGTGATTGCACTGGAGTGTACAACTTGAGAAAACTCGATGACATCTTTAACAGCTTTTTGAGACAGATGATGCTTTTCCTTTAATCTAAGTAACCAGCTAGCCACCTCATCTTTAGCAATTTCTGTGGTTTGCAATTGGTTAGTCGCACTTTCTTCTGTATGCATTACTGATTCATCTTCTTCCATGCTACCACTAGGAATAGCACTAATAACTATATAAAAAGTAATAATATAGGATTTTATCATATACACTCCCCTCCAAAAATGTGACCCCCATGAAAAATAATATTTGGTAGCCAATTAATATCAGCGAATAAGAGGAGTCACAGAAATCATAGTAACAGATTTACAAGTAGGAAGTCATAGCGAGATATGTGAAGCACACACACACACACACACACACACACACACACACACACACACACAGAGGCACACACAAACACATGGCACACACACACACACACAGAGGCACACACGGCACACACACACACGGCACACACACACACACACACACACACACACACACACACACACACGCACACACACACACGTGTAAACCTGTATCTATAGTTGTATCTTCATTACTATCGCTTGTTTCACATGATCTCTTCCGTTTGCCTTTCAAGTATTCGAGAAGATGAGTCTTTCTGACGTGCCAATACCACACACCAGCCGAAGAAAATGTTTGTTGACACCCGGTAACGCAACATTTAATGGCTGAAAAAGGGTGAACACTTCTCATATGCGAAACAAGCTCAAAAAGTGACTCAAAATGAGAATCGCAACTCTCCGTAACAATGCACAGCCAAGTACTACTGACAGCCATTTTGTGCCCTTTCAAGCTGGCGACTCGTGTATTTGAGCATGCGCAGAATAAAGGCGGGACAGCCATTTTGTGCCCTTTCAAGCTGGCGAGTAATGTATTTGAGCATGCGCAGAATAAAGGCGGGCTATTGCGATGGCTTCGTACTAGTTCTTATTTTGTTTGTTTTGATAATGGATGGAATGGAACCAGGTGACAGTTGTGACGTACGTGATATGACTTGTGAAGATCTGAAGAGGTACATGGTTGGTGTTAAGTTAATGACAGAATCTGACGTAGAGGAGATCAAAAGTGAGTCAGTAGTACAGTAGCATAGTAGGAATTATATACGTACTCCAAAGTATGCGAGTGTTTCTTTTACTCCGCTGCATCTTTGTTGTCAATTTAATAGAGAGAAATATTAATGGCCAAACACTCTGTTTGATGAGTAGGGAAGACATAGCAGTGATTTTTCCTTCATGCGACAAATTCATCCTCGGAATGAATCTTTATCGCTTTATCCAAGAACAACGTGGATCAATAAGTGAAACATCTACTGATACTTCGAATTCGTGTGGCTCAGAGAGCACATCTGTTGCTAGCTCCTTGAAAAAGAGAAGTGCTCCATCTGCAACAGGTCCTCCTTTTAAGCAAGTCTCAGCGGATAGGAATGCTAGCACTGTCGTTTCTGAGTTCAAGCTGCCTTTGTTTTCTCTGGATGTCGACAATGCCATTAAAAAGGATCAATTTTACACATCAGCAAAACGTAATAAATTAATAAGGGAAGCTTGTAGAGCTTTGAAAGGATACTGCCGTTCCTTGGGAAAATCAGCATCTGTGAAAGAGAAACGCAACCTTGGGAAAACCTTATATTCTTTGGCTCCGAAGAGCCTAGGTGACCCCAAAGACATTGGTGTTGATGGTTGCCCAGAGGTACGTACATACATAATATATATTATTATGTAATTGAATTTTGTGTAGAATGGAATGTGATGTATTTATGCTCATACTTTCTTCTTAATAATTGCTTACATGCAGGCAAGTCTTGTTGCTCAGATCTTCAAATGGTTTCAGAACAATGAGTGTGCTGAGAAATTAGATAGCCCTAATCCTACAAAACGTAAGAATAGTCCCTGTGAAGTTATTCATATTGAAGATGAAGAGGATGAATGTTCATTATCCGAGCATGCCAAAGAGTTGTCTAGAGAGTTACAAAAAAAGAAATTTGATGACCATAAAGTATGCCGCCTACTTTCTCTTACATTTAAAAAGCGTAGGAATGCCATGACTAATGGAAAATCATCTGCTCGTATTGCAAGCATTTTGGAAGAATATCCATGTTTTAAGGATCCCCGTTTTGTGAGTTGTGTTCACCTGGCCCAGTTGATAGCTTGCATGCCTTATGAACCAGGTATGTATGTATGGTACTTCTTATAGAAAACTGTCCAGCCCGGCATCAGTCGTTCAGTCAGTTGATCAGCACTCAGTCGGGAGTTTGAACGGTGTCATTTCGTGATGCGTAATAAAACGTTACGGTCACGTCGAGTGAACTTTGAGGCCACCATATTAAAATTATATGTGCGAACGTAACTGGAACTTCAAACAAACTTCACTGAAACTTTAAGCGAACGTCACTAATGCTTTCAAGGAACAAGCAAGACTGCAGAGCTACTGCTAGTTGCATCCAAGGTATACATCGCATTTCCAAAGTAATATTCCAAGTACATTACTTCCCATAGAAATTTTAACAGTTCCGGTCGTTCGGTCAGTCGTTCAGTCCACGGTCGGTCAGGGGTCAGTCGTCGCAACCGTGCACGTGACGTAAGAATAGTTGCGCAAATGATTAGCGAGTGTGATTTGAGCGAGTTTGCGCGATTCTTTTTGATTTGTTCAGTATGGTTTATTCTGGCTACACGAAGCAGTGGATAGATACGAGGTCTTCATCAGGCCAGTAAATCAGACCATGGCGAACTATGTTGAAGAATACGTAGACCGGTCTACACGTCATTTTTTAAAGATAAATTCACCGGCGTACAATCCTTCCGACGAGCAACTTACGAGTTTCGTTCTCAGATGCCTTCATTGATAATCTAAGGCTGCAGCTAGCACGATAGGAATGCTTCATCTCTCGTCAAATGAACGTATTCGCTTTGCCAGTCGACCATTCACACTAAGTTTCAACTCGGGGACTTGCCCAATGAAGCCATACCACGCGGTCATGACGTAGTGATTATTTGCGGTCAGTCAGCGGTCGGTCAGTCGGTCGTCACCTGCTCGTCGGTTGTCAAAGGTTAAAATTTCTATGGGAAGTACCGTAGTTAGAATGGACTCGCCCCAATCCAACGATCGAAGAAGACGCTCGGATATTTCAGGAGATAAATTGCCAATGGAGGCGGACGACTCAGACTTTTTCTCAAATTTGAAGAGTCTTATAATAGAGAAAAGGAGAGTGGGTGTTTCGATCTCTTGCAAAACGTCACTGCCAGTCACACGGTCGTTCAATTGTTGTTTGGGCGGTCAGGCAGTCAGTCGGTCACGCAGTCATTGCCCATAAACTGGACGGTTTTCTATGAAAAGTACCGTACATTATCCTTTTTATTTTACATTATATGCAATGCCATGGTTGTGTTTTAATAAATTATCCAGAAATGTTATAGGAAGATGGGTCTTTGCTTTAAATTTGCAGAGGAATTAGTTGGAATGCATGTCCTAAGGGGTTTCTATGGCTCTCCCTTAAGTTGAATTTTAATTTAGACTGCCGGAAGCAGAATTTCATGAAGTCTCAATTTTTCCACATTTTTTGCATTTTGTTAATTATTGCACAATAGCTATGATCCTGTAGATCCAAAGAGGGCGAGTGCATGGCATTTCAGCACATGCACCCTGACTAAAAGCCTTCCCTATAAATGCCCAGTGTGCACCAGTACAGTTAATGTTGGAACGCATGGATACCGTATTCTCTCTAAAAATTCGTCACCAATTTTTCAGTAGGAAAGTTCATTCTAATAGTGACAAACTTCCTGTTTATATTATTCTGGCAAACTAACTCCAATCATTCGTCACCAGTCGAATGTACTCCTAAAATTTTGTCACACAGTCCGCCAAAGAGCTGAACAGCTGAAATTGCTTGTTACTCACAGTATTTACGATAGCCTACTGTCTATTGAGTACAATTTCAGTAACTTTGCCACGAACAGTTTCACCATGAAGGAGAAACTGATATACGTAGAATTTATCATGTAAGATCATGGCCTTGAATATCACCCTGGTTTCCAACAACAGCTACATGCAGTAACAGCATAGTTGCAACAAAGAATAATGGTACAGTTACCTGGTGTGTACATACACCGTAAGCACAACATATAGCCATGAATGTCTAAATCAAGTCCTTAGATTTTGTGAATCAAAATTTCACAAATGCTGGGGTATTTGCAAAATTCGCAAAAACATTACTCCATGAAAGTTTCCCTCTATATGGTAGTTAATGCAATCTGAGCAGTCTAGGGTGGGCTGAAGTGTGTGGTTAACTCCTTTGGTATATGTGTTTGTGAATGACTTAGTGAATTATTGTTTATTCTGTGTGATTTCCTTAAATTTACAATTAATACTACTTGCATGCGGCAGACTAAATTAAATGTTCAATATTCACATGTTTATGTTTCAACTTGTAACATTCACACATGCAGGTGGCTCAAGAGCTATTTCGGACAAATGGGATGAAATTTACCAATGTAAATCAAGTATGTGACTATTGCACCGAGCTGAATGGAAAGTGGGAAGCAGATTTTGTTCCATCAATTTTGCAGTATTCAAAAGAATTAGGAATAGGAACTGGAGGGTCCAATTGTGATGATGGTGAGCTGTATATGTGCTGGGTCTTCATATTAATTGTTTATTGATTACTTTTTGTCTGTATAGGTACATCATGGTTTGTACTAACAGTATTATTGGAGAAGTTGCGGCCAAGGGGGACAAAGTTAACAGTTGATGACCGATTGTGTAGAATTATTTGTGTTTCTGAGGTAAGTAAGATTGTCTATACCTTTGTATTCTTTGTGCTAATTATTCTTGTGAATGCAAAATTAGTATACATTTTTATTGCATTTTCCGTGAAATAGACTGTATCAGCCTGCATGAAGATGATGAAATCAGTTTCAGATCCCTTTGTGGCAGTTATTGGAACTCGTAGCCAAGTTGACAGCAGTTTCTTAGTCTGTGAGGGAAAGGTGCTGATCAAAAACATTGGAAGTCGGGTTTTCTCAATGTTGCTTATTTTGATTGCTTTCTGCCACACCTTTAATGTTGAATTCAACCCTGAAGTGCGTGAGGCTATGGAGTTCATCCAAGAGAGGCTACTGGGTATTGCCGAGGGAAAGAAGAAGAGCACTGCATTTGTCAACATCTTAAGAGCTGTTTCATGCATCCAGTGTAGAACTCAGTCAGAAGCCAGTGGCCAGACGAATGATATGTTGGACCTTGACGATTATCATGAAGATGATGATGATTTTGGAGATGAAACACAGATAACATGTGAGTGGGAGAGCTAAATTAAATGCTACTGACTTTAACTTGTGTTAACATTTATTAACTAATTTCAAAGAACTGTAACTGTTATTGTTCACTTTTTGATTATACTTCAATCCCTTATACGTACGTATATCCTTATTTTGATTGTAATTATTGAGCTCAAAACAGACCACTATTCCACTATATACTATTGTATTATCTTAGTTCAGTTTTGTGACAACAATTTGAATTTGTGTTCATTCAAGTATTATCTGCGTATAACGAATTAAACTGTATCTGGAGATTGCATACATCTAACATGCAGTGTGAGCATTACACTGAATTAATATGCATTCCTGTCAAGAAGAGCACCACATCTAAATTCTATGCATTCTTGTCAAGAAGAGCACCACATCTAAATTCTATGCATTCTTGTCAAGAAGAGGACCACATCTAAATTCTATGCATTCTTGTCAAGAAAAGCATCTCATCTAATCTCTAGCTTAGAAGTCTCAAAGAAAGTTTTTTGGGGCACTCACCACAGCAAGTACACAATTACACTGAAATTTAGTGTTTTATGCTAGAATTTAGTGGTTCATTTTTTCCAGTGAATGAATGGTGCAGGCTATGGTAGCAATGTTGAATGTTGCGCCATAACAATTTGTAAGACCTGTAAATCACATTGATTGTGATTTACATTGTGTCAGAATAGGGAGATCCACTTTATTGAATAAACCCGGGCAAAGATTGTAAATATGTCTGCAACCACTGAATGTGGCCCTTCACTGAGTGCTGGTTTCATGGTATGAATGCCTTGGGTATTGGGCTTCAACTCCCAACTCGAATAGTGGATCATAAAATCTGAATGTTTTTTTTTTTCAAAACCAACAATTTACTAAGATTATTCCAACATAAATCCTCAGAGATGCACTGAACTTTATTTTAGAATCCACAATCATTAGCATATACACATTGTCAAATCATTAACTGATCACCCCCTGGGCTCAAAGAATTCTGATCAAAGTATCCAAGGACCCCAAGCAGTTAATAAACAATAACCCATTAGCACCTCAGTGTCCACCACTGCCAACAGTATTTAAAGGGAGGACAACTATAGGTGGGCATTTTTCCTCCTACAGTCTTCAGTTATCAAATACGTATGTAAGTCATGTCGGGGATTCATTTAGTGAATAACGTCTATGGCACTTCCAAACCCAAAAGTAAGCTAGATTATCATTTATACCTTTGGCTACATTTGCTCTATTACTATAATGCTACCAATATACAAAACACTTTTATGATTTCATTACTTGATTGTTTTTCTACAGAGAATTCAGCTGCTAAGCACAAAAGTAAACTACCCAAATACCACAATACAACGAATGGGTGCAAAATGGACGTAGGTGCACTTTCCTGCACATAGATCTGGAGGAACTACGTAAAATAGTGAGTTATGTACAACATACCCAAAAACGTAAAGTGATGGTTCTGTAAGGAGCTATAGGTAGTCATGCTCACTTTGCCTTGCAACAGGTTGAAGGTGCACAGTCCAAGGCTAATGAGATGCCAAATTCCTCTCTGCCATCCACAACTAAGGACCAGCAAGAGCCACCTAGGACCTCCCCACCACAGACTCTATCAGATGTACTCACTTCAACACCAGCACACACACACACACCAAACTACACGCCACACACACACACACACCAAGCTACACATCACACACCATGCAATTTTACACAGCACATGCCATGCCATTCTCTCCACCACACAGCATGCCACTCTACACACCACACAACATGCAATTCTACACACCACACAACATGCCAGCCTGCACACCACACAACATGCAATTCTACACACCACACAACATGCCATATTCATCAGATGTACCTATTGCACCTCAACCACCTGTCAACCCATCACCACCACCACCTGTCAACCCGTCACCTCCACCACATGTCCATTTATCACCACCACAAGACATACACAATTGACAAGACAAAAACTCGCTCAACCTTTATGCGATTCTTCATAATATTACGCTCAAACTATACATGTAATTTATCATTGTAACAGTTATATGGTCTGTATTTATATTAACAGTGAAAATTATTACAAAATTCTTATAATACTGTTCATCGTTCTACAATGTACACAGGGGTAGCATGAAACAATATCTATTGTAGTTCTGACCTTGTCTTATACCGTTCGGCCTCTTCAGGACTCTTGAAGGCTCCGATGCGGATTTGAACACATGAGTCCCTCCACGTATAAATTAAAAATCACACGGCGTAGTTTAATGGAAAGTCAGTCTTCTGCACCATTCAAAACGTTTCCCAATGTCTATATTGGCGATGGTACGATTCGTATAATAGCCACGTGGTACGAGTCATGTGATTGGTCATGCGCGCAGCACATGATAATCCCTTCGAAGGTGTTGTGATCTCACCACATACTTCCAAACCATGTACACGCCCCATTTGGACCTCGATTCAGACATAACATACCTGCGTAACTAAATTGACTTCTGAAAGCCCAGCAAAGCAGTAAATACTTTTCTATGTTTATGTGTTGTGTTTGTCTGTTGGTGTGTGTATGGACGTAGTGTAGTAGGAAAAAGTATGTTAGCGCATGAGTATGTGGGGTGGTTGTGGTGTATAAACTTTGTATATTTTAAATATGTATGTGCGTTTGTGTGCACGTGTGTGTTGTGTGTGTGTGTGTGTGTGTGTGTGTGTGTGTATGTGTGTTTGTGTGTACAATGTATATTGCAGTAAGAAAAGGTTATGTTAGTGCAGCAGTATATCATATGCATGTGTGGGGTGATTGTGTAGTATAATCGTAGATTTTACATATTCTTACACATAGATGTGAGTGCATGTGTGTGTTTTGGTGTGTGTGTGTGTGTGTGTGTGTGTGTGTGTGTGTGTGTGTGTGTGTGTGTGTGTGTGTGTGTGTGCATGTGTGTACATTTTTTAGTGCGGTAATAAAAGGTATATGTTAGTGCAACAGTACATTATATCCATGCATGGGGTACGTGATTGTGGAGCATGAACATACACAAAATTCTCATTTATAGTACATATTATGCATGTATGTGTATGACAATGTGTAAGTGTGAGGTACAATGTTAGAGATAAAGTGCAAGGTTCACACCAATATAAAAAACTCTTACGCCAATAGAGTGAAAATACACATAAACAAGCGATTCGAGTTTAAAAAACTCGTGGGCCGCCTACAGCCCTGGAAACTCGAATCGCTTGGAAATCGGCGTTATTGACTAAAATAATATTTCGAAGAACTCTTCTGGTCTAAAAGACCCTTCGCTGATAAAATTAGGAGCAAACGAATGAATTTCACCGAAATATAGCCAAAAGATTTTGTACCGACTTCACGTCCGCCATGTTGTTGACATATATATATATATATATGTCAATATATATATATATATATATATATATATATATTGACATCGTTCCGGACGTTCCGGACACTTCTGGTGAAAGTAAAAACAATATAGGGCTGCCGGAAGGCGGCCCAAAAAGGGAGCAATCCCATTACTCAGTGTTTGAGTAAGTAATGTTAAACAATTTTTAGCATAATTAGTTCTTACATATAATTCTTAGACTTACGTAATCACTTTATCACGTGACTAAAATAGGTGAAATTTGCCAAGTGTGAAATGTTGGTTTGCTATTGAGAATAAATTTTCTACATAGATACTTTCCATAGCCTTGTTACAGACAGTCGTTGTATTCTAATCGCTACTATTTACACTTTTAGCAATATTTATTGAAGATTTGATTTGTTTAAGGTCAGATTGTTCATCACATAGAGCAACAATGTGTGTTGCGCAAAGAATATTGGTGAGTTACACGAACTGTTGCTATGATTCTTTGGTTGGGTTATTTTACCTATTTTATGCTCTTTTGTAGGGAATTGTTATTTGCGTGCTGACTAGGGGGCAATTGTTGAATTAAGGTGCATACGTCGAAAAGACCTGTTTGCACTTTCTGCGTCCACAAGAGTTAAAAGAGAATTTTTCTTAATTTTGGATACCCCAAAGACATCTTGATCGAAAACGGGACCCGTGTCTCCGTTATGCAGATTCTCTCACGACGACTGGAGACCTTGTCACCGAAGAGAACCTTGCAAGCAGACAAATTGTATGTAACTATATCTGTTGCAAGATATACATGTACATATCATCGCACAACTGTGCAAACATATATAGGTACGAGTTATGCTCTTTACTTCAACTGACTGAAGTAAAGAGCATAACTCTGCCATACATGGCAATTTATTCAGTAGGATTTTGTGCACTGCAGTATAATTATAATTATATAAAAGTTACCACAATTACATCTAATGTTGTTTGTGTGTGTGTGTGTGTGTGTGTTTGTGTGTGCATGTGTGTGTGTGTACACACATATTATATTCGTACCTGTGCCAGTCTCTGTGATCACCTTAGCAAAAGATTCACAAGAGTGTATTTCATAAGTTTGGCGTCTCTGATAGCTTTCTACCAAGGTCTTGTAGGTGTTCTTAAAACTGGTACACTTACATAGCTGTTTGAACTGCTTGTGCTTTGATTCGAAGCGCATGCTCCATAATCTACTCAATGGACCAAATCTGCAAATAAGAATGAAGATTGCAATGTGTCTGCATGCATGGCTGCCAAACAAGTACAGTCGAACCCACTTAACACAAAATTTGGGGGACCGTCTGAAAATTTCATGTTAACAGAATATCCATTTAACAGGAAAAATGTATCAAAGTTTCATCATAACAAGGTTACAGTATAATTATTTCATACACTAAATGATCAAAATAGCTACATGTTCTGAGTAATATATAGTCAGTAAGAATCACAATTACTTGTTACTACTAGCAAAAGAGTCAGTTATTACAGTCTGTTTAAAAGACTCTACTCTTTGTTTGTCAATAAATGCTTCCATTGAGTCAAGTTGACTAAAAAACACTTCTCCATCTTTACTCTGAAAGAATTGCCTCAGTTTTTCTATACATAATTCTGCTTCTGGCAATGCAGTGAGCATAGGCACAACACCTTCATCTTCATCTTTCTCATCACCATCACACGCTTCCTCTGTATCACCCCAAGCTCGAACCTTGGCTTCAATGTTATCTATGGTTAGCTCCTCAGTGGTTTTCAATGCATTGTCAGCCAAAACATAATCTTCTGGTGTCAGTTGTAGACTACTAATAGCACCGAGCACTTCTGCTGTTCAAATCTATGATTTAATTTATGTAGCCATGCCTTGAATATTTCACCATTCATCCAGGCTTTTTGCTGGATGTGTACTCAACTGGTAGTGATTTGACATTTTTGAAGCATCTGGGATTCTTGCTCTTGCCTATAATGAGAAGAGGAAGCTTCTCACTGCCATCTGAATTGGAGCCAACCAAGACAGTGATCCTGTCTTTACTCTGTTTACCACCATGACAAGGTTCGTTTTTGAATATTAACGATTTGTCAGGTAGTAATTTAAAAAACAAACCTGTTTCGTCTACATTGAAGACATTTCTTGCTTCGTATCCTTCCAAAAGGGTGGGAAGAGTCACAGTCCGCCACATATCCACTGTTTCTTTACCAACCGAAGCACTTTCATTGCACATACGCTTCTGCACAATGTTGTGTCATGTCTTGAAGCGATGAATCCATCCACTACTGCAGCTGAAACTCTCGTAACCTAACTCGTTTGCGATCTCCTCAGCCTTTGTCTGCAAAACCGGCCAGATATTGGAATGTTTCTCTCCCGTACTCCCTTGAACCAGATCAACAGACCATCTTCAACATCTTCAAAATTTGCTGCTCGTATTCGCTTCCTTCCCGGCTCAAAAGAGGATTCTTCGAAAGCTGATATTATCTTTGCTCGATCTTCTATCTATCTATCGATCTCGATCGTGCATGTTGGGCTTCTTCCTTTGGTTCTTGTCAGCATAATCATTGGTTGATATCACCAAACGTTCAAGTATACTGTTATCAAAGAACATGTGGAACAGATCTAGCTCTGATGGATGTTCAGCGGCACCCTCGGGAAGATGTGGACCAGGAACTCTTAGTGGCTGGAATGTGTCTGCCTCTGCATAGTCTGAATCTACCTTTGATATGTGTGCAGAACTGTCTGGAGCCCTCTCGATAATATAACTGCTACTGTCTTCCCCCTGTTACCACTATGACTGCTACCACGCCTACCTCTACTTCCTCTGCCACCATGACTGCTACCACGCCCACCTCTACTTCCTCTGCCACCACGATTGCTGCTACGCCCACCTCTACTACCTCTGCCACCACGATTGCTGCCATGACTGCTTCTGCCATCACATGTACTGCTGCTATCAGAAGAATCCTCCAGGCTAACCTCACCATCATCAATCTGCAAACCTTGCTCACTGTCACCCTCCAAGTCATGCTGACCACCATGTACCAATCTGTCCTCACCATCACCATGTACCAACCTGTCCTCACCATCACCATGTACCGACCTGTCCTCATCATCACCACTCGGCACCTCCGGCACTCCACTGGCCACCTCCGGCACTCCACTCGCCACCTCCAGCATTTCTGGCAATCCATGCACCTCCGGCACTCCACTCGCCACCTCCAGCATTTCTGGCAATCCATGCACCTCCGGCACTCAACTCAGCATCTCCAGGATTCCTCTCGGCACCTCCGGCACTCAACTCGGCACCTCCAGCATTTCTGGCAATCCAAGCACCTCCGGCACTCAACTCGGTATCTCCAGGATTCCTCTTGGCACCTCCGGCACTCAACTCGGCACCTCCAGCATTTCTGGCAATCCAAGTACCTCCGGCACTCCACTCGGCATCTCCGGGATTCCACTTAACACTTCAGGCACTCCTCTCGGCACCTCCAGCATTCAACTCGGCATCTCCAGGATTCCACTCGGCACCTCCGGCACTCAACTCGGCACCTCCAGCATTTCTGGCAATCCAAGCACCTCCGGCACTCAACTTGGCATCTCCAGGATTCCTCTTGGCACCTCCGGCACTCCACTCGGCATCTCCGGGATTCCACTTAACACTTCAGGCACTCCTCTCGGCACCTCCAGCATTCAACTCGGCATCTCCAGGATTCCACTCGGCACCTCTGGCACTCAACTCGGCACCTCCAGCATTTCTGGCAATCCATGCACCTCCGGCACTCCACTCAGCATCTCCGGGAATCCACTTAAGACCTCCGGGATTCCACTTGGCATCTCTGGCTCTCCACTCAGCACCACTCCTACCAAGTTTTGGTTAAAGGAGTATACAAAACGCATAAAGAAGTGTGCCGGCTGTGGAGGTGCTCTTGCAAGCAGTAGCTGCTCAGGGATTGTTGTGGCAGCTACTGACACATTTTCGTTAACTTTTTCATCGGGCCATTCAACAACAAAACAGCCGATCATACATTTTCATCCAGCGAGAATGTGCTTGGTGAAAAAGTTTCCTTCTTTCCAGCCTCAGTCCATCGAGTGCAACATCCCGCTCACTCCAGAACAAAAGACTTTTTTACTAAGACAATTTTAAGGCTGTACCCAGACTAAGCTGCAGGCTATATAATATTATATTATACAATATTGAGTTTGTCTACTCGTTTTAATGTCATTTTAATTGGTTTTATTATTGCAATTTTTTAGTTTTGTTCACATAAAGCACATGCATGACTTGTAGCAACTGCAATATCATAAAGCTAGAGTACCTATAGTCATGCAATTACAATTGCATGATCTTGTAATGGCATAGCCATTTGACTATTGCATGAGTTTAGTATGAGTGCATGAGTATTGTGTGTATGGTACAGGTTCATTAATTATTCATTGATCGTACATTCTTGTGGTTGTGGTTTTGTGGTTGGATTCAACATTGTAATTTCATGTCCTATCTGTAACATGATACTTCCTTTTGGTTTGATCCATGGTTCCTAATCACACTGTTCTTTGTAATTACACCATATTTGGATCAGCTATTGTTGTACCACCTTTCTGTCTCTTAGTAACCACTTTCACTTTTCGTTCTGTTGTCTAAGAGACCAACCACATCTAAGATTATATTTTAGTTTGCTGTATTTTATCATCTTGTGGTTTCCTGTACCATCTAGTATTTAAGTAGCTTTTACTTTGCTGCACTCATCCTTTCAGTACTCTCAGTTGTTTCAGTGTTTGGAGTAATTAAGAGATTCATTCTCGTGAACTGTCTCAGCGCTATTGAGATAACAATAGACGTTTTGAGGGAATAAACAATACAGTTTACAATCTTTAAGCCTTCGAAATCTATATACAGTCGAATCTCGTTACTACGAAATCGCTTAAAGTGAATTTCTGTGTATAGCGAATAGCTCTCGCTGTCCCCGCTGGTATCATATTGCTCACTATGCACTAGTTGTCGTTTATAACGAAAACGCATATAGTGAATTTCCGTTTATAACGAAGAAGTTGAGCCACGTGGTATAGTAGTGTTCAGTTTTTATATCGCTTACAACGAAGTGCTGATAACAATGAGTGGAACCAAGAGGAAATCCCTAAGTCTGGACAAAAAGAGAGAGAGGAGAGGAGTTTCATTCCCCAACTGTTGAAGAAACTAGGATGGTAGTTGACACATTGAGGCACTACTTTTTTGGTGTAGAGCTTAAAGATGAATCTGTCTTCCAAAAGATTGATGACATAGAAAGGACACTCTCTGTAGCTATCAGCAAAGCTAGAAAGCAAACTGACATCCGAGATTTCTTCACTCGTGTGTAGATCCTGTGTATTTAATAGTAGATACTAAATATTGGTTATAGTGAATTTTGGATATAGTGAATTTTTTGTGTCGTCCCCTGGGGTTCGCTATAATGAGATTCGACTGTAGCATACATAATTCAGTGTACTAGCTTTCATTCACTTTCTGTAATGTTTGCTACAGCTAACTGTACCCAATGCAGCCGCATACTAGCAATATTAAGTTAATAAGCTGGCCATCCGTTTCATTTCGTTTCGTTTCGCGTTTCATTTCGTTTCGCTTCGCTTAATAGAACTACCCGTCAAACGTTCTTTAGCATAATTTATGCTGACGTAATTAGCACGTGACAATAGCAGGCTAACGTTTGCCACTTGTTGAGTATTGTCTATCGATGAAGAGGTTCACGGCACAAAGGTGACGGTTTTCATTGCCTTATACGCAATTGGTGTTTACGAATCGCTATTATTTTCAGTCTGAGGGACATTGTTGAAGATTGGATTTGTTACTAGGTCTAAATGTTCATCTTTTAACACAACAATTTGTATTGCGTCAGTATTTCAGTAAGTTATATTACACTCACTATTGCTGCATGTGAGTTGGGCTCTTTCTTTACCATTTTCGTTCTTCATTGTGTAGGTACTTCATATGATGACCGAAGGACTATTGTCCTAGCCAATACGCTGAAAAGTTAACTGTATTGTACTTCTCGTTTCTACAGGAGTTAAAAGCAAACAGTGGATTCTCCAAGAAGGTAAGTCTGTTATCAATACCCTGTGTGATCACTGTGAATGAATACGTTTATTCTTTTTGTAGATAACCTTTATATTTTGTATTTCGCTGGCCATACGCATACGTAGTTATTCGTGAACTCTTTCTTTTGAACATTTCGGTCTATTTTCTTTAGCATTCAAGTTTTTTTTTGCTTTCGTACTTGTGATTATTTCAAGGATTATGTAAATAAATACCATGCCATCGAATTTCCGATTTCTTGCTACTGTAATATGGCTATACATTGTGTGTGTTTATACATATGCGAGTGTATGGTATTGTGAGTGTTGGTATGTTATTGCCATCTGATATTCTCTATATACGTATACAGACTATAAGGCTGATTTGTTATAAGTGGATGACTGTGTTTCTTGTACATATAGTACATCTCAGGGTGTGTGTGCACATGTGTACATCTTTCTCTCTGTGTGTGTGTGTGTGTGTGTGCATGTGCGTGTACATGTCTCAGTGTGTGTGTGTATTACACGGTCTGTCTTTTGTACACATGTGCATGAGTTTTGTATGCGAGTAAATGTCTCAGTGTTTGTTTTGTACATGTGTACATGTGTTTCAGTGTGTGTGTGTATACATATACTGTAACTTGTGTAAGCATGTGTGTGCAATGCGTGTTTTATGTATATGTTTTTAATTATTTATATGTATAGTATGTGCATGTTTGTGTCCATACATGTACTATGCTTGAGTATTATATATTAGCCATGAAAGACAATTATTATTCATTTTGAGCAAGATGCAAATGTAATCTTCATTGTACAATTCTTCATTAGCTCTGTTTTATCACATTCCACAATTGACATTTCCAATTTCATTGCAAACTATTTATATTATTAAATGTAAGTTCTCTGTAATCGTCCCTTTTCTATTGAACTATTGTACATATAACTCCACAATCCTTTACATGCAGTATATACACAAACACTAACACTTACTGCCACATGCATATACACAAACACACAGACACACAGATACATGGTATACACACACAAACACACCCGTATACCCACATCACCCACACAAATACATGGCACACGTACACATAAACTCACAAACTATTGGCAAACATACATAAACACACATGCATAGTATTATATACACACAAAATGCCATACACACACATAAAACAGACACCAAGTCAACACATGGACAAAGCATGTACATGACAATGAACACACCTGCAAGCAGCCCATTTATGAAATGATGCAGCTAATACATAAAATGTACACACACACACACACACACACACACACACACACACACACACACACACACAGAATAAAACCAAATTGTGGTTAAAAGGTCTATAATACTAGCGATAGCGACACAAACATGCACATGCACATGTGCACACGTAAACACACAAACACACATGAACATATCATATACACATGTACAAACATAAACACAATACATATACATATTGTACATAGAGAACAACATAAGTATAATGCATTAATGTACACAGAATGTCATACAAACACACACACACATACACGGAATAAAACCAAATTGTGCCTAAAAGGTCTATACTACTAGTGATAGCGACACAAACATGCACATGCACATGTGCACACAAACTCTCAAACACACACATGAACATATCATATACACATGTACAAATACAAACACAAACACTTACATATACATATTGTACATAGTGAACAACATAAGTATAATGTAGTAATGACCACAAACACACACTGTGTACACACACACACATACACACACACACACACACACACACACACACACACACACATACACACATGCACACACACACACACACACACACAGAAAGAGAGACAGACAGACAGATATACTAACTACATGCAAACATACATATATCTCATATACACACACACATGGAATACCAAATTGTGACTTAACCCTTTAACGTTTTTTAGGCCATAAAGTGGCAGCGCGATAAAAAATCGCAAATTTTGGCGATTAAATTTTTATATGTTTTATTAGGTCATAGGAATGTATTAGTCTATAAGATACTTTTATAGAGTTCGAGGGTCGTGCGATCTGTATATCAAAAGATACAGCTATATAAAAGTGCTGATTTTACAAGAGTTTACAAAGAATACACGGTGTTATGCAAACATCAGACCACGTGTCGTGAAAAAAAAATGGCCGCCGTTCACTTTGTGTGATAGAGTTTGAAGCAAGGATGCACGCAGAGATGCACGGGCTTCTCAGGATCACACTCTTTGCAGCAAAACAGTGTTCTGGATCGTTTCCCCCGAGAAGAACAGTAGCGGCAAGGTGATCGGATGTCACTCTTATCGGGAAAGTGGCGCCCACAGAATCGTACCGAAGGAGGGCCTTCACTCACTCTCTGCTGACGTTTGCGCCCATTGTAAGAAGCCATGAGTTGGTCAGCGATCTGCAGGACGTACTCCTTCAGCGACATCTTCGAGAAAGAGCCGGATTCTTGGGACAAAATGTAGGAGTTGGTGACCGAAATGTCAACCAGGAAGTAGAAGATTCGCAGCCACCACCGCCTGGACTTTCGACTGCAACTATAAGTCTTGCGCCTAGCATCAGCTATGTCCACTCCTCCCATGAACATATTGTATAGCTTCACTGCTTCATGGCACTTCACAGGCTGTCTCACTCCCTGCTTGTTCCTCCTCATGATCTCTTCTTCTGAGCCTGGTTGTGTGATGGTGTTCACAAAGGGCACACATTTGTTGTCCTTCCAACATTTCCTTGGTTAGTACAGATGTACTCTCCTCTCTTCAGCTGCTTTTCCATCCTCTTCTTATCTCTCATTTCTTGTGGCCACTTCTTTCTGTTGGTTCTTGCTGTTCCGATGCAGTACAGCCCATCTTTCAGTAAGTCTTCCGCCAGATCAACACTTGTAAAGAAGTTGTCAAAGTACAAGTGATATCCCTTGCCAGCCAGAGGTGAAGATAGCCTTTTGACAACAGAAGATCCAAGCCCATGTTCTGTGCTCCCTTGTGTGGCTCCCGTATACATTTCAAAGGATGTCAAGTATCCATTGTGTGCATCTGCCTCGCACCACACCTTGTAGCCCCTCTTCACCGGCTTCATTGGCATATACTGTTTGTAACTGCTCCTCCCCTTGAACAGTATCATACCCTCGTTGATGGACAGCTCTTTGTGGGGCAGATACTTCGAGGCACAGTTGTCTCGCAAGATGTCGTACAGTGGCCGAATCTTGTGCAGTTTATCGAAACCGTCCTCGCCAGGCCGCTTGGCAGTGCTGTTGTCATTGATGTGCAGACATCTTAGCAGGGCCTTGAAGCGCAAGATGGGCATGCACTTGGAGATGGCATCAACATGCAGGAGTGGGCTCTTCGACCAGTAGTCTTCAACGGTAGGTAGCTTGTGAACACCCATGAGCAAAATCATCCCTATGAATAACTTCATTTCTTCATTGCAGGTTGGATGCCATTTGTAGGAGATGCCGGGTGGTGACTGCTCCGCATACAAGTTGCTTTGAGTCGTAAGCAGATCAAATGAGTCTTCACCAAAGATCTGCAGGAAGTAGTCCAAGGCTGTAGCATCTTCTGCGAGGTTGCAAACTGGACCGACATCTTCAGCGAACACTACATCTGGTCTGTTCCCTACAGTAACTGCTGTGCTCAACACAGAAGGTGAGGGCTCATCTGTGTGGGAGGTGTCAGGTGTTTCATTGGTGTCCATGTCTTCCTCCATTTCAGCCTGGTCAAGGGGGTCTATCATCGTGGAGTCTTCCGGAGCTTCAAACTCATCACCCACATAGTCTTCATCCTCGGACTCCAGCCACTCTACATCATCTTGAAACTGATCCATCACATCTTGTAGTCTCATTGCTTTGTCCCTGCTCTGTGTGTGTAATAATTATGTGCAATGTCATTATTGCCCACAACAATAAAAGTTTAGTAAACAAACAAACCGTTTGCTTGGCTGGCATTTTGGAATTGGAACTGAACCACAGTACTCTCGGGAAAGAAGTCCAAAGTCGCTCGACAGAAACGGTCGTGCTACGTGTAAGCAAATGGTGCTATGATAGTTGCCGCCTTGTGGTCAAAGCTCTTTGGGCGCGCGCGGCCAACAGTCACGTGTAGAACAGCTGTGTTCTTCTCCGAGTTGATTCTTTTTCCTTAGTTGCAAGCAGGATCTTTGGAAAGAGCGTCTACGCACAAGTATCGTTTTTTCAGTGCGGAGTGTACGTGAACATCGATGTTACGATCTAGTAACTATACGTACATATGCGTAGCTACTTGATTCAAGTTTTCTTCAGATTCTGTGTATTACAGTTGCATCAAATTTTCCAAGTGTTTATTCACCGTGTGTTTCGATAACGTGTGCGTGCTTCCTTTCTAGTTGCTTGAAATGCTTGTTTTCGGAGACTTTAGGCCATCACTTGTGCTAGCCTATGTACCAAAGATTGTACGTGCTCTTTCTTAGTGTCTTCCATCCTGCACATATTTGCGGTCAAAGTTTTCGATCGAAAACGACGTTTTCAATTCGGAAACCTTCACATATGATTCTATTATGTTTGGAATGTGCTTGAAATTGTTCTGGTAGGGGTCAGTACATAGTAAGCTGCTGAATTTCAGCGGCAAATTGTCTTCTAATTTACTGCCATTTTATGGCCTAATAAACGTTTGCGGACATAGAAACGTGCATACGCGCAAACGTTAAAAGGTTAAAGGTCAACAACATAAGTATAATGTATTAATGTACATACACAAACACACACTGTACACACACACACTCACACACACACACACACACACATACACACATACACACACGCACACACGCACACACATGCACACAAACACACACACACACACAGAAAGAGAGACAGACAGACAGATACACTAACTACATGTAAACATACGTATATCTCATATACACACACACATGGAATACCAAATTGTGACTTAAAGGTCAACAACATAAGTATAATGTATTAATGTACATACACAAACACACACTGTACACACACACACTCACACACACACACACACACACACACACACACACACACACACAGTTGCACCAACTACATGCACACACGCACACACACACACACACACACACAGTTGCACATACAGACAACAAAAGTGAATTCCAACCATAAAGTCTGCACACAAACATGCACATGTGCAGGCATACGCTCACAAACACACACACACACACTATACATTCTCCACTACTGGAGATAACAACACAAACATGCACATGTGCACACAAATTCACAAACACACACACACACACATACGTATCATAAACATTTGCAAAACTACATGTACAAACACGTCACACACAAACACACACATATGCGCAACTACTCACACAGACAACAAAACTAAATTCCAAATATCAAGTCTACAAACAAACATGCACATGTGCACACATACACTCACAAATACATACATGATACACCCTTTTCCAATTGTAAACACACACACTTTACACATGTACAAAACTACATGTACAAATGAACTGCTTCACACACCATAAATTCACACACACACACACACACACACACACACACATTCATAAACACAATGCACATACACACACACACACAGTAAATAGTGTACACTACTAATAGCGACACACACATGCGTATGTACATACATAAACACACACACACACACACACACACACACACACACACACACACACACACACACTTTTCAAATTGCAAACACACGTAAACGCAGGTAATATCGGGAAGCTGGTAATTCCAGAAACTGTCGTGTACTTTGCAATCTTTGCAGTAGATTGTTTGGAAGAAAGTGGAATAGAATAGACCCAAATTATTATATCAACTACCCTCTCACCACCTTCAGCTATTCAGTCAACTAACTGAAAAGTATACGGAATTCCAATAATTACCAGATTCTCGAAATTACCTGCTTTTACCTTACACATTACACATATACACAGAAATAAATGTAAAACCAAGCATGCCTCACAAAGAACACACACAACAACGTATGCTGTAACCATATGTAGACCTGTAATAACAAAGGTGATCTCTCCCACATAGCCACACACATACAGAGACACACACCACCTCTTAATAAAAAGGTTCAACGCTTATGAAGGCACAAACGACTGAAGAATGAGACCCAACGAAAATAATCTGCTGTACTAGTCGAGGTAGTATTCTATGGCGCAAATTGTGGGCAAAAAATCAACAAAAATTACTGCCCATTCAAAATATCTATCGGCTACAAAAATCGATCGATAAAAGATGGCGATCTTACAAAGCGATCGATGAAACCCGTCGGTCTGGTAAATTGATTGATAAAACATGGCGATCGATGAAACCTGTCGGTCTTTGAAAATTGAACTTTTAAATCGATCAATCAACTTCAAGTCTTGTAAGGCGGCCCATTCAAAATATCTATCGGCTACAAAAATCGATCGATAAAAGATGGCGATCTTACAAAGCGATCGATGAAACCCGTCGGTCTGGTAAATTGATTGATAAAACATGGCGATCGATGAAACCCGTCGGTCTTTGAAAATTGAACTTTTAAATCGATCGATCAACTTCAAGTCTTGTAAGGCGATCTTAACGTAGTAAATCGTCATTCCATTGATGCCAGCACACGCTAGGATATGGAGTGGGAAGCTTTGTTTCTTGATCTGTCCAACTTCTTAGTCAGTATCGGAGAAAGGGAAGCAGGAGCAACCACCAGTGCAGCAGAATCTATTCTCGTGAGAATAAGTAGTTTTCAGCGAGTGCTGTATGCTATTGAGACTACTTTGCGCGATCATGATGACGGAGATAGAGAGCTACAAGGAGTCTTACCCACTGTTTCTAGTTTACTAAGTGATCTTGAACAGATCAATACTCGTTGGATGTTCATAGAGTCAGGGATGGAAGCAAATGGTTCACCAAAGTGCCCACTCAGAGCTCAGAGAGTACTACCCGATAGTGGAAGGGGTCGCCCCAAAGTAGTGATTGAGGAAGAGAAAATACAGTTCTTGAGAGATCTAAGATTCAGTTGGACTCAGATTGCAGTTATTTTTGGTGTTTGCCGTCGAACCTTGTATACGATAAGATGTGAATATGGCATGATAGGTGATGATGTCAGATTTACTCAAATCTCTGATCAGGAGCTCCGCTATCAGGTTGAAGCTGTAAAACGTGATATGCCAGAAATAGGATACAATATGATGAGAGGTGTCCTTCGTTCACGCGGAATTCATGTGTCTATACCACGGATCCAGCAGTGTATAAGTGATATTGATCCAATCAACACAGCACTGAGGTGGGCAGCTCCAACTTCAAGAAGACGATATGGAGTACCTTATCCAAATTACATTTGGCATATTGATGGCAACCACAAACTTGTGAGGTATATATGCATTTGTACGGAATCAGATACTGTACAATGTCATGCTGATTTTTTTTTGCTAGGATGTTATTTTTGCTAATTAGCAGGTTTAGGCTGTGATCGCAAAAATTTAGGAGTCATTTGTGCCATTGTCTGTGTTGGTATTGTACAGTGTCAACCGCAAAAATTAGATCGCAAATGTTCTTTAGTATGCAATACTAGCAAAATTTTAAGCCTGCAGAAAAATCCGCATATATAAACATAATATATAAACAGCATATACAGTAGTGTGTGCTGTGTTCCATCCAGTGGTGTGTGTGGTGTGTGAAGGGGGATTCCATCCCAAAATATGGTCAACTGTAATATACATATATATATATATATATATATATATATATATATATATATAGTATACTGTGTTAGACATATTGGTCAGCATTCAGACATTGTCTGACTACATGCACTTTGGTGATTTGTCCAACCCAAACATAATAATAATAATAAATTATTGGGTCAGACATTAATTGGTTGAGCACAACATGGTTTGTGATTATAGTGTGATTGCTGCATGTAATCACAAATTGCTCAAGACAAATCATTTGCAGATCTGAAATAATGCAGTATTAAAAGGATTCCGTGATCCACTACGAATTGTATTTGCCCCATTTAAAAGCTGAGTAATAATTGAGAATACAATTATTGTAGGTGTACTTTCGTACATAATATGTACGCTAAGCCTTCCTAGTAAATTATATATATTGTTAATGTTAATTATGTATATTTAAGTGTGTGTCTGTACATATTCCTAGCTGCATTTACGTACAATGTCATATATATGCATCTGTGTGTGCACGTGTGCATGAGTGTGTGTATATATGTGCATGCATGTGTGTGTGTGTGTGTGTGTGTTTGTGTGTGTGTGTGTGTGTGTGTGTGTATGTGTGTGTGTGTGTGTGTATGTGTGTGTTTGTGTATGTGTGTGTGTGTGTGTGCACGTGTGTGTGTGTGTGTGCACGTGTGTGTGTGTGTGTGTGTGTGTGTGTGTGTGTGTGTGTGTGTGTGTGTGCATGTGTGTGTGTGTGTGTGTGTGTGTGTGTGTGTGTGTGCATGTGTGTGTGTGTGTACAATGTCATATGTGTGTGTATGCATATAATATTTTGTGTGTGAATACATTCATGAGTGTACATGGCATTTGTGTGCATAATAATATTAATATATACATATGTGTACACATATCATATAATTGCAGGTGGAGACTAGTGGTGCATGGAGGAATAGATGGTTTCTCACGTCTAATTGTGTACATGCAATGCAGTAACAACAACCGGAGCAATACTGTTCTTCAAGCATTCCAGGGAGGAGTTCAGATGTATGGTTTGCCTGAACGGATTCGGAGTGACAGAGGTGGAGAAAATGTACAGGTACATAATTATTATATTATAATTGTCTTTGTCAACTTAATGTACGTATATATACAATTGTGTACGCTAATAATCATTAATTTTTAAAGGTTGTATAATAATTATTCATTAAGGTAAATTAGTAATAGTTATTGTATGACCAACTGAGCATTGCGTATTTATTGCTCGAGTCCCGAGGGCGTGAAGCGCCCGAGGGCGAGTGCAATAAAGAGCCAGCAGCCCAGTCATTGTTGGATCATCTGTTCACAATGTTCGCATAGAACGTTTGTGGAGAGATACATTTCGATGTGTGCTTTCACTATTCCACCAATTGTTTTGCTTTTTAGAGGAATGCGGAAAATTGAATCCCCTCTCAGAGAACGACCTCTAAAGTTTGCATTTTGTATATATTCCTCGCATCCAAAGAGCACTGAATGCATTTTCTGCTGGGTGGAATCACCATGCTGTGACCACAGAACAATGTTTGACACCAGTACAAATGTTTGCTTCTGGAACCTTCTCTCATATCCATGCACAGGACAACTTAAGTATTCAAGAGCAGGTTGAGAGTACATTGCAGGTGGATGCTGAGTGTGTTGTGGTTCCCCTAGTCAATTCTCCTTTGACTACTTCCCAAGAAGATGAACTGAAGTCTCTTGTGAACCCACTTCAAGAAAGTTCAAATTATGCTATTGAATTATATGAGCAAGTTCAGCAGTTTGTGTCTGATAACACTTGATCAACTTCAAAGACTGTCACTGATAATTATAATCAATTAATGTCCAGATTCAAATTAAAATACTGTATTATTTAATCCATGTATAATCAAAAACATATCTGTGAATAATGAAAGGGTATATTATAGTGATATTCGAACCCTAATATATTGACTATTTAATAAACAGTCAGTATAAGTTAACGTATAATATTACACTATAATCATAAGATATTATAGTATCATGTAGCAGTATTGTTTAGCTGCTGTGAAAAGAATGTCCATCAGTACCTTGTTACATGCAAGCAAAACACAACATACATCTATTAGAAAAAGTGGCAACCCAAAAATAATATGTAAACCGTACATGGTGAGCATAATTCAAAGTTGCTGTTTAGACAGACCCAAATCCACCACCAAACGTAAGAGCCTTCCTGAATGCATCAAAAAATGGCCCTCTATCACTATAACAGATGGGAAGATAAACTGTGTTAGCACAGGCAGCAAAGTAAGGTAGAGAACTCCCTTCATCTGTATGATATCGAAGCTGGATAGGTTTTTTCAAACCCATTGGAGGGATACCTGATGATCCAGTGATGAAACGGAGAAGATTTGGCAATGAAACATTTTCTCCTAAATCATGGCCACCTAGTATATAAATGAACACAACAGCTAGCAATTAATTTGATATTCATAGAGGGTATTCATATAGAGGATACCATTGATGAGCACAAATTGAAAATTTTAAGACCATGCATGCAATCCTGCATGGCTCAAATGGTGGCAATTGAGGCTACATAATGACCTCTGTAATCACATGGACTTATACATACGTGGTACTACACATGCATGATGTTGCATATTGCACAATGATAATAATATGGTACTTGTATATTGATGATGTAAATTATTGAAGAAGCACTCACAGATTCTTGAAACCCTGATCCTTCTCTTAAAAGGCCAAAAAATATATTTTAATTTGAAGTAATTCTAAATATCAGTCAGGCTAAAACCTGACCAGCCTGACCGGTTGCGCCGGTCCTGTACTAACCAAGTATGCATGCATGTTAGGTTTAAGTTTTAGGGTTAAGAATATGGCTATATATGGTTATACATGATGCATGAAAGCATGCTATAGCTGTATAGTAATACTACAGAATGTATGTGCACATATATTTACCTTCAATGTGAGCAACAAACTCCATGAAAATATCATAAGAATATCCCTGCTGTGGATTTTCTGGACGTTTGCATCCAATCAAGGATACAAATTGGTGTGAGGTGATTGACCGGGAGTCCCCTGCAACAAATAATACCCTCATTAAATCGGGGTATTCATCCAATAAATCCGTAATCTTCAATACACTCAAGCCACGGCGGAATGCCTTCAGATTTGTTTCACGTCGAATGATCACTTCTTCTAGTACTAGCTCCTGCAGCAGAGCATCTTTGCTTGATTTCGTGATAGGTTCCACTATACTCCATCTTGACTGGTTAAGTATCATCATGCAGGATGGTTTATCCAAAAGTGAATCTATTTCATCCTCAGTTGTCGCTTCATTGAACTACAGGAAAATGTGCACAATAATGGTAATACTGTATTACATGTAAGAATATACAGTAGAGCCTCGGGTATCTGAACACCTCTGTTCCTGGGCCCATTCGGATAAGTGAAATATTCGGATAATCAAAATGGGCATGCCCACGCGAAAAATATACTAGGCTGCAGACAATAATTAGATTCTCATGTGCACACAGATCTACAATACATGCAGAATACAAACTAACTGTACATATTCATTTGAAAAAGTCAGTGATGTTGGATTGTTTGAGAGAGTTCACCCCTTTCTAAGAGGCTAGGGTCCGTAGCTCCCCAAGCATTGATGTGTTATATGCTGAAGCCTCTGGTTGATACTCTATAGCCAGGTCATGCACTAGTCAAATATGCTAGCTGCTTGACTATAGGACACAGGGCATACATATCATTGCAGGCTTTAGTTTTTTTTCCTGGCATTGGGATAATCGAGGATTCAGATAACCGAGGCTCTACTGTAATACTGTTATTAGATATCTACATGTGCATGCACAATAAACAAACCCCTCACCCCTATATAGTGCATGCAGTAAAATAAGATGCCATTTTATTATTTCATAACTTTACAGTCACATGGCGGTGACTGAAGGACAAACACCAAATACAATGATGAAGCCGTAGAAGTGAAGCCAAAGCGTATTTGCCTACTATAAAGCAGAGACTGAATAGGATTGAGCAAAATTGTTGGCCCTGACCAAAATATAATATAGCTGGAACACTATAGACATGATAATAGGAATAACTGAAATTTTTAATGTAATAGTTATATGTACAACATTGATAAAAGTTAACACGTGCATTATCCATGCAAGTGAACTCAGCTAGATGTCCAACAGCTATGATCAGATGCACATATCTACAGCAAATGCACACATATATATCTGAAGGTACTTGGGAAAGGGGTACTTTAAATTGGTGGGTAGGTTAAATTGATTTTGAGGTAAGTGCTAAAATAACAAAGCTAGTGTCAACTTTACGGAATTCATTTTTACACCTTAAAATACTTTTTTCTAGTGTTTCTGAAAGTTTCAGTGTGATCCGTTCCTTTTGCGTTGAGTTATGGCACCCATTATTCATGTAGCCAACTCTTATCACACTATTTTTTCCATATACATTCCCTTTGTGGTTATGTTGACTTTCTGTATTCGCTGTTATACTAAAGAGCAGAAGACAAAACATGTCGTCTTGCATAACTACAAGTTTAGTACATAAAACCGGTATTTTTTGCATAATAATAACTCCGACAAGAATTAACCTCGTATGAAGCTGCCAGTATCACCTCGTTATAGAACGTTGAGAGTGTGTTTGAATGATACCAAAAGCACTTTTTCGATGATAACCACCTAAATACCCCTTTTCCCAAGTACGGTCATGCATATATAGATGCCAGATTTCAACAGCACGCACATATGCACACTATAATTATTATATATACAAAGTTCTGCATACCTCTTCAATGAGTGTAATTAACTCATGTGTAGAAATGTTCAAAGGGATGTCTTCCTTAGTAGGGTAACACAGCCGCACATCACCATGTGTCAGATAATCGAAAACTGCAGGACTCAAGCATGGCAGACCAGGACCTTCTTGTATGATTGAATGGCCAAATAGCATTCCTGCCATTTCAAACACCAACTCCAATGATACATCTTTTTTGGGTACCCGTCTATTATCTTCTCCTTCAAACAAACGATCATTGGCTTCTTGAATGGCATCTTCGAAGAACTCCTTCCTTAGTGCACCAGAATCACATCCAGATTCACCTGTGTTAACATAGTTAACAACCAGTGGTCGCCTTAGCTTGTCTGGTTTCACAATGGCACCTTTATAGAAGGATGTTACAGCCAACCAAAAGTGCTCAGGGGTAGAACGATCAATGCTGATGATGTACTCAGATGACTGGCCCAAAATCTTACTAGAATGCTTATGAAGGAGGCTCCCAATATTGGTGTACTTCTGATCTTCCAAGCATGATACAGCACCCGTGCGACCAGTTGTCTTATTTAGGCTCAATGAGGTGCTAGGTCCAGGAAGGTCAGAAAAAGTGGTCAACTGCTCATCTGATTCAGTAAATGTATGTTTCGGAGAGGGAGTTGCTACATTGACAACTGGAGTGGGAGTGGCCATGGACCCTTCATGACTAGCCCCCTATCAACATAAGAACAAGCAATGTCATTTATTACAGGCCCGAAGGAAGCTATCCTTACAAAGTGGTTCATGGGGCATTTCAACCTGCATGACTTTATGCGTGGTTACACTAAATTAGTATCCTAAATAGTAGACTATGAATCGCATCATATGTCAAGGCTAAGCATGAAATTAAAAAAAAAAACATGTTGCATTGGACCAGGTATATGAAGTCCACATTAATTACATGCAGTGTTCCAACACATTCACTAGACTTACAGTCAAATCAACAACTGGTGGGTCATCTTCATCAAGCAGGGGCTTCATAAGAATTTCAGCTGCTGTGCATACATCATGGTGCTTAAGTAAGTCACCAATCTTAGCTGATGAAATCTCTGGGAATACATCTTTCAACTTCTCGACATCAGAATCATGTGAACCATGCAGACCCTTTGCAAAGAGACACATGCAAGGATCTAACTTAAGTTATAAGCAATTTCAAAATTCGAAAAAGGAGTCACATAGAAAGATCAAAGACACTTAACATGAACTTAATGATTCAATTTCACACATGACATATTATACTGCATGCATGCAAGTGTCCTGATACTCAGTCTGGCAAATTGAATATAATAATTATATATTATAATTATATATTATACTGTGTAAAAGGGCTTTTAATTATCATAATTGATTCATTCTCTAAAAACACTTGGAACAAGCCTTAGGGTAAGTTGGACAGTGACTATCACTAAATAGTGTGCAACTTACAACTTACAGTGATATTTTCAGAAGTTCTAGGGGGAACATCACAATCACTGCAGCTACCACTGTCACTGGATTCCATACATGGAGTTTTAACCACATACAAAGCTCCAGAACCCATGAGGGCACGCAATGTATCCATGTCCCACGACACAGCATTTTCCACATCACTAAGCACTGCCTTGCGTAGATTCTTTCCTTGTGCATATAAGTACTCGACATTCCTGGGGTTTTGCCATCCCAGCACTTCCACAATGCTTTCTCTTGTTTCTTTTTCAGATGCGCCCACATTTATCCAAACATGATACGTTAGTTTGTCCCGATAAGAACCACTTGGTGTATGTTTGGACATTTTAGGCAGCGCGATAACCTTTAGCTTCATTTGCTTCACTTTCTTCTTCAATGGTCCTTTCCCTCGTTGAGATGACATATCAGGCATTTTGCGTTTAGTACCAGTTTTTCCTACCTTGGAATACATAGGAGAAGGCTCAAAATCTGATGCCTTCTTACTAGTGCCCAAATGGAACATTTTCCCAATTTTTTCCTTGAGTGAGGTACTTTTGGTTGCATTAGCCAATGAAGCAGCCCTTGATGTTCCACTTGTATAAGGATTCTCAACGCACGGGGAGACAGGGTCATTTAGTAATTTAACCAAACCCCGGAGCAAGCACTTCTGGCCATAGTTGAGTGCATCCACAAAGAGGGACGCATCAGGGGAAGTCAAGTCCAAGTTTTTCAGGGACAGTTTTGATGTAAATCCGTTGGTCTTCAGAATCCCTATTAATTCTTCATTGCCTCCATTGTCCCTCAACCATTGTTCAAAACAAACACTTCCGTCAAGACCACCAGAATGAGAGCTGAGTCCGCTAGCGCTAGGGCCTGCCATCGTCCATCTTGTGCAAACGTACATACACGTGGAGGCATCCTATAATCTGCGCACGCGCAAACCGTCCGATCTAAGCTTAGCCGATCGATCGATAAATCATATCGACAACAGACATGCACGCTTATATCAATAGACGTACGAATTTTATTGATTCATGAGTTTTATCAATCGGTTATAATTTAGTCGAATGGTTTCATCGATCGCTTTGTAAGATTGTTATGTTTTATCGATCGATTTACCAGACCGACGGGTTTCATCGATCGCTTTGTAAGATCGCCATCTTTTATCGATCGATTTTTGTAGCCGATAGATATTTTGAATGGGCAGTATTTTTTGTTGATTTTTTGCCCACAATTTGCGCCATAGTATTCTACGTGGCCAACGTGCTCTGGCGTACAACAACCTTTGACCCCAATGCATGGTTACGCAACAGTTCCACCGCAAGCAATAGCAATAAATACTTGCTTACCATGCTCCGCAGTATGGCGAGACTTTATCAAACCCGAGAAATGCGCTCAGAAACACAGAGAAAGACAAAGAAAATCGAAGGACCAGTTGAGAACGGCTTTCCGATGAAGAACAGCTGCAAAATCACTGGAATTCTGTTTCGCGCATTCGCGGCGGCATTTTAGTGAGTGCAAAGGACATAGTCTGACGTGACCAGACCCATTCTCACCGTGTCAAGGAAGTAATGAGTCTGGCTACATTAGACTAGGTTGGACAATTTGCAGGGAACTGTACGATATTGGCGCTAATTATCGCGGGGCGTATATTTCGTGATTGACAAACTTGGCTGTAATTCGCGATTTTATTTTCGCAAATGCACCATACTCTACTATTGTATTAGAGAAATAGTCTCTGTATCTAATAAAATATTTGCGCTTGAATTTCCAAGAATGCCACCTCATTCGTGAAAATAAGCGCCTATACGGTACTCAAAACATGCTTAGGCCCGCAATAACCTGTATTCGATATCAGTTCTTTGCTCATTACAGACTATTCATGTAATCATCATTGTATTGTACAGCCATAATTATTAATATTACTAGATGTACGCAAAGCGCAGTACTCGCGAGACAGTGAGTCCTTAGTCCTTATACTAAAATCTGGAATGGAATGGAACGCGCTATTTTCAGGAACGTGTCTTTAAACACTCTCTGTATAACGTTCCGTAAGTCTACTAGCTGGAACGAAGGATTAACAACAGCGAATCAACAGCATACAAACATTAAAATCATTTCTAGTAAACCACATTATGTGGACTTGGCGGGCTCTGAGGC
Source organism: Halisarca cf. caerulea (assembly GCA_963170055.1). Taxonomy (NCBI): domain Eukaryota; kingdom Metazoa; phylum Porifera; class Demospongiae; order Chondrillida; family Halisarcidae; genus Halisarca; species Halisarca cf. caerulea. Next base: position 7,149,640 of record CAUJGJ010000397.1, read on the forward strand.
AGTTTACACGCTAATTCTATAGCTGGATTCGTCCTTGTTAATCTGCAGTATGAGCCAGAGTATAGTTTTCTTGATTTTGCAAGGTCTTGGATGTCCTTACCACCAGTGAAGCCTAATGGTGGTATATAATTTAGCTGGTAGCAAAGAAGATATAAAACTCAGTGATCATTTTGTAACAACACACACACACACACACACACACACACACACACACACACACACACACACATGCACACATGCACGCGTGCAAGCACACACGCACATACACACACACGTGCACGTGCACACAAGCACGCACACACGCACACACGCACACACGTGCACGTGCACGTGTACACAAGCACGTATGAACACACACACACACACACACACGTGCACACAAGCACGTATGCACACAAGCACGTATGCACACACACACACACACACACACACACACACACACACACACGCACGCACTCACACACACTGTTGTTAAACAAAATGATCACACTGACTGTTATATCTTTTTTACTGCTCCTGCACTGAAAAGTTTACCGCCATTAAGCTTGACTGGTGGTAAGGACATCAGCATATCATGCACTGTCTGCACTGCTAAGAGCCCTCTCTATCTGTGAAACATCCAAGACCTTAGCAGATTTAAGAAAACTATACTCTGGCTCATACTGCAGATCAACTAAGACGAATCTAGCTATAGAATTAGCGCCAAAGCTGCCGGTTTTAGAGCCCGCCAAATCCACATAATGTAGTTTGCTAGAAGAGAGTTTAATGTTTGCTGTTGATTCGTTGTTGTTAATCCTTCGTTCCGGCTAATAGACTTGTGGAACGTTACAGAGAGTGTTTAGAGACACGTTCCGTTCCATTCCAGATCAGACAGTGCGTGCATGGTCATTATTGACGTCAAATTCACATGACCGTCACGTGGCAGAACATGTCGACTGAGATGGCTGACCAATTCGCTGCCCCCAAACTAAATAGTCGGAACCCTGCCAGAAGCAAAGACAAATTTCAACAAACAAAAAAGTGTCCCAAGATATGGCCTAATTCTGCACTTTAATGCGTTGATTGCTTTTCTACAATAGCGCTATTCGGCACCAGGAGGCAGAAAGTGAGTTTTTTATTTCTCTAAATAGTGAAGTTTTGGTTAGACTTTCGAACGAATTTTTTACCTAGCCTTGAAGAGCACAAGCGTCCCTCTTTGCCAGTTTTAGCTACTGCGAATTTTGACAAGCTCCTTCCGAGTAATTCGCTTCCAAAGTGACCTGAAATGGGACAAAATCGAATAAATGTCACCCGAAAATTAATCAAATGCGTGGGTAGCTCGAACCTACTCCGCTAAGGCGACGGAAATAGAAAACTCGCTATGCTCGTAATTAGTGAACACATTGGGTAGTCGAGGAGACTCAGAGGCAGCTGAGCGAGATACGCGATCAAGGAGAGACCATACGCGATCTCGAAAGAAAGATCGAAGACGAACGGAAGCAACACGCAGAACTGAGAAAGGAGTTCAGCGAGCACAAACAGAGTTGGGAACACGAACGAGTGCGGTTTGAACTTGAACGGCATCGTTGTTTGGAAAGAGAACGAGAAAAATGGGAAGAACGGGAAACAAGGCTTGTGCGACAGCTAGAGACATTAAAGGTACAGCCGACCCGGCTCGAGAAAGAGACATTGCAGCATCCAGGCACCCCAACAGGTCCTAGCCTGGGAAGGAGCGCAAGTGACAGCGTACCTATTCATGAGGAATCGCTAGGAGATGACACGACGGGCGTTATCATCACCCCACAGGAAGATACCTTGGGACAGACACCAGCACATGATAGGACCGCTGCTGCATCACCACCTACAAACCGTACCTCAGCATCCGCTGATACGCTGTCTAGTCAGATATCAACACCTGCATCTACCATCCCAAGGGCAGCCCAAGAGCCAGCTGACTGTTCTATGTCCGCCTCTTCACCCCTACTAGCACAGCAGGTGCCACCCATCGCAAAATTTTCAGGAGAGGACTGCACGGGAGAAGGACAAGATTTCGCCGAATGGTTCGAGCAGTTTGAACTAGTGGCCTCAGCCTGTAACTGGAATGAGCAGGCAAAGTTGGTGAACTTAGCAACCAGACTGAAAGGTCAGGCCTACTCCTTCTACCGGGCATGCACTCCTGACCAGTGAGCTAAGTATTCAATGCTAGTAGAAGCCCTAAAGCAAAGGTTTACCCCAGTCAAGATACAAGCAGTCCAAACTAGTTTGTTTCATGACAGACATCAGGGAGTACAAGAGACGGTAGACAACTACGCCCAAGACCTCAAACGACTTTTCTACAAAGCCTACCCAAAAATTCCAGGCAGGACAAGCCACAGAGGAGATGGGAAAGAATGTGTTGTCATCCCAGTTTGTTAGCGGACTTAGGCAGGAAATTAAGATGAAGCTGGCCGTGGAAGAGGGCAGCATTGACCAGCTCCTTGTCAAGGCCCGATTTGAAGAAGCCAAACTCCGTGACTTTGGCAGGACACACCCAAAGCAGCCAGGAAACCCCACGGCATCAAGCCACCCACAGCAGGGTGGCGAGGATACTACTATGCAGCATCGCGATAGGAGGATAGGGGCTGGCAAAGTCCAGCGTGACAAGCCCAAAGGTGTGTGCCATGAATGTGGTAGCACCAGTCATTACCAACGACAATGTCCAATGCGACGAGTGGTGAGTAGGGAGACCCCAGGGCAAGGCAACGGAAAGGTTGCAGGGATAACTCGTGCCAAGGTACCTACTCTCAAGGAGGACCCGATTGACCAGAATACAACGGTCAAACAGGTAACTAGAAGCAAGGAAGAAAACAGTTGGCAGGAGAGTGTGATCATGGATGCACTGGAAGGCAGCTTGGTGACTCTTCATGGGGTGAAGTCAGCATCGCAGCCAGAAGAAGGTATGATGGGCCCTATCCCCACAGCTACCATTAGCGTGGAAGGTCGACCTGCTAAGGCATTGATTGATACAAGATCACCGGTGACCATTGTATCACTGAGCTTCCTGATGAATGCACTGGTACAGCAGCTAAAGTTGATTAATCCAAGCAAGGAAGTCATTAGAGAGGAAGTTAAGAAACGACTGGAACCAACAGCCTTCCGCTTAAAGAGCTACAGTGGTGATACACTCCCCATTGTCAAGCAAGCTTGCCTGCAACTGTCACGAGGCTCCTACAGCATCTCAGCTTGGGTTCAAATTCAGAAGGATGCACCAGTAGAACTCCTACTGGGAACTGACCTTCAACCTGCATTAGGCTTCTGCCTTGTTGATGAGGCCTCCACGGCATAGCTTGTACCTCCCCAGGAAACGATGGATACACCATCTCACCCTTCAAAGCAAGATCACCTATCCCAGCCAGATAGAACCACCACTGCACCTGAAAATCCAGAAGTTGCCCAGAATGTGTGTCTACTCCAGGCTGTAAGGATTCCAGCTCGACATGCGAGGATTGTGCCTATCCATGCAGACTGTGACACTGATGCCACGAGGTCTTCCATACCTGTGTTTCACCCTCATGAGGAGCTACGGGAGCTTACTGGGCTAGTATTGGAGGATACGGTAGTTGACATTACTTCGTCCCCCGTAGTAACCATCACCAACCCGCACGACCATCCCATTCAGCTGCAGAGTGGACAGATGCTTGGGTGGTTGGAACCAACGGAATGGGTAAAGGAAATCAATCTGGAAGAAGATCATTCGAGTAAGGACAACATAGACCCCGTGTGTGGAGCAGTCTCAGGCAGCCTGACAAAGGATCGTGTACAGCAGCTATTGCAACAACTTCGCACAGAAGACTGGAAATTGAGCCATGATCAGAGACGTCAGATGGAGGAATTATTGAGCAAGTATCATGATACTTTTGCCTTGGACGGAGGTGAGCTTGGTCAAACTCATCAAGTAGTTCATGTTGTGGACACAGAGGGCCACGAGCCCATCAAGCAACACCCAAGAAGGATACCTTTTTTTCTGAGAAGTAAAGTAGAGACCATGGTAGAAGAGATGCTCCAGCAGAAAGTCATCCGACCATCACAGAGCCCATGGGCAAGTCCAATTGTGTTGGTGGCCAAGAAGGATGGGAGCACACGTTTTTGCGTTGATTATCGGAAGCTGAACTCTGTCACAAAGAAAGATGTGTACCCCCTTCCGAGGATTGATGATACGTTGGACTTACTTGCTACTAATAGATTTTTCTCTACACTGGACTTGGCCTCTGGATACTGGCAAGTTGCTATGGACGAGGCATTGAAGGAGAAGACCGCCTTTACGACACGTGGGATTGTATGAGTTTGAGGTCATGCCATTTGGCCTTTGTAATGCGCCCGCTACTTTCCAGAGGCTTATGGAGTGTGTTCTGCATTCCCTGATTGGTAAGAGTTGCTTGGTGTACTTAGATGATGCCCTGGTACTCAGTAAGAACTTGGAGGAACACCTTGAGAACTTGGAAGCAGTCTTGGACCAACTTAACTAGGCGGGACTTCGGCTGAAACCTAGTAAGTGCAACCTGGTGAGAGATGAGGTTGAGTACCTAGGCTACCGTGTTTCAGCAGAGGGTATTGCTACTGACCCGAAGAAGGTCCATGCCATAAAGAATTTTCCTGTGCCTTCAGATGTGAAAACTCTCCGATCGTTTCTGGGTTTGCTATCATACTACCGAAGGTTCATTCCCAATTTCTCCGTAGTAGCCAACCCACTTTTTGCTCTTACCCGCAAGGACATAGCATTCATCTGGTCTGCTGCCTGCCAGGAAAGCTTCGAGACATTGAAGACCTTCCTGGCTGGTGCCACTATCCTGGCTTTTCCGGACTTTGAGGAGGATTTCCTGCTTGAGACAGATGCATCCTGTGAAGGCCTTGGAGCTGTGCTATCGCAGAAACAACCCAGTGGACACATTCGCCCCATCGCCTATGCCAGCAGAACCCTGCAAACTCACGAACGAAACTATGGAAGCACTGAATTAGAAGGCCTAGCCGTTGTATGGGCTGTTAAATACTTCCGCCAGTACCTTTACGGTCATCGTTGCCATGTATTTACCGACCATGAGGCTCTCAAGGCTCTGCTAAACACACCACATTCCTCTGGTAAACTTGTTCGTTGGGGGTTGGTAATTCAAGAACTAGATCTCACGATCAATTATCAGCCTGGAAGGAAGAATATGAAAGCGGATGCGTTGTCACGTAACCCCGTGAAACCCACTGATGGAGGCCAGGAGAAGGAAGAAGCGCCTCAAGTTGTTGCTAGAGTGGATGGCCAAACCCCTCAGGCCGGGGACAAATTGATCACTTTATCATTGTCAGAACGTCAGCGTGGAGACCCTGAAATCAACCAGATTATTCTAATGCTGGAGCAAGGTGAGCTACCAAAAGATGGTGACACCGTGAAACGATTGGTGATGGAGAAGTCAAACTATGCAGTTATCGACAACACTTTGTTCTGGGTGGCTCCTGATGGCTCTCTTCGTCTCATTCCTCCTACAGAGGAGCGGGAGAAATTGTTCAATTCACTCCACTCAGGGAAGTTTGGAGGACATCTTCGGGAAGCTAAGCTCTTCAAGACACTTGCAAAGCACTATTGGTGGCCTCGCATGAGGACAGACACCAACACCTGGTGCAAGGCATGCCTTACCTGTGCCACTCGTCAGGTTGGACGAAACATCAAACTGGAACTGATGCCTATCCTAGTCAGTGGACCTTTCGATAGGGTAGGCGTTGACATCCTACAGCTTCCAAAGTCATCTCGTGGATATCAATATGCACTTGTTTTTATGGATTACCTCACCAAGTGGCCCGAAGTCTTCCCTGCAAGGGATCAATCAGCCCTCACCATTGCCAAAATCTTAGTAGAGCATATCGTCTGCCGCCATGGAGTACCAGCAGAACTGTTGTTGGACCGAGGAGCAAACTTCCTGTCGGGTCTTCTTCACAATGTGAATACTCTGTTAGGGATTAAGAAGACCAATACCACTGCTTACCATCCACAAACCGATGGACTGGTTGAGCGGTTCAATAGAACCTTGCTTGACATGTTAGCAAAAATAGGTATAGGTATATTGAGTGTGAACAAGTGGTTGGCGATTAGCGCTGAACTCTGAGAACAATGATGTTTTTGTGTTGTGCTGGATGGACATGTGGAGTGCCACGTGTAGTAAATTATTCTTGGTGAATCCGATGAGTGTAGGTGTCCAGTTTAGCGTCGACCGAGTTCGACTGTTCTAGGCTATAGATATTTTGTTGTTGATCGCCTTGGAGCGGAGGGAGCTAGGTGCACGTTTTGCATGGAGCACGCTTAGTAGCTCGGAACAAGTCTTACACACACACACACACACACACACACACACACACACACACACACACACACACACACACACACACACATGCACACACACACATACACACACACACACACACACACATGCACACACACACATACACACACACACACACACACACAAAGCCACAGGAATATGCTCAAACCATAGATACTACAAACAACACACAAACGCGAGCTCAAATACACGCATAATAATCAAAGAAATTCTTTTACTGAAGTTCTACTCTTATTAAAACACTTTGCATACACGTTCAAGCGTTCGAAAACGGTTAGGTAAAGAAATAGAGATTTTAAAAGAGTAATCTTACCTATTTCTTTCTCGAAAATTCTCTTTGTCTCGATATACTCCCGCGGTAATGCTTTAAGGTTTTGTCTTCCATCCAAGGACGTATTCGTCTCAACGCCTAGTCAACGTCCTCCACTTTGTTAGATGAAGCCTAAACAAACATAGACACAAGATCACACACACATACGCGAACATATCCACTAAAGTACATCAAGAAAGACTTTAACTTAAAGGCGTACTAGTATTAAACCACACCAAAACACATTTCATACAGGTTCAAGCATTCAAAAATGGTTCACCAGTCATCTTACCTGTTGCCGAAGCGTTCTTGAAGATTCTCTTCGTCATCATACACTTCCGCAGTAACGTATAGTAAAATTTCGAGGTTTTGTCTTCATCCATTAATGATTTCCTCCTAATCGCTACGTCCAAGTTCTCTTCCATGTTAGATGAGGCAACAAAACTGCTTTCGTTAGTATTTGAGTCCTTCTAAAGCTTTTTGAACGAAGACAACACCTTTTGACGAGGCAGTTTACCTCTGAAGCTTGAAGGCCCACGGAAATTCTTTGTGCGAGTTCAAACTTCGCAACTAAGTCCTAAACCCACTCTTTAGGTATTTAAGATTCTTTGATGATGAAAACATAAGCAAAGACACAAAGTTCACTGAAAATAACCGCGAGACCCGATTACCGCCTGAATGTCCGCCATGTTGTTGACATATATATATATATATACATCGTTACGGACGTTCCGGACACTTCCAGTCAAAGTAAAAATAATATATGGGCCGCCTTCGGCAGCCCAAAAACATAGAATCTGTTAGGGAAATGACGGTGAGTTAATATGTACACATGTGCATATATTGTACTATATGCATGTGCTGTGTGTGGTTGTGTGTGTGCATGTGTGTGTATGTGTACATGTGTGTGTTTGTGTATGTGTGTTTGTGTGTGTGTGTGTTTGTGTGTGTGCGTGTGTGTGTGTGTGTCGCATGTGGAACATGTCCACGGATACTTGTATGGCTTCAGTGATCAAAAAATTTATCGTCATTTTTTATTTTTATTTCTTACTACAAATACGCGCTATCTTCTAACAACTAGTACCATTGTGTAGATGGCTGCATTACCTTTCGTTCGATGTCAAACTTGAAAGAATTTTCTAAGTTCCTAGAAATGTATGCGCATTCTCCTTAAACATATAAAAACACGAAAAACGGCTGGGCGGCAGTGCAG
>CAUJGJ010000397.1:7160000-7197500 GCA_963170055.1 Halisarca cf. caerulea
CAAGATTACACACACACGTAAGCAAACATATCCACGAAAACACATTGAGAAACTATTTTATTAAAGACCTGCTCATACTAAACGTCGTTAAAACACTTTCACATGAGCGTTCAAGCACTCCATAATGGTTAAGTAAAAGACAAAACACTTTCCACACTCATCTTACCTGTTTCCGAAGCTTTCTTTAGCCTTTTCTTCATTTCCATGGCCTTCTGCGGTAGTGTAAGGTACAATGTCTCAGTAAAATCATCCTTCCAACAACGTTTCCGTCCTAAATGCTTCGTCAAAGTTCTCTTCCTTGTTAGATGAGTCGGCTTAACAGCTTTTGTCAGTTTTCGAGTCCTTTCACAACTTCTAAAACGAAGACAACAACTTTAAACCAGTCGCTCTACCTCTAAAAATTAAAAGCCCACGGAAATTCTCAGAGTGAGTTGAATCTTCGTGATTAACTCTCAATCCAAATCTTTAGGTCTTAAAGATTCTTCGTTGACGAAAACAGAAGCAAAAACACAAAATTCAATGAATAATACCAACAACTTCGACTACCGCCTAAAAGTCCGCCATGTTGTTGACATATATATATATATATATATATTGACATCGTTCCGGACGTTCCGGACCCTTCTGGTGAAAGTAAAAACAATATACCAAAAAACCTGGGACAAATCGACCAGTTTGCCTTTTCTTGACTCAACTTGTGATCCCAGCTCAACCCATTCTGGTGTCTGTAAAGTAATTAAAGGGACACTGCATTGAAAATACAAATAGTGTTTTAAGTACAGTTCTTGGCAAAATGTAAAGGAATGTAAAGTTAATATATGTAAATTTTCACTCGTACATGAGTTATAAGTTGGCAAATATGGTTTCAGGAAGCCATTTTGACAATCTTCCGCCATTTGTCAACTACGTCACTGGTGCCTCTCGGGAAGACGAGCGTGCGTTTTGTTACTGTAAATGGCGGTCCAGTGACCTTCATCGATTGAATTATTGCTAGAATCCTAAAAGATTTTGAATTACTTTATATTTGCAGCAGCAGAAAACGATGCCTTACTGTATAGCTTTTGGCTGTACTAATTGTTCTGATGATTGTAAGCTCGATGTCAGCTTTTTTCGACTACCACTCAACAACAAACAGTTGTTATCGCAATGGGTGGCGAAGTTGCGTCTAAAAGACCCTCCATTGACCGAGAATAGTCGAATTTGCTCGGAACATTTCACGGAAGATAGCTTCGAAAGAGACTTGAAAGCAGAGTTAATGCCTGAAAGCAAGCAAAAGCGCAGGCTGAAAACCGACGCTGTACCAAAATTTGTATTCACAAGAATCCCTGAGGAGAGACCAACATCTGCTAAAAGATTGCAGGCTAAAAGAGAGAAAGAGGTGTGTGTGTGTGTGTGTGTGTGTGTGTGTGTGTGTGTGTGTGTGTGTGTGTGTGTGTGTGCGTGCGTGCATGTGTGTATGTGTGTGTGTGTGTGTGTGTGTGTGTGTGTGTGTGTGTGTGTGTGTGTGTACATGTGACTGTATTTGTGTGGGTGTATGTGTGTGGGTGTGGGTGGATGTGAAAAATTAGTATTATTTCTGTCCGTTTAGTTGGTAAAGGAAGCAGAAAGAGACAATGAACCAAGGAAATCTGTTCATGTGCAGATAGGTGAGTATTGTATATTAGTATAATTACTGTATCTGTATTGCATGTGTTATTAAAATCTGTTCAAGTGCACATAGTTTTAACTTAGCAGCTCTTACATATATATATATATATATATATATGTATATATATTTATATATAGATTAATAAATTAATAGCCACATGCACAATGTGTACACTGTTATTGTCAATGACCAATATCGGTCTCTTCTTCATTTCTTACACACGTGCAGATCTTACTCTTATCAGTCCATCCATCACTCCAAAAATCTCCAATAATATGAGTACACAAACAGATCTTACATGGCTTTATGACCGAGTGATGAAAGACCAGGCAACATGGACAAGAGATGCAGACTATGAACAGATCCCATTTTGGTGGCCGCTTTGCTCACTTCTTTACAGCAGATTGATTCTTTAGCTGTTGTCATCGCTGGGCATTCACAGCACAAACACCATTCGTTGTTACCGATTCTGGTCTCTAAATCTGCCCTATTCTCTTCTTCACCTCTTTGGGGCTCTTCCCTCTGTTGTCTTCGAGTTTCGATTTCCTCCATCGTTAATAGCGGCTCGAAAGCATAAGGTTCGATCGAGTTGACTGGTAGTTCTTCCATTACATAATACTAAAATGGCACAAGGCGAACATCCGAAGGCACCAGTGACGTCTTCAAAATGGCTGCGGCACGTGTGGCTGCATCCTGAATTTCCCTAAATTTCTCACGAATGGTAGTGAATTCATCGCCCATACTTAACAGGAGTTATTTTAACAATATTTCGTGTGATTTAAGGCCTATTAGAATTTTCGATGCAGTGTCCCTTTAATACACCATACACATAGGTGAATAAAAGAAATATATATTCATACAATGACAGAATTAACACTAATAGTCTATATTTACAAATTAACTCACAACATAAAATGAGCCTTTAGCCATTTGATTCTGCAAATGATACAGAGACTGAATACCTTCAAATGGATGACCAAAATCTAAACAGTCTAGAAGCTTTTGCACATCAGCTTGGCAAAAACGTGAAAGTCCCGCTTCTGCACATATACTTTGGACCCTAGACTGAGCTTGTGTCACATAATGAGCGTGCAGCATTTTTGTAAAGTTGACAACATCAGATATGGCATTAAGGGACAAGCGATAAACATCCCTAAACTTGATTAATTGCCCAGTGTACATTTGGGTTATTGATTGAGATAAAATTGGACTCTGAGGTACTTCATCCGGGTTACTTTCAACTTCCTGTAGACATTTACCTTCAATACTATCAGATTCATCTATAAATCATAAAACATGCAGAATTTATGTTACAATTGAGTTGAATTCATTACGATTCTATGTAAACACATGCATACACGTGCATGAGTAACCCTAACCCAATATAGGGCCGCCTTCCGGCGGCCCAAAAAAGATACTTGGACTGAATTGAATGGAAGGTCCTTTCAGCCATGGTGGAGAGATTTAAAATACTGGCAAGATTTGCAAATTTGGTGTATGAAGACCCTGAAAATAAAATAGCACCAGCCAAGAGAAGATTACCAGCAGGCATACTGTTGACAAAGGGCTGGGATTGCCAAGTGTTGACTTGTCCACTGAGGCACACATATCGAACACTGAGCAGACTTCCTTGCATGGACTTACTTATGTCCTCAATAGGGTGGTTGCATTGTGGGCAGAAACGAAGAAGACAGTCCAAGCAGCTCTCAAAAACTATGTATTTGTTTTGAGAATGAGGCTGTGATTCCAAGACAGTATCTTCTTCCATGTAGTCTGTGTCCTCGGTGTCTACTGATTCTGTTACTGAATAGAATGATGTATTCATCGTTTCTTCTATACATTCATCAGATGTATTTGTATCTACCACGTTAGCATAGGGGTGATCCAATTCCATTCCCACTAGCATCTTTCACCGGAAGTGTCCGGAACGTCCGGAACGATGTCAATATACATATATATGTGGCAGGCGCAGTTAAAAACGGCAGGTAATACAGGTCTGACCGAAATCCGTTTTCTTACACTTTCCGCTTGATAAACTCTAGATCTGGAAGCATGGCTAGTTTCAGAAACATAGCATGTTTCGCTAGTGTATTATAAGGTGGATAGTGAAGCGGTGCAGGTTTTTTGACGATTCACCATTTCATTTGCTTTATTTATATTGCAATGCACTTGTATAACATGTATAAATGCGCATAGTTCTAATATAAGATAAGAAATTCTATGCATCCGTAACTCTAAAATACACATCTTCGTACAGAGACGAACGCTTCGTTTTTACTTCCTAAATTGCAACATTTCATTGCGTTGTCTTGTCTCTTGGCCGCTACCTCATCGGGTATATACCGTAGAGCGGGAAATTTTCGCGAGGTAATATTTTCGCTATATTCGCGAATTGTACGGATTCGCGAAACTTTAACTGCAAAAATTTTGACAGATGCGCACTAAAGTCGGGAAAACAGCATGCTGTAACAAGATTCTCTAAAGAATGGAGCGTTAAACTCAGCGAAAAGCACGCTCCGAACTTGAAATGGTCTAGAAATGGACGCAAATGACTTGAAACGTAACAAAACGCAAATAAAAATCTTCACATCGCGAAAATAAAACTCGCGAAAATTACATTTTACTTCGATTCGCGAAAATTTATGCCGTGAAAATTTCCCGCTCTACGGTAGTTCATTCATGCAAGAATGGCCAAATAGACTACTTATCATGGTAGGATGCAAAGTGCTGCTGTTTAAATTTAGTAATAGTAATCACAAAGAAAACTGCAAAATTCTGTTTATGAATACCAAATGCACAGAAGATTTTGAATTATTGTTGCCATGGCAACCCCAGCCCATTTAATGAGCTCATAAATATGCGCATAATTACAATATTATGGTTTTATTTTGACCTATTTTACAAAATAGAAAGCTCATCAAGCCAATTTGAAATTTATTAGTGCAAATAGAACACTAAATGAAACTTTATACAAGAGTTTTTGGTTCTAACTTGAAACAGTATTGTTATTCATAGGTTAAAACCTCATTAATTATTAATATTTTGGCAATATTAAAAGACCTATTCTGAATTGAATGCCAAGTAAAATCAAAAGAAACTCACAAATGTTATTTGCCAAAACAATGTCTATAATTATACAAAAGACAATGCTAATAAATGATTCATAGTGGGAAATACAACAGTTTAAAATAGACATATAAATGAATATTACATTATTGAGATTAATAGATATACCTGTATCTGTATGAAACAAAACACTATATGCAAAACCTATGCATTACTTTCTTGATGTGGTACTTTTCTGTGGGCTTGGTAAAGCTTAACAGCTTCATTGGCTTTGAAACCTGTCGTTCCTTCATCGTATGCATGCAGGTAATCCCTTGACTTTCTAAAGTACTTTCGAATAAGGTCAAGTGTGACACTTTCCATTGCTGGTGTTACTATGCGTTGCAAGCCTTCAAATGAGTAATTACAATGATTACGAGCATAAACCTTTGCTCTGCCCCAGACACGCTCAATGGGATTAAGCTCTGGGTGGAACTTGGGGAGAAAGACCGCACGGTGGCCAAACCGGTTTAAAAGCCGCTCAACTTTGTTTTTCTCATTGCGAAAATCATCATGTGATTGCAGGATTTCAATCAGTTTGTCCTTAGTCAAGCCACGTGTATCCACCCCTCTCTCTTCCAGGACCATTTTCAAACCCTTAGGTCGACCATCAGGAAGTGTCATGGATTGCGGTCGACCATTAATGGTGAATAATGAAGAAGACCGCATCTTTGGTGCTCTTCCTCCTGGGTGAACATTCATTTTATGGGCAATGAGGGCATCATCATCATAGGCAGTATGTACTTTGGCCTGATCAAAAACAAAAATGACTGTATATTTATCTGATGGATACTTAAATTCTGCAATTTGCGCAGCTTTAGCAACTTGAAGACAAATCTTGTCTGAAGTAAAATATCCATCATGATCCTCCCCAACATGTAGAACTTCCCTAGCAATTGGTGGAATGTTCAATCTAAGATGGTCCCGTTTCTCTAATTCACATTCTGAAAGTCGTAGAAACCCATTGTGTTCATCAATGAAATCAGTCACCATTATGCCTCTCCCTTGATCTTTTGGGCGCAGAGGAGCAGTTCCCTTCTCATGCCAAACGTACACTCTGCCATCATTTGAATGGAATACACTCTCGTCATGGTAAATCAATACAAGTGACTTGGGTGCTTCACTGTCTCCTATTGGATAAGGGTGCATACCATCTGAGCATGTTGGAGGAGGCTTGTGAGCAGCTTCCAAGTCCTTCATCATAGTGATGTATTGAGAACGGTTTGCTGTAACATCTGCACGTTCATGACCATCAACGAATCCTTTTGTGATTTTCGAGTGCTCAAAACCCAGTTCCTTCATCAGTTTCCAAGCTGTGACAGATCCAATAGATTTTACATCATTTGTTTGCTGTCCTTCCATCTGTGGCAATAGGTCACTATTTATCCATGTTTTAAATTTTTCAACTGTCAGGCCTGAGTTCCGCTTTGCTGTCTCCTTACGTAGCCACTTAGTAGCCTTTGATCGAATTTTCTCATCCCCTATGAGAACTCTGCGTACCCAAGTACCTCTTTCCTCTGGTACAATATTGCCACTACTTTTATAGAAATCAGAGTGCCAACGCCTCAATGAGCGCTCTGATGATATGGTATATTTAGTAGCTAATTTTGATGCAACCGATCTACTCAAACCACACTCACGCATTAGCACTTCCACCAAGAGTATTCCTTGAAAGTGTGAGGCTTCAGAAGGCTGGTCAGCAATCCATTCTTTCAGCACTTCCTGGGCATCATGACTAGTAAAGTCATAGTCATCATCTTCCACAATATTGTTGTCTGATTCGAAGCTGAATCTCTCTGAGGTACTCTCCTCTTCAGCATCTTCATTAGAAATTGTTGCAATCTCATCTACAACCGTAGGAACAGGTGCCGGGTTGCTGACAGTCTCTGTTGGTTCAGTGAGCAACAGTTCCGTTTCGCAAATTCGCTTCACACGTACTTTTTCCATTCTTTCACAAAGTCTTTTCCTAGAAGACCATCTATTTTGCTTTTCTGCCATATTTTTAACGATTTCGTTCCTTAAATTGCAAGAAAGTTAACTAAATCGGCGATAACCGCTATTTAAAGAAGACGACGAAGATGGCTTCCGAATAAAGAATGCGGAAATTATGCGGAAGTGTGCGGTAAAAATACGATATCGCATTTCAGGGTTCAGCCTACGTCATCAAAATGCGCTAATCTGATTGGTCAAAGCAATATCTCATCATCCAAAGCTCTGACGTTATTTCTGACTTCAGATTCGGATTCTACGTGCCCAGAAACCCTAGGAAGCTTGTTTTCATAACCCTAGCAATATCATTGACCACACAGGAACAAAATAAAATGTTGGCCATTCGTACATGAATGAACTATATGCTCATCCTCGGTGAGGCTACCTTTGTTGTAGCTCAGGCTTCTCATCACGCTCTCTCTTGAACCGGCGTTGAAGTAACTACAGAGTCTTCCTGGTCATTTTCGACGGACGAGAACGAATTTTCGATCATAACTTTTCAAAGGAAAGGTCTATTGTAAAACAGCAACAATCAAAACAAAGGCCGAACGCAGCTCTTTCAGCTGTACAAGTATGAATACGATAGACCACTTCGTTTCCAATTAATAACCGGAAATGTATCGCCATCTTTTATCGGCTTCTCCTGAACAATTTGGAATCCGGAATAACCTGCCGTTTTTAAATGCGCCTTCCACATATATTCGTGGTGGTCTTCTCAGACGTGCAATGGGAACTCCCAACTGCTCAAAGAGAAATGGCTTTCCATTCTCCATCACACGGCCAACATGCATACCTGGGGTGGATCAGATCTATTCAGTGAGTGCGCCCATTCACCGCTTACACCTGAAAAAGTTCAGGAAACACCATGGCTGGCACCTGATACTTCACCACATTGTGCACTGAAGTCAGTTGTACTTGACAACCATCTCATCAAAGCCCTCAACCAAATGACAGGATTCCACCACACTGGTCACCTAGAGGTTTTTCATTCAGTTTTATTAAAGTATTGTCCAAAACGAATCCATTTCTCATATGAGGGCATGATCGCAAGAATGGAACTGGCAGCACTAGACAATAATCACAACTTGGACAGGAAGCAGGCCACAACATCTTCAGGTTCTCTCAGGTACAGAGTTGCATTCCCAAAGGGAAGGAAGGAGTGGGTAGCAAAGCCCATTATGAAGGAGAAGCATTACACATATATCAATGACATGATGATGAAAGTTGTACAAGCACGATTAGAAGACATAGCAATTACTCCATACAGTGCACCTCCCTTGCCAATGCACCGGTACCTCGTCCAGTCAAACCTGATATAATCGATAAGCACAGATCTCGATTCATTGACAAGTAATTTTTGCTCATTTCAGCTGAAAGTCTGTAATCATAATTCACTCTAAGTTTTCAGTTGACTATAAGTCTTTAATTTGACTTGTAAAAATTGCATCATTTTATGATCACTTATTATAAAATAGTGAATTACAATAAGTGAATGTTAACTTGAAGAGTTATGAACATTAAGAATAAAGAATCGTGTACACCACAAAATGTATGGAAGACTGTATAATGTTAATTGGTCTCCTGGTCAGCTTCCTGATATCCGACATACACCCCTGTTTCCTCCGGAAATTTCTGTCTGATTTTAGAAACAACACAGGCTGGAATAACACGTCTTATACACTTACCAAGTTTAGCGTGTACCCACCACGTAAACTGCCTACAGGCTGCCAGTCTGAAAGTCTTTGCGTGTATCAGTTCACTGTAGCTGTCAAATCGTACGTCCGACATGGCAACCAAAGCTGTTCTAAGGACTTCCGTGTCCAAGCACACGGTTTCCAGGCTAGGATGCATAGTTATACAAGTTATAAGATTTTGTACCAACTTCGCGTCCGCCATGTTGTTGACATATATATATATATATATATATATATATATATATATATATATATATATTGACATCGTTCCGGTGAAAGTAAAAACAATATAAGACCTGTCGACATTTATCAAACCATTACACATACAAAAGAAAATTCGTACATACATACTCTCCATTGGAATGGAACTGGTCGTCTCAGTGACTTGAATTACATTAAAATCCACAATCTTGCCAGAATTTTGCAGCATCATAGTATAAGTATAATATTTAGCGCTAAAGCCTGGACTGTCACATCGTCCATCGCCTATGAGTATGAGTGGCTGCCCCTGCAATTCAGAATAAGTAGATTTTTGATGAGCTGTCCAAGTGTCATGAACAACAGGAACAAGCGATTCGAGTTTAAAAAACTCGTGGGCTGCCTACGGCCCTGGAAACTCGAATCGCTTGGAAATCGGCGTTATTGACTAAAATAATATTTCGAAGAACTCTTCTGGTCTGAAAAACCCTTCGCTGATAAAATCAGGAGCAAAAGAATGAATTTTACCGAAATATAGCCGAAAGATTTTGTACCGACTTCGCGTCCGCCATGTTGTTGACATATATATATATATATATATATTTATATATATATATATATATATATATTGACATCGTTCCAGACATTCCGGACACTTCCGGTGAAAGATGCTAGTGGGAATGGAATTGGATCACCCCTATGCTAACGTGGTAGATACAAATACATCTGATGAATGTATAGAAGAAACGATGAATACATCATTCTATTCAGTAACAAAATCAGTAGACACCGAGGACACAGACTACATGGAAGAAGATACTGTCTTGGAATCACAGCCTCATTCTCAAAACAAAGACATAGTTTTTGAGAGCTGCTTGGACCGTCTTCTTCGTTTCTGCCCACAATGCAACCACCCTATTGAGGACATAAGTAAGTCCATGCAAGGAAGTCTGCTCAGTGTTAGAAGCAAAAAGAAAGCTACAAAAATAAAACTGGTGAGCGTGAATGTCCATTTATTGAGCAAATTTAGCACGACTATTCCGAACAGGAAGAAAAGAAAGAATTTAGAGGAAGAAGGCAGAATGACGAAATTATCATTTTACCATGTGTCCACAGAACAGACCATTAAAAGCCAAATATTGACTGCATTTGGCATCAATAATTTTCGACTTCTTGAATGCAATAACGGAAAGTTAGAGATGTCCACCTCTCAGAAGCTGACAGCAGAGATCGTGATTGAGAGAAGGGGGGCTTGTATCTAGTGGAAACACATGATCTTGAGGTAACTGTTCTATCATTATTCTTTTTGTATTGGTTTGTTATCTATTTTACATATACTAGGGGAGAAGGCGGCCTTCGGCCGCCTTCACCCCTAGTTTGGGTGGCGGGTGCAACCCTTATATCAAGTGAAGAGGTTGTATAAGGTAAATTTATTGATTTGAGTGTAATTACTATATCAAGAGAAGCCGGTAGTAAGCTAGTGCTATGCTGTAACAATATATTGTTGTATAGGCCAATGTTTAGGGTTTGACCTCTTTTCCCCTAGTTAGTCACACAGGTACAACCCTTATGTCAAGTGTATAGTAGATGTACATGAAGTGCAACTTTTGTCTTCAAAAATACTTCAAAGCTGTTTTATCGTGCACACACACACACACACACACACGTACACACACACACACACGTACACACACACACACATACACACACCCACACCCACACACACACACGTACACACACACATACATACACACACAGACACACACACACAGACACACACACACACACACACACGTACACGTACACACACACACACACACACACGTACACACAAACACACACACACACACACATGTACACACGTACACACACACATACACACGTACACACACACACACACACACACACACACGTACACACGTACACACACACACACACACACACACACACACACACGTACACACACACACACATGTACACACACACACACACACACACACACACACACGTACATACACACACACACACGTACACACACACACACACACACACACACATACACACACACACACACACACGTACACACACACACACATACACACACACACACACACACACGTACACGTACACACACACACACACGTACACGTACACACACACACACGTACACGTACACACACACACACAGACACACGTACACATACACACACGTACACACACACACATACACACTCACACACACACACATACACACGTACACACACACACACACACACACACACACACACGTACACACACACACACGTACATACACACACACACACACACACACACACACACACACGTACACACACACACACACACACACACACACACACACGTACACACACATACACACGCACACACACATACACACAAACACACACACACACACACACACACACACACACACACACATACACACACACACACACACTCACACACATTCACACAGAAACATTTATGCACAAACACACACAGATACATCGATTTTGTCACGCATTCAAACTACATGTTCCCAAAGTAAAATTATAATATCTGAGAGTATTCTTCTATTCGTATTTCGCGGCATAATTTACGTAGCCGTCGACAGGAAACCCGTATACTCACTACGGATACCATTGTGCACAAACGTGGCTCTTGGCATCGTTTTTATCACCGATGCCGCTTTTGATTTTCATGCGAAAATCATTCCGCTATATAGATAAGGTCACTCACCAGGTATATTGATGAGCATTAGCCACAGTCACAAAGCACTCGCATCTTTTTCCTAGGAGGAGTTAGCGGAAAACTGTTTCGAAGGTAAAAGTCGTATTCTAGTCAGGATTCGTCCGTACAACAAATATGGCGGTTCGTAGGCTTATACGGGCTGATTTCGAAATTTCTCCATTTCGCAAGTAAGAGTAAAAAGAAGCCCTCAATGTCTCTTTCCAGACACCAAAGAGAGCTATCGTTAAGATCCGCCTGCAATCACTCGAAGTGCGTGTCAGTGAACTGCGAACAAAAAATCGGCCTATCTTTATTATAATAAGATTAGTGGTAAATTGCATGGTATAACTGCATGCATTACAGTAAATTTGATCACTCAGCATTGTTTGCATGCATGTGTGCATCTTCATTATATTTTGAAGACTGATCAGGAGTCAAAGTCCAATGTAATTCAAGGTCAGGATACGACAGCTGATACACCTGTGAGTTCCTGTATTGTGCCAGTACTAATTTTTAGTAAATGCATGAGCTTCCATGCACTATATAGCTGTTCCGATTACAGATATGTACATATTATAATATTATACTTTTCATTATAATTGCATATATTATTATGTATTACATATACAAGCATAGTGTATATATATGCATATGCATATTCCTATTACAGTTATCACACTAAGTCTTCTGATTGCAGATTAGTCTGGCTGACTCAAGCTCAGATCATGAATCACTGCCTGAAGTGAACTGGCCTTTGCCTGAACAGGTCAGCCGACATATTATAGAATTATGAGTAATATGAGCTAAACTCCTGCAGTCTGGAAGTAGGAATGAATCTTATGCTATATATATAATATATATATATATATATATATATATATATATATATATATATATATCAGGGGTGCCGGAAGCACTTTTGAAGTGGTGAGGCTCCAAAATTTTGCATCGTATAAGTACATGTAAACATACTCAGCTCAAACAAATCATAAATAATCAAAGTAAGTGATACAAAAATCACTATTTCAACTCCATATCACTTTGGGAAATCTGCCGAGTTGAGTCATTCTGTGCTCAGTTGAGTCATTTGTAACATCAATCAAATTCAACTTATCCGTTAGCTCCTTGTGTACATGTAACATCATAATGCTATTTAATCTGTTTTGTCATGGTTGTACATAATAACGTACTGACTCGTCTTAGACCACTAAAGGAACGTTCACTCACAGCATTGGTAGCTGGCATCAATAGAATAATACCGTATGCGCTTTAATTTTCGTGGGGTGTATATTTCGCGGATTTTGTCTTGTAGTGATTTTCGGTTTTTAGGGGCTGCCACAGGCAGCCCCTATATTGTTTTCATTTGGACTTCTGGTGTGTAACGCTCGTCCGATATATATATATATATAATATGGATTTGAAGAAAAGTCTTATAATAGAGAATTTATATAATAGTAATAGAAAAGTATGAATTTATACAGGAATGAGTTATAGGAATTGTTTTGAAAACAATTGCCAAATATGGCAATTGTTTTCAAAACAATCGTCCAGTTACAATAAACAGTATGTTCAATGAATGTTCAGCTGTGCACTTACACTCCAATGCTTTGCAAGTGATTCGAGTGCGTGGGGCGGCAGCCCCCACGAGTTTTTAACTCGAATTACTTGTTTAATATTCGCGGACGGCCATGTTTTGCCATTGCACAAGAGCCCGATTCAAAATTTCGCAGGTCTAAACTTTTGCAGATGGCTTCCAATCCGCGAATACCGCGAATATTAAACCACGCGAAATTAAAGCATATAGGGATACAAGGATACACACCTGAGACAATAGGGAGCTCTGTGCTTTAGATAAAGATCTTAAATGCTGAAGAACTGCTGGGAAATCCCTGACCTCTGCAGATACAGTACAAACAATGTGTCCAAGTGCAAACAATGTTTCCAAGTGCAGTTTTAGCTGGTCTGCATCAAAATCTTCTCCATACAACTCTGTCACAAATTTCAGTTCACTGCTGTACTCTTCTTTGTTGACAGCTTTCAGTAGAAGGGTCTGTAACTGGCAGTATGCCCTATATCCAGGCTGGTCAAAACGAGTTGCAATAGTTGATTTAATCATATCAATGGCTACATAATATACTTGGCGATAAACGTCTTCCACCGATTCATGAAAATGACCATCTGAACCTCCCACTTCTAAGGTTCTTGGGGCTTTTCTCTTGATGGTATGCGAACATGCTAAATTCAAAGCATGCCCATAACAGTGTGTGTACAGTGCTCTAGGCTCCTCCTTTAGGATCTGCACAACAACGCCATTCCCATTTCCAGACATTGAAGCTGCTCCATCATAGCACTGGCCTCTCAACTTGGTAAGTGATATGTTCAACCTTAGAAGAACATCATGAATGACAGACAAAATAGTAGATGCATCTGTCGAATCTACTTGATATAGTCCAAGAAACTCTTCATGGGCTTCCAAGCTGTCTGTATCGATCCACCTCATGCAGATGACAACCTGCTCCCTATTAGCGCTGACAGTTGTTTCATCAACCATAATGGAAAGGAATTTTGATTGGTCCAGCCAATCCTTTACTCCACGCAAAATACGGTGAGCCATTACAGTTAAGATTTCATTCTGGATGTCACCAGATGTATATCTGTCTTCTTTTCCATCCAACCTTGGACTCTGGGGTCATCCTCACCACGTAAGTTTAGTAACTGCACAAAGTTGGAATCACTTCCATCTCCATGTCCTCGAAGTGCAAGTCCCTGTCGTCCCAGAAATTTGATATTTGACAGAATCTCTAGAAAACACTGCCAGGCATCAAGCTTTTCGCTCTTAAGCTGGGATGATAGGTTTTCTGCTATATCCTGAGTTGTAGCTGGCAAAGTGACGACTTTCAGATGGGCTTCCTTATGACACTTGCTTTTTTCATGATTTGGAAACTTTACAGCAGCATCTTTCCAGTTGCTGAATCCATGGGTGATAAACGCTTGTTCAGCATTGGCAGACCACATCCGTTTTCCAGCTACATTTGCCATCATGCAAGTGAAACAATACACCACATCTTTAGTTTCATCGTAGTGCAACAATGGCCATTGCTTAAACCACAAGGGTTGAAGCGACGACGAACGACTTTGGTTGTGCCAAAGTCGTGTTTTGGGAATGAAAAATTTACAGGCGAATGGGGCTTAACAGCACTGAACGATTTTTGTTTTTTGGAGGGTAACAAGCTAGTCTTCGAGGAGGCCATGCGTCTTCGATTGCATAATAGTCTGGAAAATGGACGCTGTCGCCATCGTAGTCTCGTCCCCAGCCCAACTTCCGCACGTGCGGAAGGGTTGGTCTGGTGTCTTTAGTTACATTTCTTGTTTTTGCGTGGGAGGAAAAACACGTGACAGTGGGTAATTTCAGGTGACGTATAAACTCTAATTTTATTCCATCTCGCGTACACTATTCTTTTCTCAAGTTGACACCAGCAGCTACTGTCTCGGTACTTGTAATCCTTTCTCGAAATAACACTGGAAGCTGCTAACTATGTGGTGGGCAGCTACACACATTGCAAACGTATTGATGGGACCTCCCAATACGTCAGTGGAAGGATGAGCGAGAAGAATTGTGTTGGTTGCGATCTCTCCTTGAAGGCTTCAAATAGAAGGACTCTTGCGAGCTGCAAGCAAGCTATTACCTTTCTGGTGAATTTCGTTGGCATTGAAGAGTCAGCCTTACGTTGCAGATGCACTTATCTATGCAGGGCATGCTTGACAAAGCTGGAAAACGGCCCAAGCCAGATTACGAAGATAAAGGAGCTAGCCTGCCAATGGTGAGATCGATTTGGTTTACGAGCTGTAACACTTAAGCTCACAGAGAGCGGTTTTCGAAGCAGTTTGGACGATTTTAAAGGTAATTTCTTATGCCTCGGTGTTCGGCCGACTTATTACCTTTACGATCATATATATTGTCGTATACACTGCACTATCCTCGCGTACTCCCTCAAAGCAAAGTCATCTGTCCAACCCACTATTGCCTACAACACCTGTTTCACATCAGTACAGCAATAATTCGACTAGTTCAAGTCCACTAGTGAAGGTATTCTGCTTTAAACTTTCATCTAGGCATGTATTATTGCCAATGACATGTGTATTTAGTCCATTACCATTACATATTCAATTTCTCATAATTATTATAAGTATACCTTTTCCTTCCAGGTATCTGTGAGGAAAAGAGGTTGGACCTCTCTGAATTTTAATGTTCCACGGAAGTACAAGAGGCTGGTGATGTCCACAGAGTATAAGAAGTCCCCATACACTGCTCGTGTCATGCTCAATCCGCAATCATCCTTACGGAACACCACTCTTGCTCAATTAAAGTGATCTATCAAGCAAGAATTGCAAAGAGTGTGTGCCAGGGCAAATGGGGATTCTCTGCTGTGATCAACATCAGTGCGAAATCTAACTTGCTTCGCTTGGGTTCCTATCCTACATGAACTGGAGACAGTAGCTCCTACATTTTATGAATTTTTTCCAAGAAACACTCATTCGACGTCATACACCAATAACCAGGATATCAAGGCACGCTCTGGGAATGTGTGTTTGTTTGTTGCTCAGGCACCGCAGCAAGCACTTATGTCTAGTTCAAGCATTGGTTGCTATCATCATGTACGCTGGACATTGCTCCAAACAGGTATGTGCATGCATGTCTATTTCCCTTAGGCATTATATCAACTTGAAGCTGAACTTGAAGTCCATATAATAGTATTTTTAATAGGACTAAAGGCCCCCATACACAGTGCAACTCCCATACAACATAGTTGCATACAACAATGTTGTATGGAACATTTTGGTGCAACATTACCTACAACATATTGCATGCAATATTCATCCAAAATGGCTGGAGAAGACTTGCTGTTCAGTGTGTGTGCACTAGTTATAGCTATTATCATGAAGAGACGACGGAAGCAGCGTAGGAAGAGGAAAATTTGGACAAGAGATTGGGTGAGGAATCGTCAGAAGTATGGAGCATACCATCAGTTGCTTCAGGAGCTCAGGATTTCTGATTCCACTTCCTATCGTAACTTTTTAAGAATGGACATAGCTACTTTTGAAGAGCTACTGCAGGTTACAGCTCCCGCTATCACCTACCAGGACACTAATAAAAGAGAAGCAATACCCCCAGGAGAAAGGCTAGCAGTCACATTACGGTTTTTGGCTACAGGTAAACGTATACAGTGTCATGCTTTAAGTAATAATTATGTCAAATATTCTTCTGCCATTGTAGGGGGAACATACACAAGTTTGCAGTATGTTTACAGAATTCCGGCTCAGACAATTGGAAAAATTGTCCCAGAAACATGCGCAGCAATCACTGAGGCGCTTCGGGAATATTTGAAGGTACATGATTGCATGTCTGCTAATTTCTTATCACATGACCACTAAATAAAAGCAGCACAATATTCACTTCATAACTGGTCATGATGAACACATTAGATCTCGCAAGACTATACTGCCAATGAGGTTCAGTCATGGGGCTTCATAGCTATCCTCCGAAGGTGTTGAAATAGCTGATGTTCTTGAGCTACCACTATTGTCAGCTGTAGATTGCATGTAGCCCCAATTAACATTCGTTGGACCAGGGAATGGAGGGGGCCCAAAGGGCTACTTGGACTGGAATTCCAGGGAGATACCGGAGATCCATGCATTTGGGAAGCATTCATCGAGGTCATTTGGGCTGCATTCATTGGGTGGGAGGTCGGCATTTGCAATGCATTCATTGGGTGGGAGTTTGGCATTTGTGGTATACTCATCATCGGGTGGGAGGTTGGCATTTGTGATGCACTCATCTGCGGCATAGAAGGCTGAGCCAAGGAATGGAAAAGTATAGATTGTATATTAAACTTAACCATCCTTTTCACATGGCCGTCTTTGATTGTTTTGAGTTCATTAGCAACGTATTCACCAAATATGTCATCAATGTCCCTGGAAATTGGTTTTACTGCTGGATTGTTCCATCAAATTAATAGCCTTATGTAAGATAATATCTTCAGTCTCCTTTTGTCGTTTGCTCTGTTTTTTAGGGGCTGCCTGCGGCAGCCCCTATATTGTTTTCATTTGGACTTCCGGTGTGTAACGCTCGTCCGATATATATATATATATATATATATATATAATATAGATTTGAAGAAAAGTCTTATAATAGAGAATTTATATAATAGTAATAGAGAAGTATGAATTTATACAGAAATGAGTTATAGGAATTGTTTTGAAAACAATTGCCAAATATGGCAATTGTTTTCAAAACAATTGTCCAGTTACAATAAACAGTATGTTCTATGAATGTTCAGCTGTGCACTTACCCTACAATGCTTTGCAAGTGATTCGAGTGCGTGGGGCAGCAGCCCCCACGAGTTTTTAACTCGAATTACTTGTTTTCTTTGTTGCCTGTGGGCCTTTTGGTGGAATGAACTTGTTGCTGCTCCTCTGGATCCTTCACTGAAGTGTTTTCACACTCGTCATCACCAATTGATTCATGGCATGTTTCCTCCTGAAAAAAAAATGTAATATGCATATGTAAATTAACTGCGTGTTACAATCCATTTTTACATTCATGCATAGGTGCCCAAGACAGAACAAGAATGGCAGAAAGTAGCAGACAACTTTCACTCACAGTGGCAATTTCCCCATTGTATTGGAGCATTGGACGGCAAACATGTGCTTATCAAGCCTCCATCACATAGTGGATCTTATTACTTTAACTATAAGCACACTTTTAGCACTGTGCTGCTAGCCCTGGTGGATGCCGACTACAAATTTTTGTATGTTGACATAGGATGTAATGGACGAGTGGCTGATGGGGGTGTGTTTAAAAACAGTGCACTCTTCATTGCTTTGGAAGAGAATAATCTAGGTCTACCATCTCCTGTGCCAATAGAAGGTAGTGGACCAACAGTTCCTTATACAATTGTTGCTGATGATGCATTTCCACTAAAGGAGTACATCCAAAAGCCATATGGCCAAGTGGGGTTAACCAAGCAGAAGCGCATTTTCAACTATAGACTGAGCAGAGCTCGTAGAATAGTTGAAAATGCATTTGGAATACTAGCCAATCGTTTCCGTGTTTTCATGTCACCAATAGGCCTCTCACCAGAAAAGGTGGAGATGGTAGTACTTGCTTGCTGTACCTTGCACAACTTTTTACGCTCTAAGCAGGGGTCAAAAATCATATACACCCCACCTGGAAGCCTTGATACAGAGAATACGGCTACACACACAGTTTCAGCAGGCCATTGGCGACAAGAATCACAGCCACAAGGTCTAGTGGCAATTGAACGACAAGGTAGCAACCATTGCTCAAAATCAGCTAAGGAGATACGGGACTATTTGTGCCAGTACTTCAACTCCGATGAAGGAACAGTGTCATGGAAAGACAACATGATCTGAGCTTTGATGGCTTGGATGTACTCCCAAACTGACAAAAGTGAACATGATCAGTATTTATGTTGTCATCATTATTTATGTAGTGTAAGCCCAATACCATTTACAGTAGTATGCACTTACATCCAGATTAGATCTGCTGCTTTTCACAGTAATATGTACATCGAGAAACTTCAAATCATCAAAATGCGGCCATTTTGTTTTGTACACATCATCTGCACCATCTCCAGACTTTGTCGTTTTCATCTTCTGCCTTTCTCGAGAATACTGAGTACGTATACCCCTTATCTTCTTTTCTACTTCCTTTACTAAAGTGATGTAAGATGGAAAACTTGTGGTGTCCTGAGACAGATTGATTCTTGTTTATTGTTCATTCTTGCCAGAACAGCTTTTGATTATGTTCGGTTGTGTACTGATGCTTGTTGGACTGCTCAATAACAGATCTTTATGTGTCGTACTTTCATATTTAAGTGGCTATGATTTTGTTGCATTCAGTTGGTTGAATGATGCCCAGATTGCAGTGCTGACCCGAGTCTATTCATAACAAAACTGACAGGTGATGCTGCCTAGGCTTCAAACCAAACTACTTACAGCTAAGTTATTAGCTAGTATTTTTATCTCACCTGAAAGCCCTAATCCCGTAGAAATTTCATCCAGAGCTTTGCTTCTTTTATCCCTGTTATGGTAGTCACTGTGTTTTACATCATAAGCAATGGTCTCACCTCATAGTATTCGATTGGTTTAGATACTTTCTCTGTAGTCCAAGTTGATTCAGCCATTTTGAGTTTAATGTGACTCAGCAATACAGAATAATGACATTCATTGATAATTTCTTTGATGTGGTCATACAACATGTTGCACAGAATAGAACGCTATTCTATTTCATGCAACACTGCTCAACACGTTGCATGCAACATTATTAGCACCCATACACAGTGCAACATGTTGCATGCAACGTGTTGCACGCAACAAAGTTGCACCGTGTATGGGGGCCTTAAGGTACATACTTAGCATCGACCATGCACAAAATCAGTATCTAATACCAGAGTGGTTCAGTTACGTAGAGACATGAGGTATATACATGGGGACAGAATTGAGGAGTATTTACTATAATAAGTATATCCAGAAGTGTACTACCGTAGATTGGGAAATTTCCGTGTGCGAAAAATTCGTGTGATATATTTTCGTGCAGAAAGAATTTCATGTTCGTGAAAATCCACGAAAATTTATCAACAATGAAATTTTGTCCCGCTGTATCTTACCATAATAATATACCCTTTAACTTGCGCAATGCTTAACATGGCGTTAGAAAAGCCCAGTAGTATTCGCGGATACCACATTTATAAGGATATTTGGGAAGCAGCTATTGGTGAAGTCCTTAAATGTGAAAGAGAGCGAGGAAACAATAAAGACCGCTATGCTATTGCAGTAAAGAAGGATGAAATTATTATTGGACATTTACCGCGCAGAATCTCACGCGTTTGCTCGCTGTTTTTGAGACGGGGAGGCACCATTGTTTGCAGAGTGACAGGCAGGAGAAGATACTCAAGGGATTTGCCTCAAGGAGGTCTAGAAATCCCCTGCTCCTTGTTATTCAAGAATCCAAGAAACCCCAAAGAACTCAGAAAACTGAAGCGTCTACTAAGAACTAATGATTTAGCCACAGATACTCCAATAGCAGACTGAGTCTACGCTGAGACCCTGCACTGTACGTAAAGATATGTAACCGTTTTTTTAACGATTTTTTTTGAATAAATACAATGTCATAAATAACTGAATGTTGTCTTACATGTTACTTAAACTGCCTTAGTTTGCTATATACCACAATCCACTTGTGCTACCAGTAACTATGTTAACTTATAGACACTAAAATAGTCCATGGTTAACTGATGCAAATTACTTCACTGCCAATGTCCCCTCCTTCATTTGGATCTTCAATATAGCCAATGTCAAGTTCTTCATCACATTCAGTATCAAAATCATCACACTCTATCTGCTTCACGCAATCTTCATCATCAGCTTCAGATTGGTCACCATTGCCGCAAATACCCTCATCATAGTCAGACTCTGGATTCTGATCATCACCCTCAGACTCTTCTGAAAACTCGGACTCCTCCACACCATCCAGGGCACCTGTTATTCCTGATCGGATGAAACCGTTAACAATGATCTTGGGATGGTCGGCAATATACGATGCCATATCTACAAGCCACTTGGCACCCAGCTCTTTCATAGCAGGCAATGGAAGGCGGACTGGCTGTACTTGTGCAGTGTCATTGTCTTCCAGCTGTTTCATGACTTCCTCAGAATACCACTCATCAAACTTTTGCTTAATGTAATCTTTTGCTGGCTTATTTACAGAAATATCCATAGGCTGCAGTCGATCGGTGGTGTTTGGTGGCAGTAAGCAGGTATGGACATTGTTGTTGTCTAAGAGTGTGAGTACATCCTCTGTAATCTGCCCTTTGAAGTTGTCCATAATAACAAGAGCAGGTGTGATATCATCGAATGATTCTCGAACTTTACTGATGTAAGGAAGAACAATGTGATTAATGTACTGGATCATGGTTTCTTCATTGGACCAGTGCTTCGGGGAGTGGGTTATGTGCCATTCCTCTGGAAATTTGAAGTTTGGATGGCAGCGTGGTGGCTTCCCTTTGTAGATGAGCTGCACTGGGAGAAAATCACCCAACAAAGTACCACAAAAAACTGCAGTAATCTGCCGTTTGTCATTGACTCCAATCATCTCAACACGTTTGGCACCTCGCTGTTCCATTGTCCAAGTAGAGCTTGGGACTATTCTGATGCCTGACTGGTCCCAATTTAGGATCAGTTCTGGTGGGATATCCTCCATGTACACAGTTGTCACAACTTCATCAAGGAATTGTTGCTTTGCAACCAAAAAGGTTGCCTCAGATTCTTTGCTTTTTGCTGTGGTGGCTTTTCGCTGAACAAAGTTCATACAGTTTAGAAGGGAGTGTGCCCAATACCTATTCAGCACTATGGAACCTCCAAACTCAGCTAGAACATTGCGATTGCATGACATTGCAATTCCCCTTGCTGCAGCGATGACTGTCCTAGAGGAAACTGCTCCTCCCGCCTCTCTAACCTTCTTCAGGTACTGTTGTACCTTGCCATCCAAATCTTGCCCAAGTAAGAGAGGTCTACCGCGCTTCTTCGACGGGAGGGAACTAACATCACGCACGCTTTCTTGACTCGCTCGCTTCCTCTTTATTTCTACTGTGTAGGCATCCTTAATTGAACGAACAGTAGTTTCGCTCACTCGCTGCTTCATCTCCGCTGAAAATACTCGTGCCGCAGCAGCTACACCGTGCAGAGTGGCGTACTTCCCTATTTCTGCACGAATGTTCGGGCTGTACTTTATATACGGTCCTCGCTTCTTCTGCTCTTCAGAAACCTTGCGAATTTCTCGGTTTGCTGAAGCTATTGCTGGCGATGGTATTGAAGACGACAAAGTTCCTCGCGGATCTGGTAACCCATCTTTCGACTGTAAATATCTCAGTAACGCCATTTTATTACAGCAGGAACAAGTATTGCAAATTAAACTAGGTAGCTATAACTTCCGTGTTAAATTTCCGTTGTAGAAATTGTTTCGTTGTGCAAAAATATTGTGGGTGTTAATTTCGTGGTTCCTCACTTCCACGAAAATATTTCAACAGCGAACTTTTCCCAATCTACGGTATAAACCTATACCTTTCTGCTTTGTTAGGCATTTGAACGGCTGAATAAGTTGGGACTGTGCCTAAGCCACTCAAGGACAACAAAGCTTGTGAAGAGGCTCAGTGAAAACTATGATGCTGATGTCCTAAAGTGGAAAGTGAGGCTCCACGCAGGTATGTTATGTCCAATTTTAGACATAAAACAAAATGGCGGACGTTATTGAAGCACAAAGTTTATTGCTTTGTTTTCTGCCGAAATGTATAATACAGCTCCAGATATTGCTTGTACCAACATATGAACATATATATTTTGTAACTGAATGATTTCGAGGCCTATTTAATTCTCAATAGTTTGTCTCTGTCTACATTATTCAGACCTACGTGGAAACACAAAGATTGCAAATTCCGGTCAGAGAAATCTCGGGTTCGAGGCATTTAGTCGGCGATTTCATGTGACCTTTGCGTGAAATTCCTTCTAATGTAAACAAAGTAATTGTTATGTAAACAATCGTGCTGTACGTAAACAATCCTCCCTGTTTTCGGACATAACATACCTGCGCAACAAATTTGTAGCGATGGCTGTGATAGCAGTTCCAAGTCAGACTCTGATGATTTGAAGGGGAACTGACATCAAAAATTAACTTTGCCTTAAAAGTTAGATATTTTTATGTAAGTACAAATGGCACTATTAATTTTTGCATCATGAGCTTGGTTCAGGGGGAAATGGTCCATAAAGGAGCGTGTGACGTCACGATTTTCACCACCATATTAATTTTGTCACCTACGTCATTGGTAGCATCCTACCAAACCATGCAGACTTTTCTCATACTGACGGATAGGTACGAGGATAGGCACAACCAGGAACGATCATGCCGTACTGCATTGTCTTCGGCTGTAACAACAGCACGGACAAGATTTGTCCAGGTATCAGCTTCCACTGTCTCCCCAAGGACCCCAAGCGCCTGAGGCAGTGGTTATCGAGTCTAAAACTCGTTGATCCTCCAACCAGGGACGAGAACGCACGCGTTTGCTTGGCTCACTTCGAGTCTTCGTGCTTTGAGAACCTGCTCCAACAGAAACTGTTGGGGATAGAGATGCCACGAAGACTTCGAGGGGATGTAGTGCCGACAATTTTTACATTCACTCTCCCTGTAAAGCCCTGCACTGCTTCAGAGAAGCGAGCTGATGACAAGCAACTGAATTCCTTGCTGGAACTAGTCAACCCCGCTGAAGCTACTGATTGTGAGGTCACTGTTGGTGGTACTTGCTCTGTTGGAACACAAACAGGTCGGTGGAACATATATGGATATCAGTTGTGTCTGCTCACTTCATATGGATATCAGTTGTGTCTGCTCACTTCATAAGTTTCCAAATTTCTTTATTAGAGTGTTCCTACCCTCCCTATTTCTCTGTGTCAAACAAGTACTGCCAGACCGATTCCCTAGCAGCATTGGTCTCTACACAGATGGTCACAAGCACATACTTTGAAGAGATAAGTGTTGGTACAGCAGATGACTCGGATGATACACAGTCTGAAGATAACAATGAGAATGTTCTCTCAGATTATAGGTATTATATGCACGATAAAAACAAAAAAAAGAAGTGCATTGTGCTTCCTGTTGCATGACCTGATTTTACCGCATGGTCCTTCATCCTATAGTGACCCTGAATGGATAGATGATAATACCTCTGATCTTCAGTGTGCTAACACTCCCAATCCAGCCTATTCAAAAGAGAAGACATTTCTCGTGTTCGAGTCTGCTTTAATGTCACTCTTCCGTGTTTGTCGCATATGTGGCTCAGCCTGTATGCCGAATACTTTCCTTTATGGTACATTGCTGGTCATCAAGGCTCTATGTCTTAAGTGCCATACCTATGTGTGGTACTCCCAACCACGTGTGGGTAAGGCTGGTGTTGGCAACCTTTTGCTTTCAGCTGCCATTTTGTTTTCGGGAGGTACGTACACTGCTTTTTCTACCATTGCTAAGCTACTCAATCTTTCTCTTTTTTGTGAGAAGACCTTTTACCGAATACAAAAGGACTGTGTCTACCCTGTCCTAGATGCTTACTACAAGCAAAATCAAATTGTAGTGGCAGAAATTTTGAGGGAGAGAGGTCCTTTAGTTTTGTCAGGTGATGGCCGCTGTTACAGTCCAGGGTACTGTGCTAAGTACTGCACGTACTCTCTCATGGACAGTGCCACTGGCCTCATCTTAGACTACAGTCTGGTACAGGTCACTGAGACTGGTAGCTCTGTAGCAATGGAGAAGGAGGGTTTGCAAAGGTGCTTGTCACATGTTCTACATGAACTTGATGTGCCCATTGCCATCCTTGCTACTGATCGACACTATGCTATCACGGCTTTAATGAA
Source organism: Halisarca cf. caerulea (assembly GCA_963170055.1). Classification (NCBI taxonomy): domain Eukaryota; kingdom Metazoa; phylum Porifera; class Demospongiae; order Chondrillida; family Halisarcidae; genus Halisarca; species Halisarca cf. caerulea. The sequence continues at coordinate 7,184,862 of CAUJGJ010000397.1, forward strand.
AGCCTCATATCCAAATATCAACCATCAATTTGATGTTTGGCATCTAAGCAAAAGTGTGACAAAAAAGCTGGTCAAGGTGGGAAATGAGAAAGGCCATTCTGATATCCTTCCATGGATTAAGTCCATTTCTAATCACCTATGGTGGTCTAACGAAACATGCAATATGAACTCTGATGTCCTACTTTCAAAGTGGACATCAATCATGCACCACATAGTCAATGTTCACGAATGACCTGATGAACACTATTCTCAGTGCTCTCATGGACAGATTGACGACAGAGATGGCAGAAAGAAGTGGCTTAAACCCAATGGCCGTGCCCACCTTGCACTCAAAAGAGTGGTGATGGATCGTTCACTTTGCCGTGGCATTGCAAAGTTGAACTACTTCTGTCACACTGGCCAACTGGAAGTGTTCCATTCCCTGTTAACTAAGTACTGTCCCAAAAGACAGCACTTTAGTCACATGGGAATGAATATGCGTACAAGGCTAGCCATATTAGACTATAACTACAATGTGCAGCGGCAGCAGGCGATATTCAAGGGGATGCCGCGGTACAAATTGGAATTTTCAAGAGGGGCAAACAGTGGGTGGCCAAGCCAATTAAAGTGAAGAAAGGCATACAATATTTAGATTTTATGATGGAACAAGTAGTTAACCCTGATCGCATTACTCAACTAGAACACACACCAGATGACATTCCTGAAAATATCGCACCCATACCACGCCCTGACAAACAAGCAGCAATTGCACAACATAAAACACGCTTTGGCAATTAAGTAATACGTTTATCTCTTTTAATTGTCTTCTGCACTGTATGTGACAGTATGTCCTCTCACCCTAACACTGTAACAATTGCATTTTAATTTTTGTAGCCTGTAATCATTAAAAGTTATGACTGTGTATAGACATAGATACTCCTATGTGTCCGCTTTATATTTATACATTGTTTATTCTGTTGACCATGTATTATAATCTTTGACACTGTATGTGTTCTCGTAGTTTTTCATACTTTTTAAATTCATAACACAATAATATTCATCCAGGAAATTGTATAGTATCTCGAAAACCAACATAGCTGTTAGTGGCCTCAGGATATCGTGCTCTAATAGCCATAACCACACATGAAGGTATCACCCTTCGCACTCTTCGGCCCAATGTTTTATGGATTTGCCAAGTAAACATCCGGTAACTTGCTAGCCGGAAGGATCTGCATGCAAAAATATACTATATAGTGGCTGAGTGATGTTACCATGGAGAAACTTAGCTAAACTAACACACCTATTAGGAATGGGAGTTGGGGGTAAAGGTTGGTAGCCCATTTCTACAATTCCCACAAGAACCGTCTCCAGGACATTAGGATCCAAACAGACCGACTGGAAATCGGGTAATTCCGTAATGCAGGCCTTTCCTGAACCTTGGAGCTTAGAGTTAACTTGCACCATCTCGCGACAGCCTTAGAGTTAACTTGCACCATCTCGAGACAGCACAAGCACTCCACCTCCTTGTCCATTCGGGCGCATTTCCCGCAGGAACACCAAGATAACTCGTTATCTTCCCTTCGACCATGGACAGAGGGTGATTCATCGTTGCTACTACTAGAATCTCGCTCTTCAACAGGTTCGCTGGGGTTGTAAACCGGCTCGAATTGATACGGAACGACTCCTGCCATATTCCTTAGTACGGACTCCTCGAGACAGATGCTACCAGATGACGCGTTGTGATGTTTAACCGCAAAAACATGGTGGTCAGTAGGTGTGACTTTGAAGCCGCTGTATTCCTCAGATGGTGGATGCAGAAGGATAAATTTGTCTATTATGGAGGTTTTATACTAAATACTTTATTATTCCAATATAAAAAGTACACCTAAAATTTTGATGTCAGTTCCCCTTTAATGTCACAATTTGAAACAGACAGTGACATAGAACCTGGTCTGGAAGCCCTAGATGATGAATCTTCACAGTCCTCAACAGGTATGTATGTATAATATTATACAATATAGACTATATAAATTTATATATAATAATATACTATTCTTCCACAGAGGAATCAGATTTGAGTTCCAATTCTGATGTTTCTGAACAGACTCTGTCCATGCCACCACTGCAGTCCCGTGCTAGAAGCACATATATTTTGGTTGGCGACAACATAGATAAGACAATATCTGCTCGTCATATGACAATGGAGCATCAATCTCAGTCTCTGCACTACTTTCATTTTTATGCAGCACAGGATCGGATTGATTTCTTACATTTGGACAATGCATCCCCAATTGGAAATGTTGCCGATTTACCATTGTCCACTTTTCTCCCAAGTGCAGAGGATTGTGACACATTGCATAATAATTACGTTGTTCTTATTGCCTGGGAGGTAGTACAACGACTGTCATACTTCTCATCCTTTTCGGACTGTGTTCCACAGCACATAGAGCACCAGTACAGTGGAGAGCTTGCTTGCAAGTCAAACATTGTAAGTAAATTTTATATAGTACATATATATATATATATATATATATATGTATATATATATATATAATTCAATGGTGCACGAGACCTGCATGCATTTTGCATATAATATACAGGTCCCTTTGGGTGTGCTACCTCACAATGAGACGTCTACGGATGGTATGGTCAGCATTTTGGAGCTTATGAACCAATATGTACCAGAGGTAGCGAAGAGAATGGATGTTCAATTTCACCACTGGCTATGGGGGGGGGGGGGGGTATGCTAACAGCTGCTAGAGTTCGGACTGCACGAGACGTTCTGATTTCCAGCACTGGTAAGGCAGCATTAAGGGGATTCACACCATTTCCAGCTGATTGGCATGCTAAAGTGAATTTCATGTCGGTAAGTGTACTTGTGCACATGCTATCATGCATGCATGTTGCAATTTAAGTGTATACAAAGCAGTGTGATAGCAAGCTTCCCTACACAGTTTTAATTTTATCAAATTTATGTGTACTATTAGGTTATTTGGAAGCGATTGTACAAGTGTGGGTCTAGTTTACAAGGTGGAACCATTATGCAGCTCCGGAACTTTATCAACCAAAGGAACATCAGTGCAAAAATAAATGTTTCAAGCCATGTTCATGAAGTAGAAGATTTCCTCAATTTAGTCATCTGGTGCCACATTCTAGGTGTGGTGATGCACTACTTTGGTATGGAGCATCCCAGTGATGAGCCGAAGAGGAATTGTGAAGGTTTGAACAGGTGCCAGACAGCTCAAGAGAAGTGGTCATACCTAAAGTCCCAACTACATACAGTAGTTGAAGCGTACGTCATTCCCAGGAAATTCCTCAATGATAAAGCATCTGATCCCTCGCAAGCCAACCTGGAAGGATGCTACAATCCCCATGGTACAAGCGTCACCTGTGAGCATGCCTACTTTTCTTCAGCTCAAGCAACTGAGACTCCTTCAAGATCATTGCCAATTACTATCAATAACTGTAGCCGGAATACACAGGTAGCACCTGCTGCCATTCACAGTGTAGCAAAAGATGGAGTTTTTGACTATGCATCAGCAGTACTCAATGACTGATTGCTCCTTTTTGAATTTTGTGATGCAATAAGAGAAGGAGATGGACAGAGGATTTTGAGGTGTTGGAGAGCCATGCTGCTATATTTCCACAGTGCAAATCACTCCAACTATGTCAAAGAAGCTATTGTACAACAGGTAATGGTCAGTGCTGCAGCCACACACTGTGTAGCAGCACAGATAACTTGGAGTCATGTTGTCAACATCAAGGGGAAACCTGGAGGAAACGTGCCTGTAGATCTGCACAATAAGCACTTAAATTGTGTTGTAAAGACAGCCATTGCTAATGTTGGTGCCAATGTTTCAACTAATTCAATTTTGCAATGTGGCAGGAGTTTAAAAGCATTGGTTTCAATACTACAAAATTTTGATGAACAGCACCATGTTCCACCACCGTCTACTGCTCACACTCACTCCTTGCTTGTGAAGGATGAGAACCTTATACTTGAGGTTTTGCTTCAAAAGTCGCACGTTTTCGACTGTACTCCAGGAAGGACACATCATTCATTCAATGATCTTGCAGTCAATCCTGCTGAAACAATAGATATGGCAAAACTCTGCAGTGTCATCAGCAAGTACAGACATGAACTGCAGCGTAATGCCAACGTTGCCAACTTGTTCGGGCACAAGTTTCGATACACTTGCAGATGCATGCATGTACATATACAAGTGCATGCATCATGTTTTATATAATATTCCATATATATATAATACTATTAGTTGTTTTATTAAAAATCTTTAATATTAAATTTTAATGTAAATATTATATTTATGTATATATATACAGTATATATATATACATATATACAGTATATATATATAAATATATATATATATATATATATATATATATATATATACATATATACAGTATATATATATATACATATATACAGTATATATATATATACATATATATATATATATATATATATATATATATACATATATATATATATATATATATACATATATACAGTATATGTATATATATATATATATATATATACATATATATATATATGTGACGGGCGCATTTAAAAACAGCAAGTTATACAGGTTTTGGCGAAAAACACTTTTCGTACTTTTCTGTAAGCTTGGGTCTAGATTTAGCTGTTAAGAAAGTTTCAGGGCAATAACACTTATTTGAAGGGTGTTTTAAGCCGATTCTTGAAGGTATATCGCGTTGCCGAATTCGCCATTTTATCACAACAAATTATTATAGTAATAATAACTATACAACTTATATAAACAATCTATTGTTACTGTAACAACAACGTATTTAATACAACACAATGACAATAATACAACAAGAGACAAAGCCCATGAATAACTGTTGATCAAGTGTTTCCATAGCGTCTCCTAGGACATCCTGCCTTTGTTGAATGCCCTTCATTCCACTTTGATGGGTTCTTGTGTCCACTGCCATCACAGCCTGGAACTGAACACTTGGCCTTTTTCCTTGTCTTTGAGGCTGCAGTAGTGACCAAAGCCGCTGTTTGTGTATCTTCACAGGATTGGTTTGATGGAGGAAACTGACCACCACTTGTCTGAACAAGAGTATTACAAGTAGTAGAGTATGTGCCAGTTTGTGCTGTATCCGTAGTGTGGATTGGAGGTCGAGGATTTGGTTCAAAAGAAGGTAAAAATATTGGTCTTCTATCAACAGGAATGAAAGAGTTGTACATTTGAACCATGTGCATCATTTTGTCCCCTGTAATCTGTCTCACGCGTCCTGGGCTGTAGTACATTGGAAGCGGTAGAGCACTTGAATATATGACACGAAGTGGTGACATTTGTGGAACTTCCCTAGGATCAAAGCAGTGTTCACGAACTTTCATTATAACATCATCATTAGCAGATGGCTGAAGAATCAAGAAATCATGGAAAGCTCGTACACCTGGGAGGTTGCTGTACTTTTCTCCTAAAATATCACGCCATGCACCTATCTTAGAACCATCTTCAATGTAGCATTCTGCGTACTTTTGGCATAAATCTTGCAACTCTTCTATCGTGAAAATATCAGAGCGGTTGTAGGATGTAGCAATTTGCGAAAAAAGACGATCCGGCGCAAACTTTGTGTGTCCGGCTAGCATGAAGCTGAACCGCATGAAGTCGACTATGTGCTGATTCACCATCTCCATAGCCCATGAAAACAGAAACCTGTTCTTATTGGTTGACGTAGCATTGTCCAAAAAACACAAACACGGTTTATCCATGGATGCTGCTGTTGTATACGCTGTATACCAGCTGATAACAGAGAGATGGTATGATCAGTGTTTTTGGAGCCAATTCGCTCATCAAACAGATAAAGATACTTGCTGTCATTGCGGTGATCAACTATTCCGAAAACCTCTATGGATACCTTCTGTAGGTAGTAGGTAGATCCTGGCTGTTCTGAATATCCCCAGTGTGGAATTAATTTTGCCTGCTGGTAGTCAGCACTGAGCACTAGAGTGAAAGTATGCTGTAGGGTTAGCAGCAGCAACGTTTGTTCCTCTGTTCGGTCCTCACTGGGAATTGCCAGTAATGCTTCTATTTCTGCCCATTTATGCTGACATTTCTGGATGGATTCCTTATAAAATTCACGTGCATTAGCAGCATCACGGGCATGATATTTCTTCTTCTCCTTAAGTTCATCGATTGCTTCTTCAATTTGCTTAAGTTCGTCTTCGGAAGCATTGCCAGACTGGACCAATCTCTTTTTGATTGCATCATTTCTGGATAGATCTTCTTGCATCTGCTTGCATTTGTCACAGTAGTCAGTATAATGCGGGTGAATAGCAACCTTTGGTCTGTGTTTCTGTAGCCACCCTCTTGCTGTTGAATCACCAACTGTGGGCTTTCCATCACATTGTTGTGTAGCATTGAAAACAGAAATCACGGATCGTTTGGCTACGTCACTGTATTGTGGGTCATCCTTTTTGGGAGGTACAATCCTCGTAAACTTAGAAATAAAGTAAAACTGAGGACTGTAGCTATCCATGGGTCGCCCGTTTGGTTGTGAGTTGGCATCCACAAATTGCAAAAACTGATCGAGAACGTCTGTCTTTGCACGGTTGGAGACTTTTCCTGCTAGTCCATGCCTTTCATATGGGAACTTGATCTCCAGCTCAGCATCATCATCTAGCTCCTTCCACCAATTGGGGTCTCTACAATGTCATGATTGTGTAAAATACTAGTCATGTTACTGTAGTACAATTAGTAAGTTGAACTTAAAGTTACAGTATAACTATAGAATCTCATTGTTACAGTACCTACACGCTCAATTTTAAGGTATACTTATAAGTTTCACTACACGATTAATTTTTACAACAAATTGAATGCCCATAACTAGTAGAACAAGACTGTATACTGTATTATTGTATACACACAATGTCACGAGGAAAGCTTGCTTACATCTGCTCATCCATGGGAGGTAAGATGTACTGTTCCAAACGCCTAGTGATAATGTCCCTCTTAGGAAGGAGTACTACGGGCTCTGTCATCTGCTTCTGCTTGATTTCTCTCTGATGACGAAGGCGATGTTGTCCAACCTGCAGGTAAGCTACCAGACAGTCCACACAATAAAGGTAGTTACCAAAGGCATCCATAATGTTATCTCGCAACCACTGATTCTGAGCTGGAAGGCAAAGGAAACAAAACTTTGCTTAGCCTAGCTGGTAGTCTGCCTAATCATTGATGTTTAGCCAAAAACGGGCCAGCACCCACCTGTGATATTGCGATATTGATCCGTGCCTTTCACTGGGGCAGGCACTTGATGTTGGCGGTACATCTTCGTAGGCCAACAATGCCTACCTGCCTTCTCAAAAGCCTTCGCCAAGTTGCCAAGAACAGCTGAGCAGCCACGACTACATTTCTCTACTCTATCAATTCGCTTGGCTGCCACCTCATCCGAACAGTCTTCCGTGCTAAGGCTACTTTCACTCGTGCTTAGACTCCTCAAAATGGTGTTCTCTAAAGAGAATGCACCTCTGCTAGCACCAGATAGATAGTTGGACGCCCGCTGCTTTCTTCTCAGGCTGTACAAACTGTCTTGCAATGGCGTTGATGTTAGTACTGCGTCATCTAAATCGTTTTCAGTGGATGCGAACGAAGATTCGGCCATAACTTTGGCTAATGGCAGCCTATTCTCATAAAACAAACATCAAAAGAAAGGCAAACGACAGCTGAATACACGTGCCAAATTGCATCACAGTCTGTGTTTCCGTTTCCGATCTATACCCGGAAATATATTGTGTAACTTTTACGGCCTGTCCTGAAAAATTTGCAATCCGGAATAACTTGCCGTTTTTAAATGCGCCTGCCACATATGTGATGGAAGACTATTCTGTAATCACTCTTTGTTCAAAGAACACCCCAATGCTCTGCAGGTTATCTTGTATTATGATGAGTTTTCAGCAGTGAACCCAGTCTCACCAGCCAGCACAAAGCTAAAAATGGGTTAGATTTAGTAATATTTGTACACTGTATACACACTGTAAAAATGGGGTGTTGTGATTACACCCCTCCTGAATATTAACACCCCAGCTGACAACAACAGGGGGAGGGTATAGGTAACACCCAGAGCCATGGTAGCACCCCTTAATTAGGGCCAAGCCAACACCTGTATTATTTATTAGAGGGTGCAACTGCAACACGCTGCTGCCTGCGTTTATGTGGTAGGATACAGCTGCAGAGTTTGTTATTAGAAACTTCTTCATGCATGTACATATATATGCACCCTTCACATACAGGCACATGCACATAGTACATGTATTAATACAAATTTTGTGCATGCATGTAATGCATGTGTGTATGTGTGTATAATTAATTGTTACAGTAATGTTTATATTTTTCTCCTTCATATATGCATATATATAGGAGCTGTCTATTTTACTTTGGCCAATATTGATCCAGCACTGCGCTCGAAACTTGAAGCAATAAATCTCTTGATGTTGTTCCCTTACACTTTATTGAAAACATATACATTTGATCAAATTTTGGAACCTGTTGTCGAAGAACTGAAAGTTCTAAGTTCTGTTAGTTTTCTGGTTTGCATGTCTATTGTAACTGTACATATAGCTTTCTATATTATGCATACCATCGTTGATGTTATTTAATTTCATCTTAATTTAGGCTGAAGGCTATGCTTTCAAAGTTAAAAGGAAGTTTGTTTATCTCAAAGGAGCTCTGCTTGCAGTAATTGGTGATACACCTGCATTGGCGAAAGTGGGGGGCTTTAAGGAAGGTGTTGGATTTGCAACAAGAAAGTGTCGTCACTGTATGGCTTACAATCCCAAGATGGGAAAAGAGGTACATGCATATAGTGTCATGATATACAGACTGACATACGTACATACATGCAGGTATATATTCTGCATGTTTTATTTAGTTAATCATGCAGGTATTATGTCTAAATGACATATTATATTGACATGTTATCTATCTATCTATCTATCTATCTATCTATCTATCTATATATATATATATATATATAATACATTGCATGCATGTGTCATACATTTGCATGCATGCCACTTAGTCTATAACTAGGTATATAATACGGTAACCGTATACATTGGGTTTTAATTGCGTATTGCAACAACTGTGTTTAAGGGAATTCACACTAGATTGTGCTGTAATAATTGGAAATGTGTTTCCTAGCATATACATGCAGGCAGGCTATATATGAAAAGATATTGTTGGTTATAATAGTATATAATTGATATTTGCGCTCATTAGCTAGCAATCAGCATTTATTTCAATCTAGCAATTAAAGCCCATGCATCCTACGGGTAATTGCATGGTTTTGCTTCTGAATCATGCAGTATCCTGTTCTTTCTTTGAATTTATTGCTATTAGTTCACGGAAAACAAGTTTGTAATGCGAACACTGGAGATGCATAAACAGCATTGTGAATATATTGAGCGAAATGGAATAAGCGAAAATGAAAGATCCCACTTTTCAAAGATTTATGGCATCAACCAAAGAAGTTGCCTTGTTGATTTGCCATACTTTGATGTTACCAAGCAGCTCCCTGAAGATATCATGCATGTGCTACTTGAAGGGCTTTTTCCATTGAGTATGGAGCTATATTTAGCCCATGTTATTGATTCCTTAAAAGTATGTTGTTTTTCATCACTATCATGCCATGCAATAATTATATTTAAAAGTTTGATTGCATACTGAGTACATATAATGTGTGCATGTACATGTTCCAGGAATAGTAATAATTTTGTATAATACTGATAGATATTTGGAATGTTCCCTTCTCATGCACTTGACTGTTTGTATTGCAGGTATTAACACTATCTGAAATCAATGACAGATTAGTGGGCTACAAATATGCATACTTTGAGGTGAAGCCTAATAAATTGAAATCATTAGCACTCTCATCTGGAGGAGCTTCAGGCCAAACAGGTATAATTTTAAGAATTAATACAATTGACATTATTATATATAGAGAGCTAGTGTGTGATATTGATGTGCATGTATACAGTTACTGTATATTATGATCTCGTAATACAGCTTCCCAATTGTGGCAGTTTTTTCATATTCTACCACTCTTGATTGAAGACAAAATTCCTGACGATTCTGCACACCATTCTTGCTTCATGCTTCTACAAGAAATCTCAGCTTTAGTGTGTGCTGACTCCATCACTTTACAAGAGATCACTCTGTTGAGGTGTTTGATTAAGGAGTATTTTGAAGCTTTTGTCACTTTGTATCCCAGCAAGTCCCTGACACCGAAGTGTCATTATCTTGTTCACTTTCCAGGATTTATTCGCCAGTATGTATACATATTGTGATATAGCCTTAGGCCTATAATTGACATTATGCATGCATATGTATATCATACACACACACATATGATGAATATATAATAATATTAATGTATTCATGCATATCAGAAATTGGCAATGCATTTTTGCATAGATTTGGACTACTTTCAAGACTATGGTGTATGCGATTTGAAGGCAAACACAAGTACTTTAAGCAACTATGCAAGACAACCAGTTTTAAAAACATTCACAAGTCCTTGACTGAGCACCATCAACGTTACATGGCTTATACTCTCAAATGTGAAGATCACTTTGCAAAGGAAAGAATTGAAATGAGAACAGGTGCATGTTTGTGCATGTGATAAATATTTGAAGTATATAAACCTGTATAAATACTTGCACACATGCTAGTATGAAGTTAATGTATGCAACCTCATGATATACATATAGCAAAGAAAGTCGCTTTGGCTGACGTTGATTATCAGTATCGGTCAACACTAGTGCAATTATTAAGGGATGGAGTATCATCAGATTCAGGATCAAAGGGTCCAGTCTTGCTTAGGTACTTATTTATATAATTATATATAATATTATATGCAATTTAATTTAAATACTTGCCAATGTATACGTTTTACCTTATTTTATCATGATTCTTGTGGATACCGTATTTTATTTTTATATAGGTACTCATCGGGAACAGTTTTGGGCACTCTTTATATGCCAAAGAAGTGCTGGATGGCTATTGGGTACCAGAATAATGATTCATTGCCAAAGTTTGGTTTTCTTGTTGATATTTTGGAATGTAGTGGTCATTTAGTTTTTGTATTTAGAGTGCATGCAACAACCAGATACAATGGCAGATATGGAGAATTCGAAATTTGTCCTGATGAAAGCACTGTAATGTGTTTCTATGCAATGGCCCTTAGATTTCGATATGTTTTCAATGTGATAAACATTGGTAGGCTACAATTAATTAAATCCAAGTACAATATACTTCAACACTGCTGACTTATTTATTACTGTACAAATTAATGCAATGGTTTAGAAGACTTTTAGTGTTCTGTTTATATATAATAAGTTTTGTTTGGGAAATTTGTGCATCACTATATAAGTCTGCTTAATACATAAGTTACTTTATTTGCACCATGTGTAATTTATATATTATTTGCTAATTTTATTGCCATGACTGCATTTAGCAGTATCATGCAGTTCAAATATTATGCACACATGCATACATCTTTCAAATTGCATGAATTTGACAATGGAATTATTTTTTAAAGAAATTTTCCTACTATACAGATGTAAAATTGTATGATAATTCTGTGTGAACATTCACAATAATACCCCAGCCACTTCATAATCCACATACATGAGCAATCATGAATTTGTCATGAGCAATAATTTGTCATTTAGTCTATCTATATAGTCTGAATCATTAATTGCTGCATATTAGACAGCCTTATTACACTTGCTAAACTAAGTTTTAGGTTGTATCCATGCATGCACTCGATTTAGTCTTATAGTTGTACGTTGTTTTTATTCTATAGGATTTGGATATTCATCTAAAATATAGATTAAGATCCTAGCTCTATATGTATTAGAATTTTTTTCTAGTGATTAATTAAATCTAGATTGCATGCTAGTTTCAAGCTGTTTCCACTAAATTACAGTATTGGTTTTAAGTTGGAGACGTTTGTACTTTAGAGATTAGATATCAATCTAGAATATAGTTTCAGATCCTCTAAATATTAGAACCTGTTTTCCAAATTAAATCTAAATAGATGATTTCAAGTTATTCCCATTAGATTTTAGTTTTGGTTTTAAATTGAAGACGTTTTTAATCTAGAAGTTAGATATCAATCTAGAATATAGATTTAGATCCTCTAAGTATTAGAATCTGTTTTGCAAATATATCATATTAGCTGGTTTTCAGTTGTTCCCACTAAATTTCAGTATTGGTTTTCAGTTGGAGACGTTTGTACTCTAGAGATTACATATCAATCTAGAATATAGATTTAGATCCTCTATATATTACAATCTGTTTGTAAATTAAATCTAAATAGCTCGTTTCAAGTTATTTCTGCTAGATTTTAGTCTTGGTTTTAAGTTGGAGATATTTTTACTCTAGCAATTAATATTAATCTAGAAAGTAGACTCAGATCCTCTAAATATTAGAATCTGTTTTTCCAGTGTTAAGCTAGGTGTGCTAACAACACTGTCGCATGTTTTAGTTCCTTTGACAGTTTCGCATAATCACTTGTCTTCCGCTGTTTGAGTTTTTGGGCCGCCTTCGGTGGCCCCTATATTGTTTTTACTTTCACCGGAAGTGTCCGGAACGTCCG
>CAUJGJ010000397.1:7202500-7230000 GCA_963170055.1 Halisarca cf. caerulea
CAGCACCCACCGGGAAGCCTAGTAGTGAGGTGTGTCGGTCCTGGAACGCCAACAGGTGCAGGCATCCGAGGTGCAGGTACCGACACGTGTGCAGCAGCTGTGGCGAAGCTCACCCAGTGGTGACCTGTCCAAGGGGACAGCGGGAACTTCCAACTACAGAGATGCGCGGGCCCAGTGGCCCGAGACTGGCGAGAAGGGAGGCCCACAATCCTTATTAACAGGAGTGTGCAAGGGGGTAGAACTGATATAGGCTGGGTTGTGTTGGCGGGTACCCTGGTTTATTTGGTGTTTCTCCCCCCCCTTTTGGGGGGGCAGCACTGTTTGTTGTGTTTGTTTGAGTCTGTGATTGATTTTGCAGTCGACTGGGAGGGGGGTTGCCTGGCCCAGGTAGTCGTGCGGTGAGTAGGCTCACGTCTATCCTGGGGTATTTTTTGTCAATTATTTATGGAGTAATTCTTCAGGACGTGAGTACGCGCATGTGGGAAGTATGTCGAGTGGGGCGCGAGACAATGGGACGCCTGAGAGTGGATGAAGTGTGCTGAGAGTACGTGTGATGATGCATGGGCGATATATCCCTACCCCATCGTCCTTTGCAGGGCCTGATGGGTACCCTTACATGGAGGATCTTGGTCAGTTGGAGAGATGTGTTCCCCAAGCAGATGCACTTGGCGTCCCCGCTGCACTCCGGGGGATTGTCACCCCGTTGCATTGGCAGGTGTGGGACCACTTACTGGCTACGCACCCGGATCAGGTTTTTCGTCGGTATATCTGTCAGGGGATACGTGCTGGTTTTCGATTGGGGTTCGACCGCAGCCACCTATTGAAGTCAGTAGTGCGGAATTCACCGTCAGTCAGTGAACGGCCGGAGGTGGTCAGGGCCTACCTAGCAGAGGAGTGCGCTCTAGGTAGGGTGATAGGTCCACTCAGGCGCGATGCGTTTCCCATGGTGCATGTGAGTAGGCTCGGATTGGTGCCAAAGAAGACTCCGGGATCGTGGCGGCTGATTGTGGACCTTTCAGCGCCAGAAGGAGGCAGTGTGAATGACGGTATCGAGGGGCGCTGGTGCTCCCTCTCATACATGACGGTGGCGGACGCATTAGGAATGGTCCGGCAGTTGGGACAAGGATGTCTGCTTGCAAAGGTAGACATTAGCAAGGCGTACCGGATGGTGCCAGTACACCCGGAGGACCGTCCATTGCTGGGGATGCTGTGGGAGGACCAGTTGTATGTCGACGGGACCCTTCCGTTTGGGCTTCGCTCGGCACCCAAGATTTTTTCAGCAGTCGCAGATGCGATCGAATGGATAGCTCGTCAGGCAGGCTTACGCTGTATTGGGCACTATCTCGATGACTTCTTGTTGGCGGGTAGCCCGCAGTCACCGGAGTGCCGACAGGCACTAGGGCTTCTGCTGGATGTGTTTGCCCAATTGGGTGTGCCAGTTGCACAAGAGAAAACTGAAGGACCGGCCACGACCCTAACGTTCTTGGGTTTCGAAATCGACACAGTTCGGATGGAGGTGCGTCTGCCCAGGGACAAGCTCCGTGCCCTGCAGGACCTCCTTGCCGAGTGGGTTCAGAAACAATCGTGCACCAGGCGGGAGTTGGAGTCACTCCTGGGGTCATTGGGACATGCCGGTTACGTCGTGGAGGAGGGAAAAACCTTCCTACGTAGATTGTTTGAGCTGTTGTCAGTAGCCAGGAAGCCCTGGCATCATATCCGACTGAACGCAGCAGCCAGATCGGACTTGTGCTGGTGGCAGTTGTTTCTTGCGCCGCTGAACCATCGCTCAGTGCGGCAGTCACTCGTTCCAGGGGGCCAACGGTTCACATTTGCGACAGACGCATCCGGCTCGGTGGGGTGCGGAGCAGTGTGGGACTACCGCTGGTTCCAACTGAAATGGTCGGAACTACCTGCTGCGTTTCATGATGATGTTGTAGGGGATAGCATCACATCAAAGGAGCTACTGCCGATAGTGCTTGCGGTGGGCACATGGGGCCCTTACTGGCGCGACAGTACGGTTTTGGTGTTGTGTGATAACCAAGGGGCGGCAGCAGCCATAAACTCAGGCTATAGCAAGGTACCCCGCATCATGCAGTTATTACGGGCCTTGTTCTTCATAAAGGCACGATTTAGGGTTCGGCTTTCGGCGGCATACCTCCCGGGGCATCTGAATGTAGTGGCAGATGCGATATCCCGTGACCGCTTGCCTTTTCTGTTTGCACAGGTTCCGGAGGCTCGGGACGGGCGAGCAGCAGCTCCTTATCAACTGGCCCACCTGCTACTGGACAGCAGCGGGGATTGGACATCGCCAACTTGGAGGGCGTCGTTCGGGTCTTGCTTTCCTCCGGACTAGCTCCTTCTACGCAACGCTCGTACCAGTCGGGGACCAAGAGATACTTGGAGTTCTGCCGTTTAGCGGCACTGGATCCGTTCCCAGTACAAGAGAGCAGCCTGTGTTTGTTTGTTGCCCACCTATCCACGGCTCGGGTCGCGGGTCCGACGGTAAAGCTATACCTGGCGGCGGTCCGACATGCGCAAATCACGATGGGCATGGGGGATCCCAGGATAGCAGCCATGCCACAGTTAGAATATGTGACTAAGGGCTATAAAAAGACCATAGTGACGCCTGGTCGGACACGGCTGCCAGTGACCATGGAGATCATGAGGAAGCTACACGAGCAATGGGAGCAACATCCCAGCAGGGCGGTCGCTACAATGTTGTGGGCCGCCGCGTGCATGTGTTTCTTTGGTTTCCTGAGGACGGGCGAGATTGTGGTGCCGGACGATGCTTCTTTTGATAGCAGCATTCACCTGGCGACAGGCGATGTGAAGGTGGACGATGTCAGGGATCCGCAATTTTTAGAGGTGCAAATCAAGGCCTCCAAAACTGACCCGTTTCGCCTGGGGGTATCAATTTATATCGGGAGGACGGGTACGGACATCTGTCCAGTGGCTGCTATTTTGGCTTATGCAGTGCAGCGGGGCACAACACCTGGCCCATTCTTTTGTTTTTCAGGCACTCAGGCGCTAACCAGGGCACGTCTGGTGAAGGCAGTCCGAGAGGCATTGTCAGCTGCGGGTGTCGAGGCACACCAGTACTCTGGACATAGTTTCCGCATTGGCGCAGCGACTACGGCGGCAGCCAAGGGAGTGCCCGACTCACTCATTAAGACAATGGGGCGGTGGAAGAGTATGGCGTACACTACATATATCCGTACGCCACGGGCCCAGCTGTGCGCAGTTTCGAAAACACTATGCTCTTGACATACGCCTGTCTTGTCATTGTTATACAGTATTGTGTTTCACACTCGACGGTATTAGGTACATGTGAGGTAGTTGATTAAGGCGTGTTCATTGTGTGTAGCGGCGGATAGTCTATAGGGATATGAGGAGAGAGAGAGAGAGAGAGAGAGAGAGAAGAAGGGAAGGGGAGAGAGGGAGGTACTCCTATGGAGTGTGGTACTAAGCACAAGGGGTATTCAAGAAAGGTGGCTTGGGGGTCAGGGTCGGCTGGTTGAATAACAAGCTCGCCCCTTTGGGGGTCGGGTGTAACCCTTGCCTCAAGCCATGGGGCAATCGTAACATGAGTATTGAAGGAGAGTTAAGTGGTTATCCTTACAGGGGAATAATTAAGGGGGTAGCAAATCCTCATGACGTCATTTCCGGTGAAGTCACGGTCACCGGGGTGTTTCCGGTAACCGGTTGCGGTTAGCAGTGACTGGTATAATAGATTCCCACGAGTCAGGATAACCAGCACGTGACGGGGTTACTGCTTCCGGCCTAACCTGACCTGGCCCTCAGGCCACAAGTGTGAGTGTAAGGTGGAGTATACGTAGGTAAGCTAGCCGGTAGATATTATGTGTAAGTTCTATGTGTATAGGTGGGTGGTTAGGTGGGAATCAGGATGGTAATGGTTACTTCGGTGGCACTTGGCACGGGAAGGACTGAAACCTAGTGTGTGGTTAGTGATGGGGTCCCGAGAGCCAACCCCTCGGGGTACCGAAGGCCGACCAAATACGATCAATTAATGTATGTATACACATGTATGTATGTATACACATGTATATATGTATACACATGTATATATGTATACACATGTATATATGTATACACATGTATATATGTATACACATGTATATATGTATACACATGTATATATGTATACACATGTATATATGTATACACATGTATGTATGTATACACATGTATGTATGTATACACATGTATGTATGTATACACATGTATGTATGTATACACATGTATATATGTATACACATGTATATATGTATACACATGTATATATGTATACACATGTATATATGTATACACATGTATATATGTATACACATGTATATATGTATACACATGTATATATGTATACACATGTATATATGTATACACATGTATATATGTATACACATGTATATATGTATACACATGTATATATGTATACACATGTATATATGTATACACATGTATATATGTATACACATGTATATATGTATACACATGTATATATGTATACACATGTATATATGTATATATATGTATATATGTATACATATGTATATATGTATACATATGTATATATGTATATATATATATATATATATATACACAGGGGCATTATATCGCTTTTTGGAAGTTGGGGATCACAGGCGACAAAGTTATGGAAATTGTGGAATTTGTCACATTTTACCTATACGTCATTACCGACAGAAGGTAAACGTTGTAATACATCATCAGTAGCGGGCGCTTACAGTGGTTTAGCGATTGCAGAATCTTTCGAATCCTATCGACTTTGAAAAGGCAAAAAACCGTTTTGTGCCTTAATAAGTTTTGTTTAGGCATTTATAAAACCACATCAATGTTTAATCGCAATGTTCAAGCTACACTAGTACCGTCAAAAAGGGCCAGGTACCGCCGATATCGACCTTCCCACCTCGAATGATCGTTGCAGAATGCCGAATCAATGTAAGAAAGTGCTGTGACAGGTAACTGCACTATACTATCCAGGATATCCTAGATCACGAATGAAACACTAGCTAAAATCGGAAAAATGTTAGCAGGCTCAGTCTACTTTCTGACTTTGTACTAATCGATTGATTTCGCACGCAAGCTAGTGCCACTGTCTTTGCGTCTTAGTCGTCAAGTATGCCACTTTCGCCGCAGATATGACTATCAATGACAAGAATATATGCATAAGAACTCACCGATACTTTTTTGAACCATTTAATGAAAAATAGAACTATCCGCACAACAAATTGCCGACCAGATCGATTGTTCACGTAGTTGATAACATTGTAGGGCGCTTATTTCCAATGTACCATACGAATATGCCAATACTGATGACGTGCACCTTACGTCATCCTAAAATGGCGGATTGGAACCGTCCTGCAAATATATCGTGTTTTGGGGACGTGTACCCGGGACTTTTTCCGAACAACAAAAGAATCCAACGATTTAAAATCCTTTTGTCTACTTGTTTTCGCTGAGCGGGGATTATATAAGCAGGTTAGCCTAAGATATTACCATTTTAATTGTCATTTTTAGCCATTTTTACCCGGTAAAAGTACATTTTTCGTTTTAACTATTTCAGTTGGAGTTATATGTTCTCCGCTCAGCATCCATATCTTAAATGAACTTTACTCTTTCATCTCATACCAGTTTCATCTCTTTGGGAGACCGTCTACACATCCCCAAAATGACGTTTAGAGAAAAAGTGTACATTTTTCAAAATCATTTTTATACTTCTGCGTATGACACATGGGCCTGTTTTGTAGTTTATTGTTTCGTTAAATAACATTAAAACACTAAACAGTTGTAAAAATTGACGTACATTGTTGTTTGAGCTGTAAAATTCGATGTATATATTACCATTTTGAGCGGCGGCCATTTTCTTCCCCAGTTGAAAAGCGCTATAATGAGCCTGTGTATACATATATATATATATATATATATATATATGTATATATATATATATATATGTATATATATATATATATATATATATATATATGTATATATACATATATATATATATATATATATACATATGTATATATATATATATATATATATATATATATATATATATATATATATATATACATATATATATGTACCCCCCATTCCTGTTCCCTTTGTGGGTCTCAGGTAGATGCTTCAGGGGTCCACAGCCTGAGTTGCCGGAGAAGCAAGGGTAGACTCCCGAGACATGCAGCTCTTAATGACATTGTCCACCGCACCCTCTCCTCAGTCAATGTCCCTGCAACCTTGGAACCACATGGTTTATGCCGCAGTGATGGCAGGAGACCAGATGGTCTTACCATCACACCGTGGGCCAAAGGTCGTGCCCTGGTGTGGGACGTGACTTGTTGGGATTCCTTTGCTCCATCCCACATTCACATGTCCTCAGCTAGAGCAGGCATGCTCGCTGACCATGCAGCAGACAGGAAGCGGGAAACCTACAGAGATTTACTTCCATCGTACTGCTTCATACCAATTGCTCTCAAATCCACAGGCGTCTTCGGACAAGATGCACTCGATTTTATTTGTGATGTAGCAAAACGTTCCAGGCTCATCACTAATGATCCCCTATCCTATCTCAAGATTTGCCAACGCATCAGTGTTTGTATTCAGAACTTTAATGCTATGTCTATTTTAGGTTGTTCAGTAGCTACTGTAGTGTAATTGTCTCTTTTAGGTTTTTTTTTCTCAGTGTTCTCTATGTACTGTATGTTTGCATCATTATTAGGCCATAGCACTTTTCTGTTATGTATATATATATATGTATATATATACAGTATATATATATATATACATACATATATACACATATATATATGCACAATACATTTAATATAATTATTATAAATAATATTATAATTACTGATAATATTATAAAATACATGCATGAGACTATAATAGAGACACAACAATACCATACATAGCTATAGCATGCACTTCTTGTACACCCGACTTAACAATAAAATCAACATTAGCTGTCAAGGCATTGTTAACAACTTTTTCTAGAATACAGTTAGGGATGCCTGATGCAATCTCCACCTCAAACAAGAGGTTCTCAGCTGGCACAATGCTGTCACGGTATGCTTTAAACTGTTTCATCAAGGAGTGCTGCTTCTCCAACGGTAAATACCTGACTGGTGGACAGTTCGGTACCAATTCAATGTGTGATGGAGTGCAAACATTGCATTTGCAAGTCAGCGAACAAATATTGCAACACTCATGCAGCACTGCTGGGCCCTTTGCAATATTGTCACCAAAATGAAACATTAGCTGTTTACGACACATTCAGAATTGTTCGCACAATATGCCCGCACCTCACTAGTTGAGCCAGAAAAACCTGAAAAATCGGTACCAGTATAATATATACAGGCTTCTGATTGAAGACCATCTCTTCCACAACGCCCACTCTCTTGAACATAGGCTTCAATACTCCGAGGTGCTCCCCAGTGTATCACTTGCAGAATGTTAGGAGCATCCACACCCATCCCAAAAGCAACTGTGGCAATCAGTATTCTGAGTGAGCCATTGACCTTTGTAAAATCCTCCAAAATGTCATTTTTTACTTCCCTGGTGGATGCCACAGTAAAAATATTGTACACTGGTGTGCAATTTCCACCAGGATAGAGGCAGTCATGCTTGCCCAACTCGTCTACCAAAGTGTGCAAAATGACACTGCATTGAGGATAACTTGAGCAAAATATAATACACCTATCTGCACACACTCCATGTTGCTCCACTGCTTCCACAAGGGGTAAAAGGGCACTCATTGGATCATCAGGCTTGGTCTGGACAATATATTTAATGTTAACCCAGTTGGGGGATTTCACAATCTAGCTGCAGTTGGCCATACATAATTTGCTGACAATGTCTTTCTTCATGGATGCAGTAACTGTAGCTGTAAGTGCCATGCAATTTACTGATCTAGGGATGATGGAGCGTACTTCATTTATGTTCTGAAACTCATGTCTAAATGTTTCTCCCCTGGACAATGAAAGAAACAGCCAATTAAATTTATTTACTACACATAATATACACAATATGATACTGCCTATACATTATCTCATGCAGGATACTTACCATTCTCTGACACAGTGGGCTTCATCCACCACAAGTGCTATGAGATTCTCTTGGTATACAGACGAACGAAACATCTCACGCCACTGAAGCACACAAAGCAAAGATTCTGGGCTCATAAACACAATTTGATAGTCACCACGTTGAACAGAAGCATGATCTGTCTGGTCTTCTCCGACAAAAGTGCAATACAAACCTCAGTTCGGAAGCTTAACAACTTGGTCTTTCATCAATGAAATCAACCAACTTACAACTAAAGCTATGCTAGAATAGCTAACCAATGCTGTGCAGGGTGGAGAGATCCACGCTCCCAAAAAGTCAAAAAGAAAGGGTAATGCAGCGTAACATAATGACTTGCTGGCGCCCGTCGGTAAAGAAACAAAGACGTCTCGACCACTGATGAAATTCAATATAGCGCGTCATTGGTTTTCTGTCAAGGAAGTGTATAATAACTTCTCTATGGATGATGAAAGACATTCCTCGACAATATTCGCTGGAACACTACTCGTTAGAAGTCTTGGAATATCAAATACACGAGCCATCTTCACTTCTTTGTGACGAGTCATGTGACGATCTGTGACTTTTTCGCTTCACGTGACTATCTAGCAATCTGATTGGCCAGCATTATTTTGTGCTGGCATGACAAGATTTTGGACTAAACTCACCAGACCACCCTTCTCACCGCCATTGTACTACACGGCGAGGGTGGTCTGGGTACGAGACTATCACTGTCGTTCCATTCTAGAGCATTCTTAACTCTTGCTTGTTCAGGTATGAGCCAAAAATTAGTAAGAATAGCAAAAATAACAAGCGATTCGAGTTTAAGAAACTCATGGGCCGCCTACGGCTCTGGAAACTCGAATCGCTTGGAAATCGGCGTTATTGACTAAAATAATATTTCGAAGAACTCTTCTGGTCTAAAAGACCCTTCGCTGATAAAATCAGGAGCAAACGAATGAATTTCATTGAAATATAGCTGAAAGATTTTGTACTGACTTCGCATCCGCCATGTTGTTGACACATATATATTATATAATGTTATCATTTTACTGTATATAGGAAGTCAGAAGTGGACAGACCACCCCAGCTGGCTTTGGTCTTGAGCTGGAAGTTAGTATATTGTATATTGGTTTGCATATTATAGAGAACACACATAAAGGCACACTCATACACCTCTAAGGTATACATGGGCAGCCATTTTTACCATATTATGCATCCCTATGCACACATATTATGGAGTAAACTACTATGTTCAAACACAGAGCATCAAAGGGGCATTGAAAAGGAAATTTTCAAAAGTGCCAGAATACCATACCATAGTAGGTTTCAACTTCCTGATGGCAGGTGCACGGAGCACAAATTTGAGGATACCATGACAGCTCAGGTGACTCCTATATTCTGAGTCAGATCTTTGACTCAGTATACATATTCACATGCATTTGAATTTATGAATTTTTATATATGACAGGATCTTTATGAGTATGTTTTGTCAACTGGTTGTGTGGATGGAAGTTACAAAATCTACAGGATGTACCCAAAAGAAGAGATACCTATAACAGGCTCAGCAATGGTGAAGGACCTGAAGATTGGTGTTGCTGTCATTGAAAAGGTACCAGATTGGATGGGTTTCCAGGAGTTGCTCACATAGGTATACAGGTATAAACCCTGATCATGACTATGCACTGGAATCTAGGTATACTTGTAAATGCACAAAATTTAAAATTGACTCATTTTACTCCATGTACTAGTAATACTAGTGTTACAGTAATCGTAGCAATTAATGTATGTCTATACACATAAAATATTCTACTATTTCCATGATGTACATGCATGCTTTATATAGCTGCATTCCCATAATCAACCATCATTGGACACAACTGATCAACATGCACTTGATCATGTGCCACATCCCAGCCACGAACTACATTCCAGCATCCACAGCAGTGAAAGCATAAGTGCCACTCTTCTGAAAGGTAGGTCAATGACAGTAAATAATTATAGAGTTCATACATTTTCAGAGCTGCAGGTCATAGTAGTAATATTACACACTGCAGTGTATCAACTTGATCTAATCCATACTCATGCAGCATTGATTAGTAAACTTGACCTGTATACGATAATATTCTTCGATCACACTGAATAACATTGTAATAATTATAGAGTTCATACATTTTCAGAGCTGCAGGTCATATAGTAGTAATATTACACACTGCAGCATATCACCTTGATCAGATCCATACTCATGCAGCATTGATTTGTAAACTTGACCTGTATATGAAAATATTCTTCAATTACACTAAATAACGTTACAATGTAAAATGATCTTTGTCACTGACTACTAGTTTACATGCATGTATATGCATGTTTAGTTTCTGAGCACAATTTCATGCATGCAGCAACCATGCATGCATATGCAATCCTTGAGTGAATAGAATGAGACTGAATCAGCAGATCAGGTTATCAGATAGAGATATAATATCATGCATTATTAATTTTATATCTTCTGTAATGCAGCTGATGAAAAATGTATTGAATTCCTGGGTACTCACAACTTTATTCCCAGAACACAGCATGAAATTGAGAGACAGACTGTATTTGATGATGTCATTTCACTATACTCCAACAAGCAATTACAAGTAGCATGTGAAAATCCAACATGGATAAAGTTCAAAGGAGAGAAGGCTGTTGATGTTGGTAGAGTGTCTAGGGATCTTTTCTCTGCTTTCTTTGAGCAGGTGTATGTGAGGCTGTTTGATGGTGCACATATGCTGCAACCTGCACTTAATCCATTCATTGACATGGGTGTCTTCTGTACTGTTGGTGCAGTGATATCACATGCATTCCTGACAACAGGTTTTCTACCAGATCGAATCAGCTTCCCTTGCCTGGCCTCTATTTTACTTGGTCCAACTACAGCAGCACAAATATCTGACAAGCTTCTCCAGATGTCTTTTATTGAGAGCTTAAGTGCACATGAAGCTACTATTATGCTCAATGCAGCTCAGCAGAATGATTCATTTTCTGCTGATCTTGAAGCAAACATTTTCCGTATTCTTTCTTGTTATGGCTGTCGCCATTTGCCAAATCCAGGATACTTGGAAGAATTACCAGTGCAATGTGCACGTTGTGTTTTCCTCACCATGCCTGCCTCTGTCCTAGCTCTAATGCATGGTGGCATACCCCATCTTCATCTGCCTTTCTGGAAAAGTTATTCCATTGATGAGTTGCACGCTCTCCTTACATCATTGACAGTATCTGCTCAAAAGATACAGGATCTCCTTGAAGAGCCACAGTTTGCAACCCCTGAGCAAGAAACAGTATGGATGTATCTCAGCCGTCTCATTGGCATGCTGTCATATTCAGAGCTACGGGGCTTTCTCCGGTTTGTGACTGGTAGCACACTCATTATTGTGCTGACAATCATTGTCACCTTCAATCGTCTATCAGGATTGCAGAGGCATCCATTAAGCCATACCTGCACTGCCACACTGGAGCTTTTAACCTTGTACACTACAGCTACGGAGTTTTGTTCAGAATTCCGCAGCATTCTCCAGTCTGAGAGTGGATGGACAATGGACGTTGTCTAAAGCATTATTCTGCTTTCATACATACGACATGTGTGTATGTAGTCATCATGCATTAGGATAAGTATGAATTTTTAATTGATTTTAGATACATTAATATTGGTGATCTGAAGCATTGTGAGTTTCTAGAATCTGTTTATGTCTACAGGGTCAGACTGATTTAGTTTTTTTTTCTCACTTTTTTGCAATGCTGCAATTACTATCTTATTATAATGGAGGTAGGCCGATTTTTTGTTCGCACTAATCTAACCAGCCGTGCAAAGAATTCGCAGCAGACTTTTACCAACGTTCCTAGCGCTATTCAGTGGGTGACCTTGAAGGGGTTTCTCTCCGTTTGCTTGCGAAATGAAGGATTTTAGAAATTTGCCCGTACTTGGCTACGAGGCGCCATATTTAGTTTACGATCGAAAGTGGACAAATATATACGGTTTTTCCTTTACAACCCTTTGTCCGGTAACTCCTCCTAGGAAAAGAAAGCGATCACTTTATGGCCACCTTAGATTATCGATATGACAGTCTGAGAGTGATATTAACTATATAGTGGAAAATGGTCTCTTCGCAAAACGTGAGCGGCTATAACCTGCCTCGGGGAAATCGGCCATTTTCAACAATGTGTGCAATATACGGAATTTTTCGGGGAATACACGATACGCTGCGTTGACACGCATGGGTGGCAAAACTTGAACATTCTACAAAATAACTGATTCATAAGCACGACAGAAACCACACATAGTCAAAGAATATTAGGCTATAACACCAATGCAACAAGTATGTGTGGCACAATACTCTAATTCTATCCATATAGCAATTTGCAGTGGGATGTGATGGTGTGTGTGTGTGTGTGTGTGTGTGTGTGTGTGTGTGTGTGTGTGCACGGCATGCGTGTGTATATGGTGTGTGTGCATGCGTGCATGTGTGTGTACGTGTGTGGGGGAAGGGAGGGAGGGAGGGAGAAACAAAAGGGGGAAGGAGGGAGGGAGAGAGGTGTGTGTATGTGTGTATGCATGTGGGGGAAGGGGGAGGGAGGGAGTGAAGGAGGGAGGGAGAGAGATGTGTGAGTTGTGTACGTGCCTATGTCTGTGTGTGTGTGTGTGTGTGTGTGTGTGTGTGTGTGTGTGTGTGTGTGTGTGGTGTAAGTGTGTATGTGTGTACATGTGGTGTGTGTATGCGTGTGTGTGTGTGTATGTGTGTGTGTGTGTGTGTGTTTGTGCGTGCGTGTGCATGTGTTTGTGTGTGCATGTGTTTGTGCATTTGTGTGTGTGTGTGTGTGCGTGTGCGTGTGTGTGTGTGTATGCATGTGTTTGCGTGTGCGTGCATGCATGTGTGTGACATGTGTGTGTATGTGTGTGGTGTGTGTGTGTATTTGTGAGAGAGGAAGAAAGAAAGAGAGATGGAGGAAGGGTGAGAGAGAAGGGGGAGGGAAGGAGGGAGAGAGAGGTATGAGAGGCGTGTGTGCATGTGTACGTGTGTATGTGTGTACGTGTGTGGAGGGAGGGAGAAAAGGAAGGGGGAAGGAGGGAGAGAGGAAGAGGTGTGACAGGTGTGTGTATGTGTGTATATATGTGCCCGTGCACATGCGTGCATGTGTGTGGTGTGTATAAGTGTGTATGTGAGTAAATGTGTACATGGTGTGTGTGTGTGTGTGTGTGTGCACGTGTGTATGTGTGTGTGTGTGTGTGCACGCGTGTGTGTGTGTGTGTGTGCACGCGTGTGTGTGTGTGTGTGTGAGTGTACATGTGATACTTAAAGCAGATTTGA
The DNA here is from genome assembly GCA_963170055.1 of Halisarca cf. caerulea. Lineage (NCBI taxonomy): Eukaryota > Metazoa > Porifera > Demospongiae > Chondrillida > Halisarcidae > Halisarca > Halisarca cf. caerulea. The sequence continues at coordinate 7,215,946 of CAUJGJ010000397.1, forward strand.
AGCAATTTTGAATGCAAAAACTGCACTTTATGTCACTACTATACACTTGACATAAGAGTTGCACCCGTGTTACTAACTAACTAGCTTACTATGAGCTTATTCTTGATATAGACATTACACTCAAATAGATTGATTAATTCACTTAATACAACCTCTTCACTTGATATAAGGGTTGCAGGCCCGTAGGCAGGGGGGGTTCGAGGGGTGCGAACGCACCCCCCCCCCCGTTTGGAAACTGTGAGTTCCACCTGGTAGGTAGTACTGTAGTCTAGGGTCGTAGTCAAGCTCACCAGATTCTCAACAGTGTGACAACTTTTGACTTCATTGTTGTATTTTTGATAGTATATCACTATCTATCTCATCTTTCTGGAGTAACTGTGCAGTTACAAAGTACCACTCTAGACATCATAGAGGCACATAGCATGATTGACAGCACCAAAGCAGTTTACAAAGAAGAACGGCAGAATGTTGATGCCCAATTCCAGATTATCTATGACCATGCTGTGCGAATGGCTGAAAAGGTATCTGTCATTCCTACTATGCCACAACAAACGAAAAGGCAGCAATATCGGAGCAGTGCCCCTGCAGAGTCAGTGATTGACTATTACAGAAAGAATGTTGCTGTTCCTTTCATTGATCACATTATCGCAAATCTTGATAGGCGTTTCTCAGTGCTTGCTGTAACAGCATCATCTCTTCTTGGCCTTGTCCCCTCCCTGATTTGTACCAAGGAGCCAGACATAGCTGCTGCCATTCAGATGTACCACAATGATCTGCCTTCGCCTGAGCTTGTTCCACAAGAGATCCTCCGATGGAAGAGACAATTCATGAATATTGCAGTGGCAGATAGGCCAAGTACACTATCAGCTGCTTTGAAGGAATGCAATTCAATGTACTTTCCCAACATCAGGATCCTGTTGCAGCTGATATGCACCCTTCCTGTAACATCATGCGAATGTGAATGCAGCGGCAGCACACTCAGACGTCTCAATACATACATGTGTGCATCAATGACCCAAGAGCGATTGACATCTCTCGCACTCATGCACATTCATTATGATCATACTATTAACCATGATGAAGTTGTTGATATTTTTGCACGCGTGCACCCTAGGAGAATGGAATTGGACTCTTTAATTATCTAAGCGTAAGCCATTGTGCTAATTAATCATAACATGTAAATGTTACTGTAATAAATTGAATGCACTTTGTTTATCTCATTCTGTTTTATATATAGCTATAGGTGTTTTGGGTTATATTTGTTATATAATATGGTATTGTACTAATAGTCTATATATGCTCTGTATGAGATTTTGCAATAACAATAGTCAAGCACTGCACATGTACATGTGTTGCTCGCATACGCAAGTGCAAAATATTGAGGGGCTGTCGTTTCCGTAGCTGGGAGTTCCACTTTTGCTATGAAGAACCCACCCATTTCCCAACCACCCTACGGCCCTGGGGTTGCATCCGCCACCCAAACTAGGGGTGAAGGCGGCCTTCGGCTGCCTTCACCCCTAGTACCTTCAATTACAGTGTGTATTATGTTCCATTCAACGGAAAAACTTTTAGAATAGATATAGTCTTTACTATTGCTAAACTGTTCGTGTTTGGTACAAGACTAATAAGCATTGGGTTTTGGAATAGTTCAACTTTGTGTTTATATGGCCAATCAAACATTAATTTTATGGACTCAATATAATTATATAACTATATTATAGGCTTGTTATCACATATATTATGATTATTATGTCCTATAATTTGAATTATATTAAATATTATATTTTCTTTATTGCTAATAATACGGTTTGAAAAGAACATTTAGTATACTCAGTGCATACACGACATTATACATGTGTGTGTGTGTGTTTGTGTGTGTGTGTGTGTGTGTGTGTGTGTGTGTGTGTGTATGTGTTTATGTTTGTATGTGTGTGTGTGTGTGTGTGTGTGTGTATTTTATATATATGGAATGGAATGCCAATGACTACACAGAATTTCAAAGTGTGTGCATAATATAATCCCCAGCATAAGATTGGGAATGTCCATTGCATGTATGTTATCTGGTACAGTAGAACCTCGCAATAAGACCACCCCGGAAATAAGACCACCTCAGAATTAAGACCATTTTGTTGCAGTCCGGAATTTCTCCTATAGTTTTACATGGAAATTAGTTTCAGAATAAAGACCACATTTTACTTCTAGATGTCAAAACCTCACAATTAAGACCACTTATTTGTGGATACTGCTGTATTCTGTGGACATTAGGCTCTGAAATGACGACATCAGTAGAAAGAGATGGTAAACTTGGGTTAAATATCGTAATGGAGTAACAATAAAAGAGCTCGAGGTGTGATGGTACAATTTTTGGGCCGCTGGAAGGCGACCCTATATTGTTTTTACTTTCACCGGAAGTGTCCGGAACGTCCGGAACGATGTCAATATATATATATGTCAACAACATGGCGGACTTTTAGGTGGTAGTCGAAGTCGTTGGTATTATTCAGTGAATTTTGTGTCTTTGCTTCTGTTTTCGTCAACGAAGAATCTTTAAGACCTAAAGATTTGTATTGAGAGTTAATCACGAAGATTCAACTCGCTCCAACAATTTCCGTGGGCCTTCAATTTTGAGAGGTAGAGCGAGTGGTTTAAAGTTGTTGTCTTCGTTTTAGAAGTTGTGAAAGGACTCGAAAACTGACGAAAGCTGTTAAGCCGCCTCATCTAACAAGGAAGAGAACTTTGACGAAGCATTTAGGACAGAAACATTCTTGGAAGGATGATTGTACTGAGACATTGTACCTTACGCTACCTCGGAATTCCATGGAAACGAAGAAAAGGCTAAAGAAAGCTTCGGAAACAGGTAAGATGAGTGTGGAAAGCCTTTTGTCTTTTAGTTAACCATTATGGAGTACTTGAACGCTCATGTGAAAGTGTTTTAACGACGTTTAGTATGAGCAGGTCTTTAATAAAATAGTTTCTCAATGTGTTTTCGTGGATATGTTGGCGTACGTGTGTGTTATCTTGTGTATGTGTGTTTGCTTAGGTCCTCTAACCATAGATACTATGGTTCAACACGTCAGAGAATAGGACGCAGATGTTTGGATGAGAAGAAAACCTTTGAACCGCGAAGTATGGAAACAACGGGAAGATCCAAAGAAGTTTGGAGAACAGGCAGGTAAGATGAGAGATGAAAGCTCTGTTTGGAATTAGCAAACTGTTTTCGAACGGTTGAACTTGTATGACAAGTGTTTCGGTGAGGTTTAGTGAGAGCAGGCCTTCAGTGAAAAAGAATTTCTTCAAGTAGTTTTTTGGATATGTTCGCGTTTGTGTATGTTAGCGTAGATGTTGTATACTATGTACCCGTATCTATGTTGTTTGGTGTGTGTGTGTGTGTGTGTGTGTGTGAGGTATTGAGTATGTATGGTGTTTGTGTGTGTGTGTTTGATACAACATATAGTAGCATGCTGTAGTGGAACCAGGTATGTAGTGAAGAAGTTCCACTGTGTGTGTGTGTGTGCTTTTGTGGTTTCATTGATTATTGTTCTTTCTTTTCATGTTCAGAATATAGACTAAAGCATTGTTTCTGAAGGCCTTTGGTGAAATTGTAAGTGTTTATTTGGATATTTGTGTGTGTGTGTGTGTGTGTGTGTGTGTGTGTGTGTGTGTGTGTGTGTGTGTGTGTGTGTGAGGTATTGAGTATGTATGGTGTTTGTGTGTGTGTGTTTGATACAACATATAGTAGCATGCTGTAGTGGAACCAGGTATGTAGTGAAGAAGTTCCACTGTGTGTGTGTGTGTGCTTTTGTGGTTTCATTGATTATTGTTCTTTCTTTTCATGTTCAGAATATAGACTAAAGTATTGTTTCTGAAGGCCTTTGGTGAAATTGTAAGTGTTTATTTGGATGTTTGTGTGTGTGTGTGTGTGTGTGTGTGTGTGTGTGTGTGTGTGTGTGTGTGTGTGTGTGTGACCTATTTGCAATCACTTGATACACCACATTGGTTATAGTACCATGCTGAAGTGGAACCAGGTGTGTAGAGAAGAGGTTCGGCTGTGTGTGTGTATGTATGTGTCCTTTTGTGGTTTCATTGTTTATTGTTCTTTCTTTTCATGTTCAGAATATAGACTGAAGTACTGATTCTGAAGACCTTTGGTGAAATTGTAAGTGTATATTTGGATGTGTGTGTGTGTGTGTGTGTGTGTGTGTGTGTGTGTGTGTGTGTGTGTGTGTGTGTGGTTGTGTGTGTGTGTACATGCATGCGTATGTGTGTATGTGTGTGTGTGTGTGTGTGTGTGTGTGTGGTGTGTGTGTGTGTGTGTGTGTGTGTGTAAAAATAGCTATCCCATAATGTCTTCCATATTACACAAAATTTAGAAATCTCAATTTGCCCCCTATCCCCTAATTGTGTATGCAGCCCTGATGTGTACCTCTATTAATGTATGTGTCTTCAGTGGTTGTGGAGGGTGCATGGTGTGTGTGTGTGTGTGTGTGTGTGTGTGTGTGTCCACGATTATGAATTATCAGGGTCTATTTATTTACACTGCTCTATTTTTACTTCGGTTCTCGTAGGAACTCTCCAAGCTTGACAACTCGGCCCTTGACAGAAAGAAAAACAGAGATGGGAAGAAATATAACGTATTCTAGTGGACATGACGCTTTTTTAACATTCCTTTTTACCATGATTTTTGGTTTGAACCTTATGTTTTTCAAAGTACTTGCCTGCAATTATATATCTGTATCTGATTCGACAAAAAGCAGACCAACTTGTCGCGGCGTAGTAGTATTATGTAGACCTATTAAGGCCGAATGCAGCGTAAAGGTGCTAAGGGACGTACCATTAAATTTGACGATAATTCTTGTGCCTGATTTTGTTCAAGACTCAGTACTACAGTAACTGTATACTATTAGTGTGGATATATAACTGTACGTCGCACTCCACGATTCACAAAATTTTACTCTTACAGTTGGAACGCCTGACAAATGCATAATATATCCGGAAAACATAAAGACCTTATCTTCTTGAACAAAATACAGGAAGTAAAGGAAATGGAAACACGGGCAACTAATAGATATAGACTGGTTTTAGTGCGGGATTCTCAAAACTGCATGTTTAACTTAGTGATTTGCAATATTGTTAACTCTGAGTCAAAAGATTTATGGCTGAAGCCTCATTAACAAGTAAAGGTGAGAATAAAATGCTATAGCATGCAATATATTAACAGCATTTGCCTAAGCCTAATATATACATTGTATAGCTGCTTGTGATTTACCTCAAAATAAATGTGTGATAACTTGCAGAGAGTTAATATTATTTAATTTATAATTATTAACTGTTACAGTAACTGCTGACACATGGAATTTAACAGAGTTGAATGGGATTAATGCCTGTATCTGTAGCCCTGCAGAACTCATCTAGGTGGGTAGAAGCTGGTGGCGGTTAAAGACAAGCATGTTAGTGCACATGCATGGTTAAGAAAACATGTACAGCGCGGGACTGTATATATATATTGGATCATGATTGCAGGAATTATTGCCTCTCTTGGTTCAGTTGTAACTGCTGTATGTTTCATTCTTTTCTTTTTTTCCTGCCTCTTGGCGTGAAAGGGGTGGGGGTGGGTGTTGACCCCCAGATGCAAAGTATATATATATGTCAGGGGGAAGCTACCATGCACGTGCACTCTGACACCATATGTCGGGTACTATACTTTGCATGCATGCATGGGTGGGGTGGGGAAGCACCTGTGCATGGGTTGCCCTGCACCCCCCTTAAGTCCTGATCACCCTCGTAGGTACTAAGTTAGGATAGATAGATTGTATGGTTTGTATCTAAATAGAAGGGCTCATTTAAATTAATTATACATTGGACGGAAGATGCAAGACATTAGCATCAATTTATTATGCAATTGACAATTTGTGTACTATATTAATTCAATAATCCAGATAATTCAAAGGTGCTTTTCAGCACCCCAAACCCTAATGGAGAAGACTTTGTGCTCTGTAGCACTCCACAGAGGAACAGGCCAAAGACTATAATAGCATTTGATGAAGGTAATTTACTACTAAAAATCTTAGTCAGGTTAATACTAGCTATTACAGCTTTATCACAATAGTAGATATTAATAATGTCGATAAAATGTAGATGATGATGAAATCACATGTATTCCAGAAAGTCCCACAAGAAATGAAGGAACGCATGTGGGACATGTCCATAAACTTGAAATCTCAGTGGAGGCGCTAATTAGAAAGAATTTCGCGACTTTAGATGGCTTCGCGACGAAATGTCATGTGACCAGCCTGTGACTTAGGAAACTGTTGATGTGCACGTAAAGATTCCAAAACAGCCTTACATGATGTTAAAACTGCAAGATCAACAATTATTCCAGTCAAACGGCCTTCGGCTACAGTGAATCCTAGTCTCGCGTCTCCAGCCCCTTTCCGTTGACGACATCATAAACATTCTACAAAATTTCTAACAACATCAAGGAGAAAGAGGCTGGCTATGCGAAACTAAGTGAATCTTAAGCCTTCGATCAAATTTGAACATGTCAGTAACTTTCTGGTCTGGCTTACCTACCTTGAGTTTCTTCGATCTTTTCTCCTACCGAAAAACATCTTCGAAAGCGATTCGGTTCATATACAAGTGCGACCAAAGCAGAATTTAAAGAGCTATCCGACGGTGAAAGGTTATGTATCAAAGATCAAAGGTACAAAAATAAAAGAGACTTTGTCTGTATTCCACTTCACTTGCTACTTGACTCGACTTTTATGTGACGTCACTTTAAATATCATGCGACGGTCATGTGACAAAATGGCTACCAGCTAGTTCTAGGCTAGTCAAAACTTTAATGGCTGGGCGGCAGTGGGAAAAAGGCTTTTGGCATACTTTTTTACATTTATTGGCTGTATTATAGGATAATAAATAACTTCCATGTTGGGGATTTTGATCCCGACAGACTTTACAGGCGAAAAGGTGAGCTACCATGGTTTGAATTTGTGGTTTTTACCATTTTTCTCTAAAACTCTTAGAGATATTTAAATCCCCAACATGGAAGTTTTAGATACTTAGGTAAGGAACCTGTATACCAACATTTGTGCCCTTAGCTTTGAAGCTGCACTGCCGCCCAGCCGTTTTTCGTGTTTTTATATGTTTAAGGAGAATGCGCATACATTTCAAGGAACGTACAAACTTCTTTCAAGTTTGACATCGAACGAAAGGTAATGCAGCCATCTATACACTGGTACTAGTTGTTAGAAGATAGCGCATATTTGTAGTAAGAAATAAAACTAAAAAGTGAAGATAAATTTTCTGATCACTGAAGCCATACAAGTGTCCGTGGACATGTTCCACATGCGAAGCCTTAAGCCTGGTTCACAGAACGCCGCGTGAACCTTGCGGTGCGGTTGCGGCGAGCGACACGTCATCCTAAACGCGGAGGCTGCGTGCGTTAACGTGTTCACAGAAGTTTTCATCTTTGCGGTTTACTATGAGCGGCAGCAGTGACGAAGAAGAATTTCTTTTGACTCTTCTCCTATATCGGAAAAGGAGAAGGAACAAACGATCGAACAGGCAACAATGGGTGCGGCCTGTTTTCTCCCAGCGGCTCTATCAAGGCGCATTTCACCACCTTGTGCAGGAACTTCGTCTTTCTGATCCCGAGTACCATTTCAGATACTTCAGGATGTCGAAGGAGACGTTCGATTTCCTCGTATCCCTTGTTGAACCGGGTTTAGCGAGGCGAGGATGCAGCAGCAGGGAGCGCCCAGGAATATCTCCAGCAGAAAGGGTGGCAGTTACATTGCGCTTCCTTGCTTCAGGTGACTCGCAGACATCCCTGGCATTTGCCTTCAGAATGGGGAGATCAACAGTCTGCACCATTCTGCAGGAGACCTGTACAGCTATATGGCAGGCCCTACAGCCTTCATGGGTGAAGGTACCTGCAAATACCAGAGAGTGGGGCGGCATTGCAAACCAGTTTGAACGGATGTGGAACTTCCCCAATTGCGTTGGGGCACTTGACGGGAAACATGTGGTGATCCAGGCACCATCAAAGTCTGGATCTACCTACTTCAACTATAAGGGCACTCACTCAATTGTACTAATGGCAGTTTGTGATGCCCACTATCGTTTTACAATGGTGGATGTTGGCGATTTTGGGAGGCACAGCGATGGAGGTGTGCTTGCCAATTCCGCTTTTGGGAAAGCTCTGCTTGATGACAAGCTCCCTTTCCCAGATAGTCGGCCCCTACCGGGAACAACCAGTCCAGCACTGCCATATGTAATAGTGGCAGATGAGGCCTTCCCCTTACGCAGCAACATGCTTCGTCCTTACCCTGGCAGAAATCTGCAAGAGCCACAATCTGTATTCAATTACAGGCTCAGCAGAGCGCGAAGAACAATTGAGAATACATTCGGTATCCTGGCCGCTAGGTGGCGGATTTTCCGCCGGCCTATCATTGCAGAACCTCAGAATGCTGTTCTCTTTACCAAGGCCACCATCGCCTTGCACAATCTGCTGCGGGAAAGAGAATCGGCTGTCTACTGCCCCCCTGGGTATACCGACAGTGAGGATTGCGACCGCAATCTTGTCAGGGGAGCTTGGAGGGATGAAGCAGAGGCCAGTACTGGGATGACTGGTATCCAGCGGTCCAGCACAAATATGCATACCACCACTGCTGCAGCTGTCCGGACTGCATTCCAGAATTACTTTTATGGCCCACAAGGATCAGTGAGCTGGCAGCTAACACATGTTCGGCGCACCAGTTAACAATCCATTGTTTGGTTCTTTGTATATTTCAAAATGACATTTAAGAATATTAAGAGTATGTATGTCTTTTAACCCTCACAATCATGGTTATGATGATTTTGAAGCATTACATACCACAGCTAGTGCATGTATGACTGTTGTAGTGTCATATAGTATATACATATTATACAAATGGAGTCAAAGAAGAGGTACCATATTTATAGTGAAATTGAATACAATATCTGGCAAAAACAATAAATAAAAAACAAGAATGCAACATGCAGGCTAATTCTCAGGATCAGGGAACTCAGCATCAAACATCAACGACATAATTTTTATTTTAAGAAATTCACGTTTTCTAGCGTCAAATGATCGTAGCCTTGCTGCTACTTGCTCTCCAAATAGAGATTCAGAGTCTCTGGTTTTCCTCCTCTCCTGAATTGCTTGGAGGCTTTTTAGAATGGTTTCGTCCATTTCTGAATCTCTGTTCCCTTTGGGTTTTTTGTGGGGGGGAGGATTCGGTGATGGGGATGGCCTGCTTCTCCCAGACACTGATGTTTCCCCTGAATTGCCCAATGTTTCCCCTGTATCCTCCGAAGACCCTGACATCTGTGGTTCTCCACTGGTGTCATCAGAGCTGTATGTGATATATACAATACAATTAAGTTGTAGAAAAGAGTGGACCTGTACATTGTAACCTTTGGGAGACCAACCTGGTGGAAGTATTTGGTGTGGGTACCAGTTCTTCAGTAGCCTCGGGTGGGAAATTGCTGCTGGTCCTGAATAGAAGTAATTAAAGTCAGATCAGGTGAACGTATCAACATCATACAGAACATACGGCTGATGTCGAATCGAGTCTTTCAAGAAGAGCAGGAGCTCATAGAGCTTCCAGGATGGTTTGTATGGCGGTCCTGGATCCCCGCTTTTCACCTCTTTAACCTTCTTGTGCTCTTTTACAAACTTGTCCCTCATGTTCTTCCACTTCTTGGGGACCTCTTCCACTGTCAAATTAACCTACAGTTAAGATGAGGATTGTATATACCGTGTAAAATAGTGCAAAGGACCAACTATATTGCATCTGTGAAAGAAGAAATGTCATGCTACAAACCTTCTTTGCAACTTCTTTCCAGGCGTTTTCTCTGGCTACTTTGTCCTTGTGAGAGCGCTCATCCGTTTTCCACAGGCAAGGATAGCAGCGAACTTCCTCGATTAAAGCCTCCTCCATCTCGAAGCAAAACGATTTCAACGGTTCGTTCACACCACTGGTATCCTGTTGGAGGGTGCGACCTCATCGTCACTTTTAAGTGTAAATCCGCAGATACAGTGCTAAAGACCTTCAAGCCCAAACAAGGAGCTGTTTTCATCTGTCTTCTTATCCTTAAAGCTAAAAACAAAGACATATTTTCTTCGCCGTCGAAGCGGCTGCGCGGCGAAGTTAAATTTTGTTCAAGTCGCGCGGTTCGGATGCGATGCGGTACGCGGTTGAATGCGGACCTCACGTTTTCTGTTCACATGATGATGCGCCGCTTACCGCAACCACACCGCGAGGTCACGCGGCGTTCTGTGAACCCGCCTTTACTCCATCAACAGAAGGCTCTGGTATGTATTCAATGTGTTTTGGCTTGTAGCGTACACATGTCATCCTTGCGATGCAATGCATGCATGTATATGTGCAGGTAATGATGCGGAGTCTGAAACATTGCAGCAAAATGACGTGATCTCTATCTCCAGCACATCATCTTGTGAAGGTATATATGTGACCGTCCGCGGGAAAATGTGGGTTCGAGGTGCGTGTGGTAAATTTTCAGGAGCGGAAGTAAAAGAAAACCGGGTATAAACGTGCGGCGCATGTGCTGATACTGTGTGCGACGTCGTTTTAGTGCGTTGCTTTGTAATCGTTATCGTTTTCTCTTTCTTGTGGAGTTTGTTCGAAGTTCGTATGACTTCTAGTTTAGTAGATACGAATCGTTATGTCTCGTTTTTCGTTATCGACCGTTCTTGAAACATTGGAGGATGAATTTGAGGAAGCAGAGAAGTCATACTACCCGAACTGCATGGACGGCGAAGAAAAGAGCTCTTTCGAAGAATCCGAGGAGCTGACGGTGCCTACTATGGGCCGTCATAGTGACCCAGCGGCAGATTCGGAGGGTTTGGGCCCTCCTTTGCTGGAATCAACCATTTTGAATACTAGCGAGGATCTTTGTGAATCGTTAGTTACAATGGAGAGTGATTTTGAGGGCCCAACAAACGTTGAGATAGAATTTGAATCCAGCGCGGAAGACGCGAAAGAAAAACAGGCTCTGGATGATTTCTTTCAGGCAACATGTGACTGTAAATGTGGACCACAGAAGAAAGCATGTTCCACTCAATTCTCTCGAGATGTTGTGGAAAGATATAGAGCTAACTGCCATCAGCTCACTAGTGCTCAGCTAGACCTTGTTGTTATGGCTCAGCTGTCTGCCTCTCGTACTCACAAGGACTGCATCCCATCTACGTACAAAGGCAACCCATCTACATTTTGTCCACACACTTCATTTTCATTCCATGGCATCAAGGTATGTCAGGATATGTTCCTATTCTTGCATGTCATGTCCCATCGTAGGCTTGAAACCCTTTCTCGGCATGTTGATGCATTCGGTATTGTTGAAAGGCTACACGGGAATACCAAACGGCTGCCTGCAAATGCCCATGCACCTGCAGTCATTGAGCAGCTTGTAGCTTTTATTGACAACATCGCCGAATCCCATGCTCAGCCTCTGCCGGGTCGACTGCCCAATTTTAAAGACAGCAAGGTTCTTTTGCTACCAACAGATTTGACAAAGGCAAAAGTGTACAGGGATTACGAAACTCTTTGTGGCAATGCTCATGAGACACCTGTGGGCCGGACAAAGTTCTACGATGTTTGGAGGGAAACTAGGCCATTTGTTGTAACCTTGAAGCCCGCGTATGATCTTTGTTTCGACTGCCAGAAGCTAGCTACTGCTCTCAGCAACTCGGGACATTTATCAGATGATGAAAAGGCAACCAGGTTGACCAACTACACTGATCACCTTTCCTTGGCAAAGAAAGCAAGAGCAGAGTACAACCAGCAGATCACCACATGTCACGAGGCCTACAACTCTCCAACTGTTGGGGAAGATGTACCAATGCACTACTCATATGATTTTGCGCAGCAGGTGCACTTTCCCAACAACCCACTGCAACCAGGACCTGCCTACTTTTTGACTGCTCGGAAGTGCCAGATATTTGGTGTGGCATGTGAGCCACTTGGATGGCAAGTGAACTATCTCATAGATGAAGCAGATGTAGTTGGAAAGGGAGCCAATACAACTATTAGTCTCCTTCATCACTTTTTTGAGGAAAGGGCTGAGAAGGGCAAAGAAGTGTACTTGCATGCAGACAATTGTGTCGGTCAGAACAAAAATAATGCCACCATGCAGTATCTGGCCTGGAGGGTCCTCACTGGCAAGCACAATTCCATCACTCTGACCTTCATGCTGTCTGGACATACCAAATTTGCTCCAGACAGGCATTTTGGTTTAATCAAGAAGTCTTACAGAAGAACACGGGTTGAGACAATGGGCTGCTTGCAGAGAGTTGTAGAGACATCCTCGCACATTGGAGCTAATCGAGCACAATTGATAAGGAGTCTAGAAGGCCAACAACTGGTACATTTCTACGACTGGTCAGCATTTTTCCATCAGTACTTCTCAGCTATTCCTAGAATTACATCCTACCATTCGTTTCAATTCAGTTGTACAAATCCAGGAAAAGTCATCATTCATGAAAGTGCTGCAGAGCCATCTGAGATTACCATTGATATCCTCCGGCAGCCTATTCCACAAGGGGAACTTCCACCACTGATCATCCCCAAAGGATTGGATATCCAGCGGCAATGGTACTTGTACAACAATATTAGGCAGTTTTGTACATCCAACCTATCCAAAGATCTCACCTGTCCCAAGCCTACATCACCTATTTCTGACCGTTCTGTATTCTCGCCCTCTAATTCATCCTCCATTTCTTGTAAGCGCCGTGCATCAACTTCGACTTCCAAACAGTCCATTGCAAAGAAGTAAACATTTAGGCACATTTTTTTAAAGTTCTATAGTCATGCAGTGTATACATGTGCACTATTGCCTACTCTCTAGTTGTTAGTATAAATATGAATATTTAAATTAGCATGAATATCATTATTACATCAATGAATATTATTAAGATGCCTGTTGAATTATTCATAAGAGCATTCACACTTCCATTTTTATGCTGTGAAATGGAATTTGAACTTGGGAATGGTCCCAAAAGATGTGCCTCGCACACATACTGCGAAAACTGCAGTATCTCCAATTTTAATTTTCCACCCTCGAACCCACATTTTCCTGTGTACAGTCACATATAATGTTGTTATAACGGCAAGTTTAACCTTGTGACATGTAATGCATATACTATAATTGAATACATAGCACATGCACACCTAGCCCCCCTTAAACTTACCTCATTCATGCATGCATGTAAAAAGGTGTATGGCATGGACAACCCACGCACGCATGTGCTTATATATAAATAACTGCTATAAATATACATACATACATACATACATACATACATATATATATATATATATATATATATATATATATATATATATATATATATATATATATACATATATATATATATACATATATATATATATATACATATATATATATATATATATATATATAATTATAATATACATATTACAAATGATATACCAACATTATAGCAATTGCATGCATGTGCATAACATGTGCATGCATTGTCATGCATGCACACAGATACAGACTCAGATGCAACTGTTTACGGTGGTGATTATGACAAAGATTATTCTGGGCTATGGACACTTTGCGACATATATAATTTTACATATTATTAGATATAATGCTATTATAATACAGGTATACAAGTGCAATAAGAAGTAAAATTAAACTACTATATATAGATTGTATCAATAATACAATAATATTAATTAATTTAAAACCATTATCTATGATTAAACTTACAGCTAATAATAATAAATAACAATTGCCTATATAAGAATATTATTATATTGGTATTACATGCATGCATGCATGCACAATAATTATAATAACAAATTGATATACTATACATGCATATTGTCCTTGCAGCAGCTGATCTAAGCTTGCATTGCGCCCATCTGGCAAAATTTTGCCAAATTTGTGGGAGGCGATATTCACAGCGGAAGAACACAGCCTACAATTGTAGCAAGTTTACAATACAATTGCAGTCAGCTTATGGGATCAGCATAGCAA
>CAUJGJ010000397.1:7235000-7325000 GCA_963170055.1 Halisarca cf. caerulea
CTCGAATCGCTTGTTGTGCCTTTAGATATGGCGAAGAAAACTACTTCTAACTTCGTCTTCACATATGCTATTACTTCGATTTTGAGCTCAAAATGGAGACAATACAACACGCTACACGATGATATTTCTTTCGAAGAGATACAATAGACCTACGAAAAGAAATGGGACGAAAAGCGAACCTAAATTTTTTCGCAACCTGAAGACTTACAAGTGCAAATGGACATGTTCCACATGCGTCGGGTGACAACTTGGCCAGTAACTTTATTGGTGGATTTAAGCAGTTATCATCTGCAGTGAGGAAGTGTCGCTTTTGCATGGCAGTTGCCAGTGACATGTGTGAAAAGGTATGTGTTTGAAATGCCATGTTTGACCTAAAGTGTATGACATTGTACTGTGTACCCAATTTCTTTTTTCATACACTGATCACAAACCCAAATCGATTTCTGTTTTCATACTCTATAACAAGCCCAATAATATTGTGTACATGTACTGTGTACCCAGGTACACAGTACAATGTACCTAATATTTTTTTTATTGTAGTTGGTTTGACACTTGCTGTTGAGGTCAAGGTTCATTTTGGCTAACCAGTGGTGATTATCTATCTGTCTATCTATGTACATTAAGTTTTATGCAGAAGATTTCCAAGAGAGAACAAGGCAGACTCACAAACAGCAGTGTGACAGTCTTGGAGGTCCACTGCATAATCATATTGCCACCACTTATGGATTACACTATAACTCCATCCTTAATTTGTCTCGATTCTACCATGTCACAGATGGTCTTCCTCCAGATGTGATGCATGATATTTTAGAAGGTTGTCTCCAGTACGAAGTGAAAGAGCTGTTGTAATACCTTATTCGTGAATCAACTCTTGATTTGGAGATGTTGAATACACAACTTGCCATGTTCCCCTTTGTCCACCCTGACAAGGACAATAAACTGAGTCCCATTTCTTCTGATACATTGAAAAGCAATAATCATCTTCTAAAACAGACAGGTATGTTTCTTTTATGTATGTCTACATAGTTATGTACTTGAAATGTTGCCTGTTGAATGCTCACAGCATCAAAGATGTGGTGTCTGGCAAGATTACTGCCACTTATGATAGGGGACCTTATTGCAGAAGATGATGCAAATTAGGATCTGTTCCTTTTGCTGCTAAAGATCATTGACTATGTCTTTGCACCAAAAACAAATTTGGATGTGGTAGCTTACATACGTGTCTTGATCAATGATCATCATACGAAGTTCTGTCAACTGTACCCAGACTGCACAGTTACTCCGAAAATGCATTATATGATACACATTCCGGCTTGGATGGAAAGGTGGGTATTTCTGCATGTGCAGCATCGCGCATGTTTGTGTGACTTGTTTTTGCTCTGTTCTGTGATAGGTGTGGTCCAATGACACGTTACTGGTGTATGCGCTATGAAGCCAAACATAGCTACTTCAAGGATCTGGCACAGAAAATGAAGTGCTTCAAGAATATCCCAAAATCTCTAGCTGAGAGGCATCAGCTTCTCTCTTGTTACAATCTCCTAGAGCCACAATCACTTGTGAAGGAAATGAAGTTTGGACGAAGTTAGAATGTGTCATATGCTTTGTTCTATTATTCCCTGTACTACTCAGGCCTGGTATACACATTACATTGCTGTATGGCACTCTCTACCATACACCCACCTCGCCTAGCTGGTACACCTTCTATGGCCCTCCATACTACACACTCACCTTGTGCTCTTGGTATGTACACACATTCTGTGACCCTCTCTACTACATATGCACCTTGTGCTCCTGGTATGTACACACATTCTGTGACCCTCTCTACTACACATGCACCTTGTGCTCCTGGTATGTACACGCTCTTGTGGCCCTCTCTACTACACATGTACCTTGTGCTCTTGGTATGTATACACACATTCTGTGACCCTCTCTACTACACATGCACCTTGTGCTCCTGGTATGTACACACTCCTGTGGCCCTCTCTACTACACATGCACCTTGTGCTCTTGGTATGTACACACATTCTGTGACCCTCTCTACTACATATGCACCTTGTGCTCCTGGTATGTACACATTCCTGTAGCCCTCTATACACACGCACCTTGTGCTCCTGGTATGTACACACATTCTGTGGCCCTCTCCACTACACACGCACCTTGTGCACCTGTTACACATTGTGTTTCATGGTCCCCCGTACTTTACACCCATCTACATACATGTACATGACAACATGCTCTATTCACATGCTTGATCGTTTATATTTTTATGTAGCTGTTAAGGAACAGGTTGAGAATCTAGTGTATTCTGACACCATCGTACATTCAGGTGTATTGTCTACCTGTACAACTGATCTTTACAGGTAAATTTCTGCAGTGATCATGTTTTTGCTTTCTAAACGTAGGATTACTGCAAGTTCTTGTTTTTTATTAAATGCAGAACCAATTGGGTACAATTGAAGGGCTCGCGGTATGCCAAAGGTTGTATTGTTCTTTTGAACTCGGCCCCCACATTTGGACAGCTGCAGGATATTATCATATTCAATGTGGATGAAGTTGTATTTGTTTGTGAGGTACTCAAGACAGTACATTTTGTTGAACATTTCCATACATTTGAAGTTATTAGAGAGAAACCATGTCCCCTTGTATTTTGCAAACATATTGATTTTGCTGACCACCATGCCTTAGGTTTGTACTCCATCAACGGTTTTATGTACATTGTACCCAAATATAACATTGAAGACTGATAATCCAGTTTATGCTTACAGTAACCTTGTCATTGTACTTTGAATTATGGATATTATTATGTTAAATTATATGTAAATTACATATTATTATTAACCACGTGTGCCTTGCTCATACTATATACGTATAATATAATATATATATATATATATATATATATATATATATATATATATATATATATGAATTGTATATTTATGCATGAATGTATTGTAACTAACTCACTTTGGCCAGAGTGTGCATAACACACCATTATTTCCCTATGGTGTGCAAATTGAAACTGCTATGACGACCACAGGAAGAATGTTGCCGTCATATAACCATAAGAATGCTGTCACCATGTTCACAATCAAAGCAATGTAAGGTCTGTTATGATGAACCTGGGTAGAGTTAGGGTTATGGTTGGGGTTAGGGTTAGGAACCTGGGTAGAGTTAGTTAGGGTTATAGTTAGGGTTAGGTTGGGTTATCATGCAGTGTTTCTATCCAACAGTTTACTTCTGTGTATACTGTATAATAGGTGCTGCATAGTTTCAAATCTTCTTGTCTGTGCATGCGTGATTGAAAATTGTGTATATATGACAATGTCATATTATCTTTCATATTTATATAATAATTATACATAAACATGCAGTGTGTTCATGTGTGCGGCAAATAGTATTATAATAGTCTGGTACCCCAACTGATTTTATACATGATGTATATAATATATATACGATCTCATTTCATTTTTTTATATTATACGTATATAGTATGAGCAAGGCACACGTGGTTAATAATAATGTTTTTACATATAATATAACATAATAACATCATATCATCATAACAGACCTTACATTGCTTTGATTGTGAACATGGTGACAGCATTCTTATGGTTATATGACGGCAACATTCTTGCTGTGGTCGTCATAGCAGTTTCAATTTGCACACCATAGGGAAATAATGGTGTGCTATGCACATTCTGGCCAAAGTGAGTTAGTTACAATACATCCATGCATAAATATACAATTCATATATATATATATATATATATATATATATATATATATATATATATATAATTCATACTTACATACATAATATATACCTGGCTTTGACTGCAGTGTGCATAGCACACCATTTCTGTTTGGTGTGCAAGATGTGCTGTGATGTTGGTGTGCTTTGCACGCTGCATTTTCACACACATGCACACGCATAATATTACATGCTAGTGCTATAATTATGCAAGAGTTTAAATATGTTAGTTGTTAAGCATAATATCTAAGCTGTATACTGCACAACCTGCAATCATAAGTAGTGTGGTTAGCACACTGTACATACAGCACACCTTGTCATTGGTGTGTTAAGCACGCTGTTCTGCAACGGTGTGCTTACACACCATGGGGATGTAAGAATTTTAGTGTGCATTGCACACCACACTTTTTACAGTGTAAGGAATCAAACTGTGATGTTAGGGATGACGAGGCAACAAGTCAGTGGAAATCCATCTTCTAGCCAAGTACAATTTGCAGATGAATTGCACCATACCAGCAAAGATCGCAGAGAATCTATCCTAAAGGTGGCTGGTTTCGATGCATCACAAGAAATGTCTCCAGAAGCAGCTCTGGCTCTTAAAGCAGACCTCCAGCTCCCATGGAACAAACTGCGTCATCTTCGCAGGTATTATATATATATTTACATACATTGCATGCCATTCTGCATGCATATGACATTGCATGCATTGACATTGTATTTGTGTGTATAAAAAGGGTTGCTGTATTATGTATGTATGCATGCATGGAATATGACTATTTCAAATATGGCTTCATGTAAATAACCCAATAAATCCATAAACATCAATCTGAGTGTGCATCTGTGCAAAGGAGACACATGTTACTGTATATGAAATATTTGCTATATTAATTATATAATCTACACTGGTTCTAATTCTAGGTGGCTTTCACACTGGAGATTCACGGTGCCAAGTGAAAGTAAATTACGCCAAGTAGCCTCGACATGGACACCAAATGATATTGAAGCTGAATGTGCTCCATTTAGCTTCAAATCATCTGAAAGCCCAGGTGAAGAACTGAGACCTGCCCCAATTGCATTTGTTACGAATCTGTGGAAGGCCATGAAATCTTACTTGTCAGCCTATGACGAGTAAGTTGAAATAATAAAGTGTATATAATAGTCTCTCTCTCACACACACACACACGCATACATGTGCACACACACTGCATGCACACACACATGCGCACACACACACACATGCACATGCACACACCTGCACATGTATACACGCATACTGCTGTATGCAATGTCAAAATTACACACTACAAGTGAAATGAAATCAAAAATTAATAAATTACACTATCATGACATTGTCACAGTGTTATTTTTGGGCCGCCAAAGACGGCCCCTATATTGTTTTTACTTTCACCGGAAGTGTCCGGAACGTCCGGAACGATGTCAATATATATATATATATATATGTCAGCAACATGGCGGACTTTTAGGCGGTAGTCAAAGTCGTTGGTATTATTCAGTGAATTTTGTGTTTTTAGGGGCTGCCGCAGGCAGCCCCTATATTGTTTTCATTTGGACTTCCGGTGTGTAACGCTCGTCCAATATATATATATATATATATAATATGGATTTGAAGAAAAGTCTTATAATAGAGAATTTATATAATAGTAATAGAGAAGTATGAGTTTATACAGGAATGAGTTATAGGAATTGTTTTGAAAACAATTGCCAAATATGGCAATTGTTTTCAAAACAATCGTCCAGTTACAATAAACAGTATGTTCAATGAATGTTCAGCTGTGCACTTACACTCCAATGCTTTGCAAGTGATTCGAGTGCGTGGGGCGGCAGCCCCCACGAGTTTTTAACTCGAATTACTTGTTGCTTCTGTTTTCGTCAACGAAGAATCTTTAAACCTAAAGATTTGGATTGAGAGTTAATCATGAAGATTCAACTCGCTCCAAGAATTTCCGTGGGCCTTCAATTTTAACAGGTAGAGCAACTGGTTTAAAGTTGTCTTCGTTTTAGAAGTTGTGGGAGGACTTGAAAACTGACAAGAGCTGTTAAGCCACCTCATCTAACCAGGAAGAGAACTTTGACGAAGCATTTAGGACGGAAACGTTCTTGGATGGATGGTTTTACTGAGACATTGTACCTTACGCTACCGCGGAAGTCCATGGAATCGAAGAAAAGGCTAAAGAAAGCTTCAGAAACAGGTAAGATGAGTGTGGAAAGCCTTTTATCTTTAGTTAACCATTATGGAGTGCTTGAACGCGCATGTCAAAGTGTTTCAACGAGGTGGGAACTATTTCACGGAATGGAGCGGAACGAAACGTAACGTAACTGGAGACTAAAACACGGAACGGAACGTGAAACACGTGTATATAATATAGAAGCAGCTACATAAAAGGTAACTTCCAATGACATTGACGATATACAATTTGCAATCTATCATGCAATGACCGGGACATTATTTACATAAGCCTAAAGGTGTATGTATAAATACTTATAAATGATACTTTTATCAATTTTAATAATGGTTACTGATTTATTGCATATAAAGTAAAGTATAAGTATAAGAATAACTACTGTTGAGTTTGTCACTAAACTAAGCTAAGTCTGAGAGGGGCAATTGTGACACATCCACTTTTTGTTTAATTGCCAAAACTGTTGACCGATGTTTCGGACACACTTGTCATGATACCACTCCTGGCATACATGACACTGGATCATTGCACTTCCATTTGTGTACACTTGCCTGCATAAGCAGTATACAGCCACTGTAAAGCGGTCTGTGGTGACTGGACTGATTGCTGCTCACGTTGTACATCACTGTCACTGTCATGGCCATCTGTCATCGTTGCAGTCTGTGGTGACTGGACTGATTGCTGCTCACGTTGTACATCACTGTCATGGCCATCTGTCATCGTTGCAGTCTGTGGTGACTTGTCTGATTGCTGCTCATCATGTATATCATTGCCACTCTCCTCCTTGCACAATGGTAGTTTGATGTCAGTTATGTCAACTATGATACGAGCAGTGGATGAATCTGGGGCTGCAATGATCTCCATGTCACCAGGCCGTGGGCGCTTCCTGCCGGACTTCTTGTCTTTACGACTACGAGTATTTCTGCAAAGCTGGGTTAAATTCAGCCTTCGTAAACACTCCCTTTTCTCTGTCTGTCCAATACTCATTCTGGCTGTGATAGCATTCTGATGTGAAAGGACAGGAACAGGTTTCCTTTGGAAATAGTATAACAACATGGGGACGCTCAGTACCCATGACAGTAAATGTGTGAAGCTTAGGGTCCATACTGACCCTGTTTTCTTCAATTGCACGTCTAGCCCGTTCAAACTGGCTCAGTTGGCTAGTGGATATGTCATTATTCTCATGCAAGCTTGTGTCTGCTGTAGTTTGAGGTGGGGAATTGACTCGAGCATCTTTGATGCGTACCACTATTTCCTCTAGTGAATATATATTCTCCTCTGGAATGAGCGTCGGTTCCGTTTTCACCAAGTGTGCAAACTGGGAATGCAAGTAATAGTTGCCTAGCCCTTGTTTACCATGACTGATTTCCACCAAGTAGTATCCTTGCAAGTAGTGTAGGGCCAAGACCATGCAATTAACTGGACTCTCATGCCATTCCTGCAGATGCTTCAGTACATAGTTGAGCCCTTCTGCCTGATTACTTGTTGCACCACTGTACGGGTCATAGACACCATGTGGTTCTATTGCCCACCGAGCAATGACATCTATTCATCAACAAATGATTCGAGTTTGAAAAACTCGTGGGCCGCCTACGGCCCTGGAAACTCGAATCACTTGGAAATCTTTCTAATGGACTCAAAAGATCACTGTAAGAAATGCATGGTTTTGAGTAGTGGTGTAGTAAAATGTGTGTGTGTGTGTGTGTGTGTGTGTGAGTGTGTCAAGTTTTAGCATTCAATAATCCAAACAATATATTGGAATCATGATCTAGTCAGTTTTTTTAATTATAAATGACAGTGACAATTTCAATAAAAGTTAATACGCATGCATGCCATTCTGCACTACTATAATAATAGTAGTCCCAGGATGCACCACGAGGAGGTAGGCATGCTTTGCATCCCAGAGGATTGGATTCGTTTTAACTAGGGTCTGCAATAGTCCGTAAAACTCCTCCAATCCAAAATAAAAATGGTGCAATAAAATGCTATACATATAATGGTACAGGTGTACCGTTGTGTGATCAACCAGAATCACTTAAATGTGTAGCAATAGAATAAAGAACAGAATATACAATGTGATCTTGCAGCAGATCAATACAGTCAGCATGTTATAGTAATATTTTTTCCGTGCTAAGGTGCACAAGGCATCCAAAATTGGCCACAAGTAGTCAATAGTATGATCATTGTGATCTATGCAAGTCTCCATTGGGCAGTGCAATGTGCATAGCCCAATATGTGAGACTATATACTAATGTACTGTTTACCATTAAAGGCACTGGAAGTTGTGTACCAAAGGAAGGTACTTTGGGAAAAGGTACTGCATACCGATGAAGGTAGCAAATACCAGAAGAAATGTATACTGCGTACCAATATATGCAGGCACAGGATGTAAAGGGTGATATACTGTGCCATAATTCCCAACCTTTTATAGTTGTACTCAATTTGCAGAGTGGTGTAAACTTAAGGTTGAGGTGGCACTGACTACCTATATATGGGGTTCAATGTGTAATGATTAGCCATTTGCCTTTGTTCTATGGATGTATAGACATGACTACACAGGGGCATTATAGTTGGTCTCAGGGAATGGGGATTTTAGGTGACAAAGTTCAGAAATCTCAAGAATTTGTCACTATTCTGCCTACATCACTTTTGCTCATCTGTAAACGTGGTAATGCGTTATTACATAGCGCTCAGTAGAAATACGTATATTTCGTAAACCAAAAGTTAAAAAACAACTTTTTTCCTTGTGAAAATGCAAGAAATTCAAGTCACATACATAGAAGTAACCTTCGCAGATACGAGATTTGTAAAAAAGTCACAATATAGGGCCGGGAATGTTGTACTTGCGAACAAACATTAAGCTTATTCTAAAGAATTTTCAACACAGAAGTAACACGTGCAGAACATTTTGGGAAGATTTGGAAGGTACACAAAAGCAATAAACTAAGGGGCTTTCAAAACAAAAACGATCGAGGTTTAACTTACCGATTTGCTTTACGAATCCATCGTAAATTGATCAGAATTGAAGCTTTATAAACTATTTTCCTTAGCTGAGAAAATTCTATCCGTCCAATAGAAGTAATAATGGCATCCGATCGAATGTTGGAGGATTTTCAGAAGGACTCCATGCGGTGCGAGAACCAAAAGCAAGTATACGGATGACGTAAATGCTAATAGTTACTGACGTCACCATTAAATGGCTGCTTTGAAGCCTCGCTTGTAAAGATCATGTAATCTGGACGTGTAGATGATACTTATATCATTGAAAGAAGATATAGAACGTTTGAAAGTACTATTGTGTACATGTATAGCGTGAGCGGAGAAGATATAACCAGGTACGCCGATTATATAACCATTTTAAAGCCTGATTTTCACATTTTTATAGCCAATAAACTACATTTTTCCTTATAATTATTTCATTTCGAGTTATAATGTTTCCGCTCACTGATAACTTATTAAGCAAACTCCACTCTTTCATTTGATACCAATCTTGTGGCTCTTGGAGACCATCTACACGTCCGGACTTTGCCATTTACTGCAAAAAGTGTACCTTTTTCAAAGCTAATTTTCCTTTTTGAAACATATAGTATGTGCTCAAACTTTATACCAATATTTCGATAAATAACAATAAAACACACAGCGATTTTAAAAAGTAAGAAAATGTGTTTTCTTGAGCTAAAAATGCGCTAATATTTTAGCCACTTCGAAGCGGCAGCCATTTTGCGTGACACACTATAATAAGCTTGTGTAACATATACTCCCCAATGACATGTATTCTTCCCTTATATAGGCTATAGGATTGCTTATTAAATGCAAATGGCTCATTACAAGTGTTTGCTCAAACATGAACTCTAAATTTCAACCACCTTATCTATATGGGCAATAACTACTCTAAATGCATTTGCAAGATGCCCCAAATAACTGGACTCTGAGCAGGGGCGTTGCAAAAGCTGTACAGACTTGGAGTCTGCATGGAAATGTAGTCTAATTGCATAAAAGTTCAGTTTTGGTTTCTATCTAATTCATTCAAGTTAGACTATCACGTTCAACAATATTACATTGTTGACCAAGAGGTGCTTCACAAAACATGAAAGCTAAAGAATACCATCAAGAGGTATTCATTCATGGATGGCTTCGTGCATAACAGCAACATGCTGTTATTTTAATAGTAGCATAAGATTAGTGGTTTCCTAATATTTAATAGTTTGAATTTCTTTTTAGACAAAACGCATTTAAATGCTAATCTTATGCTTTTGATTTAGTTCAACAATAATTAATGCTGTTGTCAATAGTGCTTCACTGACGAGGAAGCAGTCATTACTATCACAGATTATTTTATAATTTTTGAATGGATGGTGTCGTGTGTAGCAGTGATACGTGCTCCTACATTCAAAGTAGCATATATCTTATGCATAACCTTTCACACCGGGTGATATATGATGACAATTTTGTCATCGTGGGGAGAACCTATGTATGTGTCTAAGAATCTAAGAATTATTCTAGTTTGGCCTATGGTTAATTTGAATATTAGTATTTACTAATATTCAAATTATCTAACTAACTTATCCAAGTTTTTATTTGGACATGTTAGCTATCATGCATATATACTTCAACAGCAATTTTAACATTTCTAACTACAAAAAAAGATTTTATTGATTGCCTTCATAAATGAAATAATATAGGGAGCATGCACGTTCTAGCCCCTATATGATTTCAGTTATGAAGCGTCATATGAGGAACGAATCAAATTTTGATATCCTTTGGAAACATGAGGCGAAAGCAAAAGTTGTAATTAATTACAAAATATAATTACATGTGCATGAACACAGTCCTCAATACAATAATTATTACATTTCACACCCCCAGTGAGACCTAAATGATACAAAGGGTTTGAAAAAAAAGTGAGATGTGGACATTGTTGGCAATAATGCTGTGAAATGAGAAGAGTCAAAAAAGCCTCTGATGGCGGGGTAGTCTTCAACTGAAGGAAAGTACTTGATGTGATTGTTCATTCTCCTGTCTTTCTGTTGAAACAATCGTTCAATCTCCACAGATGAACTGTTTACATCCATTTTGCCAAGTTCTCCTACACTTCTGTGTTGCATATAGCCATACATGTATATTGGCCTCTTTAACATAAGACACAAGGCATGCAAGTGGAAATGATTTCCCCAGCATTGGTCTTGAGCTGCTTCTTGCAAAAGTTTGCTCCATTCCCTTTCTGTAATTGCTGTAATATTTTCTTCATTTCGATCCACATTACGTAATAATAGTTGTGTACTAGGCTTCATCACCTCAAACATATGCTCCTTATTTTGTAATAAGCTGTACACAGTGATTGCTCTCAGATGTGCTGTATATTCTTCTGTACCATGCAGTGCAATGGAGATGGTATTGTACATACAGTTCCCATCACCCGTGGTCCTCACTGGAACATATTGTGATGTAAATGAGGGCAAAAGTTCCTCTTGTACAGACATGTCCACCACATGAGTTTCCACACATTGAAAATGTCATTTTCCTGTTTGTTAACCTCATTTACTAAAGTTTTCATAGCAATCTTGTTATCTTCCATCGATTCTTTTAATTCTTCCAATGACTCTTTCTTTTTACTTTTGAGAATGTCCTCAATGTTCTGCATAAATTCTCTCACCTCCTTAGTACATGTTGGGCAAATTTCTTGACTTGATAATTGTACTACTGGTACGTCTCTCTTCATTTCCTCCAAGACGTCCCTCAACAAAAAGTCATCCAAATCTGTTTCCATCATGCTTATATCTTGAAGAGAAGTGGGTGGTTCATCCTCCTGAGACTGTGATAAATCCACCGGCAGCACCTCTGAATAATTGTCTTGACTTGGCTGACTACAAGCAACGGCATGCTGTGTACTTCTCAAACGCTCCATCTCCTTGTCCACCCTTTTGTTGGCATAAAGCTTCTTGGGTTCAAATTTCACCAGTGCTATGCCATTTAATGTCCTCACTTCGACTTAATGCCACATAAGACATTCCGGCCTCAAACACTTTCTCTCCAAGGTCCAACACAGCAGAATCAAGTGACAGACCTTGCACTTTGTGTAAAGTGGCGGCCCAACACAAAATTAAGGGTATCTGAGTCCGCTGTAGAACAGTGCCTTGCCGTCCATAGAATCGCACCGACAAGGGTTCAATGGCCACTGCCTCTTGTTGTCCATTGAGGATGCACACTTTGGTAAACTGTCCAACTCTTGGATCGTGAAACTTTACATATACAATTTCAGGTAAGGCTCCACGTGAGGGCTGTGTATTCTGTTTTCCACCCCACTTGAATCCCACAATGACTCCTTGGGCTCCATTCACTAGTCCATCTCCACACTTGATGTTACGTCGTAGCATAACTTCAGCTCCTAGTGCCATGGGCGGATTTAGGGGTGGTGCCTGTGGTGCCTGGGCACCACCCTAAGAGCCAGACCTCAAAGTTTTATTTGGATAGAGAAAATTGAACTCAGTAACAAACCAAACTTGAAGAATAAGCCTACCTTGCAAGAATCTATGCAGCATAATAATACCTTCTCTATCCAGGTGTAGCCAATCAATAGTGATCAATAACTACTCACACAGATTCATCAGAAATAGAATCTAAGATAGAAGAGTATTAATGTTGCCTATCAGCCATTTTCCTTACTCATGTCACATGACTTGACCTCAAGCTCCTAGTTTCAGGTGTAGTTTAGCTTTTCAAGTAGATGAAACGTTCAGCCAACCAGACAACTTTATTCTCCCTGGGTTTTCTATCACGGGACAACCCACCTTCTCAGAATAAAGCTCAATCTCCAGTAGCGCTTGAGGATAATGAAGAGTTGTTGCTTATTGAGTCAGATGTAGATGATGAACGTGACGTGAATCCTCGCGTGGACCAGAGTCTCAACTTAAGTACATCTACCGTTCCTTGCCCAATAATGCAGAGTATTTCAGTCTCAGCAACCTCTGGGGAGTCCCATAGCAGCTTCACAAATCTGTGCCCACCTTATGACATTGGCGAAGTTGCTCAATTTGCCAAAGGATTGTCTGACTTCCAAAAGTAAGCCAAATACACGTCGTTTTAGGTAATTAGCTATGTAAATATTGCTAGCAGCTGTATTTTCAAGCTTATCTAGCAGTATTTCAAAAGGATTCAATGTACAAGTCACTTTGTAATATACATTTTCATGCTTCCCTCTGCAGGTATGAAGTTATCAAGCATATTTATGTGCCAGATTCAAAATTTGAATTTCCTTCTCATGAAGACTATGGAAAGCTGCGACGCTTTTCAAACAAATGGCTGCAGGATCACAGTCCATGGCTGATTTACTCAAAAATGCTGGATGGTGGATTTTGTCTGCCCTGTGTTCTGTTCACTAAGTCACAAGGTAATGTGGAAGTTGGGGCACTAGTGACAAAACCTCTGCATACATTCAATAAGGCAACAGAACTCTTTCGCAAGCACTCAACACTGAATTATCACAGCAATGCAATGGCCAATATGCACCAGTTTATGTCGAGAATGGAGCATAGTCAACCTACTGTCATTGAACTTGCAAATACCAATTATGCCCGAGTTGTGCAAGAGAATCGAGAGAAACTTACATCAATTATGAAATGTATCCTGTGGTGCGGTCGTCAGAATGTTGCCTTGAGGGGGCATCGAGACGATGATAAAGTTTTAGAGCAGGGATTTGCTGGTAATCCTGGTAATTTCAAGGCTTTGTTGCAATTTCACATTGATGCAGGTGACAATGTTTTGGAAAAGCATTTTGAAACAGCTGCAAAAATGCCACTTATAATTCTAAGACAATTCAGAATGAGCTTATTGCTGTATCAGGGGAATGGATTCTTCATGAAATTGCAGATTGTGTCAAAAAGGCTAAATTTTTCACTGTGCTTGCAGATGAGGTTGCTGACATCTCCAATACTGAGCAGATGAGTTTAGTGATAAGATATGTCAATGAAGATTGTGAAATCAAAGAAGATTTCATCTCATTTTCAGCATGTAGTGGTGGCACAACTGGCGAGGCATTGGCACATAACATCCTTACAACTCTCCAGAATCATGGCTTTGATCTGCAATATCTTAGAGGGCAGGGGTATGATGGTGCAGCTGCAATGGCTGGATCAGTGAATGGTGTTGCTAAGAGAATTCAAACCACCTACCCTTTGGCTGTGTACACACACTGCTTTTCTCATAAGTTGAACCTAGCGATTGTAAAAGCTTGTTCCATTCAACAAATACGGAATTCGATGGGTGTGATTAGCAAGGTAGCCTTCTTTTTTGAAAACTCTCCAAAACGGCAAGCAGCGTTGGAAGATAAAATAAGCCAGACAGTGCAACCAAACAAGAAAAAGCACTTGATTGATCTGTGCAGGACACGGTGGATCCACCGACATGAAGCGTTTGAGAATTTTGGACAGCTATTTGAAATCATTGTTGACTTATTTGAGGACATTAGCTCTACACCATGTGTTTGGAATAGAGATACATGCACAGACGCATCAACACTACTTGTAGCAATTACCAAATTTGACTTTCTGATGGCATTTGTTGTTGCATGGAAAACCTTATCACTAATGAAGCCATTAAGTGTTGACCTACAGTCCAGCTCCCTTGACATATGCAAGGCATATGAGGAGGTTGACTCCACCAGGAGAAGCATTGAACATGTGCGCAGTAATGTAGAACAATTCAATTTGGAATGGTTTGCTATTGCTGAGTCAAAATCTGCAGCTGTTGGTGCAGGTAGTCCCACTTTGCCACGTCGATGTGGTCGTCAAGTAGCCAGGTGCAATGTTCCAGCTGAAACCCCATGCGAGTACTTCAAAAGGGCTATCACCATTCCATTTTTGGATCATTTGCTGTGTGAACTTCATCATCGATTTGATACAGAGCAGTTAAGAGTGGCTAGGGGGTTGAGCATAGTTCCAGCAATCATGAAGAAAGATCCACAATGGAGGCTAAATGCTGTGGACTTGGCATCATTCTACAAAGATGATTTGCCATCATTTCACAACCTGGATATGGAGCTAGTCTCCTGGGAGATGAAATGGGTTGATCAGAATGAAAATTTACCCAATAGATCAATTATAACACTTGAGCGATGTGATGTCAAATATTTTCCCAACATCCACACCCTTCTGAGGATCATTTGTACTCTACCTATCACAAGTTGTTCCTGTGAGCGGAGTATCAGTGGACTCAGACGACTAAAAACGTACTTGCGCTCAACAATGGGTCAAGATCGGCTCAATGGATTAGCCCTTATGCACTTTCACTACACCATGAATGCCAATATCAAAGAAATAATTGACATGTTTGCTAGAAAGCATCCTCGACGTATGACATTGATAAATGTGCTAAACTCTGATTCTTAATATTCTATCTCAATTTGTTTGTAAGTTACATTACGTACGGTACCAGTGATGTATATGCATCCATTTATTAATGGTAAAATGAGTTCAGTTCTGCAACTAGTCACACTGACATGGAATATTATATGCATGATGATTACAGGCAGGCACCACCCTAAATTTGGTTCTGGATCCGCCTATTTAGTGCCATCTTTAGCCTTCTTGGTAGTCCTCCACATTCCTTGTCATCTTCTGGAATTAATTCTTCGGTAACTTTCTCATACGAGACTGCCCCATAAGTCGATCTTCTGTTTTCTAAAAGCACATGATCGGCTTCAAATTCAAAGATTGGAGTATTTGAAGAGAGTTTCATCAATTCTCCTTCATTAAATGCATTGCAATCTGCAACACGAGGAAACAACCTTAGAGCCTTTTCAAATGGTGGTTTTGAAAGATCAATGTTGTTTCCTACCACCATGCGACTTTCCAGCAACTTAATATCCTGTTCCGTTTGCTTTCCTACACGAACACGATTCAACAGGTCTGAAAAGGACGAATCCTTTTGTTGTCTCACATTTTCAGTTAATTCTACTATTTGAAAGCAGTCCTTCCAAAGGTGAGATGCCAAGCGTTTCGACTGCAGTTTTGTCACACTAAACACAAAGTGTCCATTGACAGGTGAGAGCTGATAAAAGTCACCAACTGCAATCATATTCAGTCCTCCAAAGATGTCATCATTGGCAAATATCTCACACAGTTGATAGTGGACAGACTGGAGAACTTCGTAAGATACCATGCTAATTTCATCAATGATGATGGTATGTATGCCTCTCCACAGCATCCTCAGCTCTCGAAGTGCTACAGCTGTTAACTTCAAATGGTAGGCAGACCTTCTATGCTCAACTTGAAGATTAAGAGCTCTGTGAATTGTTAGGCCATCCACATTGAATGCAGCTACACCTGTTGGTGCCATGACCATGCATCCATGCACTTGATCACTCCCTTGCACTGACCTCTCAATATGTTCTCTGATGGCACGAATCACGTAAGACTTTCCCGTCCCTGCACCACCAGTTATGAAGATGTGGATGGGCTTGGGTTGGGCCTCCTGTCCGAGATGAAATTTGTGTAATGAGCTAGTGTACTGTACTACCATGTCAAATGCTTCTCTCTGTTTTGCATTCAAATTGCATACCAATTCCGTGAAGGCCTTATCAGTGAGACGCATGCGTGTGAGGGCTCCATTGGCATTATCGTCGTGTGCTACTGTGGGAAGAGCATCTACATCCACCTGTTCATCTTGGACATAATTTTCAGCATTGTGTAAACCATGGTCCAGCTCCTCTGGTACATGAGTAGCATCTTCCCGTTCACCATGTTGAACATTTGGTGCAACCAAATCCATGTATGCGCCATCAGAAACTGCTTGCAATTGCTGCACTGCTCTTTGTACTTCTTCTTCAAAAGTATGGTGTTCACAATTTAGCACTTTCATCTCCTTTTCACGAGCAATAAAAGCTGACAATGCGCTGTCGTGCTTTAGAAATAAGTCCGCCTTTTCACGTCTCCACGGAATGTACAACAGCAACAGTGAATAGTAATACTCGTCACCGTGACTTTGTGGTGTCATAATGGGTGTTTGAAGGCATGCTTGCTTTGTACGAAGTTTGATCCATCCCAGATTACCTTGCAATTTGAATCGAGGCTGTATGTGATACCCACTGCCGCCCTTTGGTGTGTCATCCCTATATACACTATCATACCATACAGAAAAGTGAGCCAACGTCATCTTCTCAAATTCATCTTCCTGTGGTCTTGCAGCATATCTGTCAAATAGTCCAGGTTGAAAAGGTTTGTATCCATGTCATCCAGCTCAAGTAACTCGGACCGATTCTTGAGAATCCTTGTTCTCTTTTCGGGAGGAACAGTGTTGACAAAGACAACTTTACGCGACGAATCCTTTAATGATAAGTGGCACAACCGATAGGCTGCCTCTTGGCCACTTAGCTGCCTATGTGAAAGCATAGTGTTTCCCAATTTAGATAGTCGTTTTCGAAGTGAAGCATTCGGTGCTAGTGATTGAAGGGAATCACTGATAGCCTTCTTCACCTCTTCGCTCTCACCTTTGCACATGTATGAACATATGTAAGATGCTGTCCCATAAACTGATCCAATCAACTGTATATCCATGTTGGCCTGCCATGCTAAAAGTAATGGAGCATTGTACGGGTTGATGTTTTCTTCACCATCAGTTCTCCTGAGAATATAGAACCGGGACTTGTTACCTACATCTTCATTATTCTTGAGACGAGTAATGGACGATAGAGGTTGTGGAAAGTCAAAACGACATTCTTTTGATTTTTTTCTTTTGTCCTTCTTGATGCAAGTAGACGTATGACTATGTTTCTGAACTCGAAGAACTACAGATCGCAAGCTGTCTTCACTAGATCCTTCTTCTGGAATTCTTGCAGAAATGTAACGATCGATAAAGTCAGGAGCTGCCATTCTTCCCTCTACTGTATCAAGATTAGGGGCATCTTTGATCCACCACAAGGAATGGATGTGTGGTGATCCTCTGAGTTGAAATTCTACTCTCCAAAAGAAATCTGTTACCTCTCCAATTGGCCTTCCAGATCCCTTTATGATTTCTTTCACTAGGGACTGGAAGCGGTGTTGAAAATGGCGTGCTGTGACAACAGGATTGCTTGTCATGAGTGTTCTTCTTTCTTCATCAGATAACTCGTCCACTTGTTCATTGGAGATATTCCTTCCACTGCAACTTGCTAAAACCACCATCAAATCTTTCCAATGGTGATCATCTGCACTAAATGTAATAAAGAAAGTGGGTGGACCAAGTGTACGTAGCATTGCAAACAGTTGTATCCTTGCTGATTGCCAGTATGCTGCAGTTCCTCTAATATCTCGCATGAAGCTGTAACAGTTTTCACGAACATCGGGATTTTCCCCTACTCCAGTGCTACGTAGATCTCCTGCAGTCAAAGTTTTCTTTTGTTTGTTCTTCCTTCCGGATGTTGGATTTCGAAGGCAGAGAGCAATTGATATACTACTTTGTAATTTCATCGCTTCCACAATGTTACAAGCCCAGAATATATATGATGGGTGTTTGGCCCAGCGTGAATCTTTACTCATTATTCTTGATTGAAAATAGTCCAAAGGTGTAATTGAAATTTGTCGATGAGTACCAAATCCGTTGTTTCCATCAGGATAAAGTGTTGGAAAAGCAAGAACCTCAAGTTGTTGCTCGTTGAAAATGCTCAGTGGAGCACTTGTGATCTTCTCAAGTTGATGCACTGGAAAAGTTCCTTCTTGCAAGTAGTTGGTTACTGGTACATCTGGCATCAGGAAATCGCTGTGGACAACACCTGATTCTTCCATTGCCTCTTCCTTGTTTTTAGTTTCCATAAAGTTCTCCTGGCAATGCTCTGTGATTTTCACATTCTTGTAAGCAGAGTTGTTTTCTTTCAACCATTGCAATGCATTCATGACAATAGTATAGCGACACCGATAGTACAATGGCTTGGATTCTTTCGATGCAGTGGGTGGCTTTATGTACACAATGTCGCTACCAGTCGCTGGTCGGGGAAGTTGATTAAAGACTTCAGTCATGGATGATGGGAAATTGATGACCTGCCCAGTTATTCCTCTTTGTCCACCACGTGGCAGAAGAACTAACTTCATAAATGGTGCCACACGTGCAATGAGGCGCTCTTCCATGCTGTTTAGGTCTTGAAGTTCTTGCGGTACAGAAGCAGTACTCATTCTATTCCATCTTGAAGTGCTGGGAATTTTCTTCCTATTCAGTGCTGATATACATCTATTGCAGAACCATTCAGCAGTAAGGAATTGTGAATTTCCAGTTAGATGTGATGTAAGTTTATTTGCATCCTCACATGAACACAAATGAGCATTCTCTTTATAGCACAACTTTAGACATGCAAAGCATGCACAAGATGGTCCATTACATATAGCCGTTAAGAATTTGTCCCTATTGGAAACAATTTGTGCTTCAGATGTGGTCAGTGGTGCGATTTGCTGCTGTTCTGAAAGTCCATTTTCCTCAATAGATTTACTTTGCTTTCTTTCCCGAGCTTGCTTCTTACATAGCCTATCTTTCTCCAGCCTTGCTCTTTTGGATTCCTCTGATTCCCCTTCTTTCCATCTTCACTTCCTTTCTTACTTCTGTCGGACCTTTCCCTTCAATTCTTCATCCTCACAGTTCTTACCAACTTATACTGCACATTTTTGCTTTTTCCCTGGCTTGCTTCTTTTGCAATCTTTCCTTTACTAGTCTTTCCTTTTTTGCTCCTTCGGATTCCCCTTCCTGCCATCGCCGTTTTCTTTGGAAAGCATTTTCTTTCCTCTTCATTTCTTCCTCTTCAGTTGCCATTTCCAACTTAGCTTTCCTATATTTTGCCATCATTTCCAGTCTTGCTGTTCGGTCTTCAGGACTTTCTTTGTCCAGCTGCTTCTTTCTGTATTCCTGGTACACTTTCAGTTGTTTGGACCTCATATCTTCAGTTTCCTTCTCTAGTCGTTTCTGTTGATTTGTAAGCAATACTTTCAGCCTCTTATCTCTTTCTTCTGCTGTTTCCTTTTCTAATCGCTTCTGCTGGTTTGTAACCAGCATTCTGAGTCTTTTATCCCTATCTTCTGCTGTCTCCTTCTCTAGATGCTTCTGTTGGTTTTTAATCAACATTGTGAGCCTTTTATCCCTATCTTCCTTTGTTTCCTTCTCTAGACGCTTCTGTTGGTTTGAAACCAACTTTATCAGCCTTTTATCCCTATCTTCTGCTGTCTCCTTTTCCAAACGTTTGTGTTGATTTGCAACTAATATTCCTAGCCTCTTGTCAGGTTCTTCTTCAGTCTCCAGTTCAATGCGTTTTTTCTGTGTAATCTTCATCATTTCCAGTCGAGATTCTCTCTGTTCTATACTCTCTTTCTCCCGATGTTTCCTTTGACTAATAGCAAATTGTTCCAGTCTATCTACATGAGAATTGCCACTTTTTTCTTTGAGTTCCTTATCCCTGTCACTGCAATCCATTACAGTAGATATACAATTTTTCTTCTGTTTATCTTCCATGCTGTCTACAGGTCCTGGATTACGTTCGACATCGCCAGCTAAGAGTAACAGTAATAGTAATAATCGTGCGTAATAAAACGAACGTTTCGATAAGTGCTCATTAACCCTCTGACCCGTAACGTATCCATATACGCCCATATGTGGGCAAATGTTGTAGAATATTTTTCGGCAGATCTCGCACTATACGCACAAAACTGACCGTTTAATAAGTATCTACGATAGTTTCTTCACCCATTGATAGCTTAGTATTGGTTGTAAGCTCAGGAAGAAAGGCACAACAGCTAAGGAAACTCGGCGCATCGCTCTCGACATTTCTTGCCCAAAATTCCGTTTACGCTAGTATACTTCCGTATATGAAATAGATGAATATTGTTAATTCAGCTCGCCAGAAGTGATGGCAGCACGTTCGAGGAGAAAGATCGATACAGAAAATGTTCTCAAATACTTCGAAACAGAGTTGGAACCCGATGATTGTTTCAGCGATCTATCAGAAGAGGTATCTTCTTCAGACGAGGATTTTACAAATGAAATTGGAGAATTTTCCAGCCTACAAGACAACGTTGTAATGGATAACAGCAATCCAGAGCGCTCGCAATCTCGTGAAGGAGCTGGTGTAAGCGACCAGGAGTATGAAGAGGACAAGAGACGCGATGAAGAACGAGATAGCAGCTCGATTTCGGAAATTGAAGATGTGTCTTTGCTGCAGAATTATGATATTGTGCTTGGACATGATTCCGACAGTGGAGATACATGTGCTTCCGATAATTCAACTTTGATATTGGAAGCAGGTGAAAAAGCTCAAACAGGAAAAGAAAACTCCAGGCAAAATGGTAAAGAACAACAGGTTGAAGCATTGAAAGATAGTTGTACATTGGAAGAAGATGTCCCT
Source organism: Halisarca cf. caerulea (assembly GCA_963170055.1). Taxonomy (NCBI): domain Eukaryota; kingdom Metazoa; phylum Porifera; class Demospongiae; order Chondrillida; family Halisarcidae; genus Halisarca; species Halisarca cf. caerulea. The sequence continues at coordinate 7,256,305 of CAUJGJ010000397.1, forward strand.
GATGTCGTAGGATGTGGTGATAGTGACATAACTGACCACAGTGATGAGGACAGCACTAATGAAGATGACAGCATTATAGAAGAGAGTGATGATAACAGTACAGAAGAGACCACAAGAAGACAATCCAGAGGAAGAAGCAGGGGAAGAGGAAGAACTCGTGGAACACAGAGGGGCAGGCTTAGTCAACAACAGCGAGGTACAAGAGGACAAAGACGATCAGTTGATCGAAGTAGGACAGGACGGGCTAGCAACACTATTCCTGACTGTGCCATATCCATTGAAACACCAGATACTGGGCATACAGCAGGCCCAGATTTTACTCCCTTTCGAGATCCTGGTCCTCACTTGCCTAATCATCTGGCAGAACAACTTTCTGAATTGGAACTCTTTGGTGAATTCATCGATAGAGACATCCTACAGCATATTGTGGATGCAACTAATGCTTATGCAGAGCAGAAAAAGACCACAAAGCGCTTGACTTACTCCAGGTTCAAGGCTCACTCCTTGACAACTGAAGAGATACTGCGATATTTTGCTTGTTTACTACTCCTCAGTATCAACTCCAACAGGAATTACAGACAGGCATGGTGTTCAAAAAGCTCTCAGTACCTGATCAATCTACATCGATTGATGACCAGGGATCGTTTTGAACACATAGCTGCATTCTTCCACGTGGTAACACCAGAGGAAGAGATAGAAAATGCTCAGCACCCATTGAAGAAAATCCTCCCGCTTCACCTTCATATAAAAAAACGATGCCTCGATCTCTACCAGCCACTCCAGCAGCTTTCTGTGGATGAACGGATGGTGAAAAGTAAAGCTCGAACTAAGTTCCGCCAATATATTCGTAACAAACCAACTAAGTGGGGTTATAAGTATTGGGTGCTGGCAGATCCCACAGGTTATACCATCGATTTTGATCTGTATTACGGTGCCTCACGACAATCACGATCCTCACATGGCTTGGCATATGACGTTGTTTCAAGTTTGATTGAACCGTTTGTTTACCAGGGATATCAACTATATTGTGACAATTTTTACACCAGTCCTGCTCTGTTTTCTGCACTTCTGGAAGATGGCATAACAGCAACAGGAACCCTGAAGTCTAATCGCCAAGGAGTTCCACCAGAAGTCATCTCAATGAAAGATGCACTGTCTAAGTCCAGCATTCCAAGAGGCACTGGTTATTACGTACGGCCACCATCCTCAGATATTGTCTACGTTGCATGGAAGGATAGCAACAGTGTTGTTGTTCTTTCAACAGCTTCTCCAGGACACAGTAATTCCACTATTCGACGGCGTGTGAAGACCAACAGGGGCACTGAAATTCAGGATGTTCCAATTCCTATCGCCCTGGCCAATTACAATCGATTCATGGGTGGGGTTGATAAATCTGATCAGTTTATCAGCTATAACAGGATTCTTCGACGAACGAAGCGTTACTGGCTGACAATGTTCTACCACATGCTAGAGATCGCCACCACTAATGCTTGTATTTTGAATAACTGGCAGCGTATGGTGCATGACAAAAAGCGACTCTCGCACACTCAGTTTCGAGACAACTTAGTACAGGAGATGATTGCATCCTATGGTAAGCCTGCTGCTGACAAAGATGACTACACTGTGAGGCATGGAAGCACCTTTTTAGCTGACCGTGCACAAGAGCGCTCTCGCTGCACTCTCTGTGGCATGAAAACCTCCAAATATTGCCCAGATTGCCCATACCAGCCACCACTGTGTCAGGTACAAGACCGGGACTGTCATGCTGCTTGGCACACAGAAACCAACAAGAAAAAGAGAAATATGTGGATCAAGGGTAAAAAGAAACAAGTACCAACAGTGAGCATCCTCTCTTCGCGCAAGCGTGGCCGGCCTATGGGCATGAAGAATATCAAGAAACGAAGAGGACAGTACAAAGCTTACTAACAGCTTGAACTCTCCTAAGTTATAGTCAGTAAAGTATTCCAATGGTTTATGATATTTACAGTACAGTACTAGTTACAGCCTTAACATCTACTACATTGTTATATCAGTATCAAAGTTGATACAAGAAGTTGAATAAACCACAAGAACGCGAACTGACAGACCTTGAGAAAAAAGGTAGTAACTCAATCAATTTTCAATGAAAAGATCCATAGTGGCTATCAAACGAAAGCCCGTGTTCCATCCTATACAGCAAAGTTCTTATAAAGCCTGTCCGTACCGCCCTTCTTCTGAAAAATATTCACAAAGTAGAAAAAAGATCGCGCACGCACGTTTCAGCCATTTTCTATCTAACTGGTGTTCAAATATAGCAAGTATTTGGTATGACTTTGAACGGCGTTTAAAGCTGTATAAAATGATACCAGACTTATGGCTATCAGACGTTGCTGAAGCCAGCAATGAACTCGGCAAAACTTCCGACCGGAAATTGTGTAATTTTCGTTACGGGTCAGAGGGTTAAACACAGAACGTCTTTTTATTGCTACTGAAAAGACAACATTATGCGGCATATTTGTCAGATTTGGACATATTCGTAGAAAATGCAATTTCAATTCTGTACAATCTCTAAAGTTAGTTTCCATCTTACTGTGAGTCAAATTATAACCAAAATAGTGTTGCGTATATTCATTTTGACTCACATTACATTTATTAAACGGACGAGTCAATACAAAATCGATAGTAAACATCAACAGCATTATACAGGAAACAACTATTGCACAAAAACATTTAGAGTTTAATGAATTTAATTTTATATTAAATGAACATTTGGGCCCAGGAGTTAATTCTACATCCCCAGAAAGTAGTAAAAGGAAATAGACTAGGAGAGGAAAAACTAAATTATCTGAGGTACAGCCCGTAGCTGATAAACAGCTCTTGTGGACAAAGGTGACTATCTGGCCATGTGGATATATGTGAAATATGCAAATGTTGCACTTGTGCTGACTACATACACAATTACAAGTAATACAATCTAATAACTCAGCTACATGCTGTTGCACCAAGCTATACTGGTGATTACATGCACCATAAATCTTGCTAGAAACTCTACCCTACATTAAGAGAAAGGAAATAATGGTACGTCATAATAAAATGAATTTACATAACCAAATTGACTTCTGAAAGTCCAGCAAAGCAGTAAATACTTTTCTATGTGTTATGTATGTGTGTTTGTTTGTTGGTGTGTATGGATATGTCGTAGTAAGAAAAGGTATCTTATAGCACGAGTATGTGGGGTGGTTGTGGTGTATAAACTTTGTATATTTTACATATGTACGTGTGTGTGTGTTTGTGTGTGTGTGTGTTCGTGTGTGTGTCTGTCTGTGTGTGTGTGTGTATGTGTGCGCCCATGTGTATGTGTTTGTGCATGTATGTGTGTGTGTGTGTGTGTGTGTGTGTGTGTGTGTGTGTGTGTGTGTGTGTGTGCAATCTTTAGTGCAGTAATAAAAGGTATGTTAGTGCAACAGTATATTGTATGCATGCATGGGGTGATTGTGGACATTGTATATTTTACACAATATTCTCATTTGTAGTACATAGTATGCATGTATATGTGTATGACAATGTGTAAGTGTTAGGTATACTGTTAGAAATAAAGTGCGAGGTTCACACCAATACAAATAACTCTTACGCCAGTACAGTGAAAATACACACAAACAAAGAAGGGAGCGATTCCATTACTCCGTGTTTGAATACGTATTGTTACACGATTTTTAGCATAATTTATTCTTACGTGAGATTCTTAGACTGACGTAATCGCTTTATCACGTGACTAAGGAAGGGGAAATTTGTCAAGTGTGAAATGTTGGTTTGCTATCGAGAAGACTTTTCCTATATGGATACTTTTCATAGCCTTATTACAGTCAGTCGTTGTAGTTGAATCGCTACTATTTACACTTTTAACAATATTTATTGTTAAAAGATTTGACTTGTTTAAGTTCACATGGTTTGTTCGGTTGTGCGAAGAATATTTGTAAGTTACACAAACTGTTGCTATGATGTTGGGCTTTTCTTAGCCTATATTTTATGATTTTTTTTGTAGGGAATTCGCGTGCTGACTATGGAGCAATTGTTAAATTGACTAGATTACGCTGAAAGGTTTTGTTAGTATTTTCCACTTCTACGAGACGTAAAAGGAACATTTTCTTAATTTAGGATACCCCGAAGAGGTAAATCTGCTATTGCATACCCTGTGTTATTATTATGAGTAATTACTAATTCATTTTTATAGATTTTCGACGCGTATTGTATTTTGACGGCATCATCGATCAACATGGTAAGACTGTTTGTATTGTATCGTTCTTGTCTTATTTCAGTTGTACTTTTTCGAACATCATCATGTAACTTCCTTTAACAGTTAGAAACCTCATGTTTTAACATTCAATTTTATTTATATTAATTTTGTACTTAATGCTAAGAATTATAAATTCATGCTGACCAATGTTTGATTTAGAACACAGCGGATGAATGTGTGTGTGCATGTGGTTATGCGCATATCAGTTAATATTCTTTTAATAATAATATTTCTATTACTTATAACACACATCACAATGCAAGACTATAATCATGAGCATGTGTGTATACACATGTACATGTCTCAATGTGTGTGCATGTATGTGTATGCGTGAACAGACATGTCTCAGTGTGTGTGTATGCATGTACATGTTTCTGTGTGTGTGTGTGTGTGTGTGTGTGTGTGTACGCATGTACATGTATTAGTATGTGTGTGTGTTTGTACCTTAACATAACCACTATATATTCCTTACACTGTGAGTGCTATCATTATGCCTTCCATTTTATAATTTCCTGTAGTAAACTCTCAGTATGTGTGTGTACACGTGTGTACATGTCTTAGTGTATGTGTGTGTGTGTGTGTGTGTGTGTGTGTGTCTGTGTGTCTGTGCATGTGTGTGTATGTGTGTACATGTCTCTCTGTGTGTACGCATGTACATGTCTAATGTTTGTGTATATGCCTTAACATAGCCACTATCCCTTATACTCTGTGAGTGCTGTGCCTTCCATTTTTACAAGTTTGTATAATTATCTCAGTGTATGTGTGTGTACGCATTTACATGTCTCAGTGTGTGTGTGTGTGAATGCATATGTATGTCACGTCTACATGTCTCCATGTGTGTATATGCATGTACATGTCTTAGTGTTTGTGTTTATGCCTTAACATAATCACTTTTCTTTACACTGTGAGTGCTGTGCCTTCCATTTTTATAAATTTTCTGTAATTTCTCAGTGTGTGTACATGCACATATGTACATGTCTCAGTGAGTATGTGTGTAAATGTTTCACTTTGTGTGTGTACATATGTACACAGTTTAAAACACATTTACTCATACAAATACACACATTCAATAAACAATTGACCAACATACTTTACATAGTGAACAGTATATAACGTACTAGTGGCACAAATACACATTGTACACATACACATGCAAAGACAGAGAGAGAGACACAGAAAAACATGCATGTACACACACAAACACATGTTCACACTATATGTGACCATATTATATAAACACAAATGTACATATTATATTATCTTACATGCACACATACACATGCACATGCACACACACACAACTATGCACAATTGCACAGACAGACATCTGAACTAATTTCCATTGACAAAGTCTACACACAGACAGGCACATGTGCACACACACACACACACACTCATAAACACACACACACAACTATGCACAATTGCACAGACAGACATCTGAACTAATTTCCAATGACAAAGTCTACACACAGACAGGCACATGTGCACACACACACACACACAACTATGCACAATTGCACAGACAGACATCTGAACTAATTTCCAATGACAAAGTCTACACACAGACAGGCACATGTGCACACACACACACTCATAACACACACACACACACACACACACACACACACACACACACACACACACACACACACACACACACACAATTTCCCCTACTAAATACACAAACATTTTCCACACATATAGACATTCATGTAAGAACAAACATAACTCACACACAAGCACATAGCCAATACGTATGCTATAACAACAAAGGTAATCACACAACACACTCCCACATAGCTTACAGCACAGATGGCTGAAAAACGACGACCAAGGAATATAACTTATAGTACTAGTTATGGTTGTATTTACGTGGTCACACACACACACACACACACACACACACACACACACACACACACCACACATGAACACACACACACACACACACACACACACACACACAAACTAAAAAGTGTAATACCGATATAAACACGCCATGCATGCAAGGTAAGACAGGGTAACTTGGAACGAACGGGTAGGGTCTACTTATTGCCTCCACGAACTGGGCATTCAGCAGTGGCAAGTATGGCTGGGCACCTCAAGCAGTATAGACCCTGTTCCAATTTTCCCCACTTTATCCTACATACGTACATAAACACACAAACCCACACACACACACTTTCCCCATTGCAAACACGTATATACATATGTATACATATTACTCACATGTACATAAATAAATGTAATAACACACATGGATCACACACGAATACACTGACACACACGCACACCATCTTACACTGTATCAACAAAGGTAATCACATTGAAGACAATCCCAGCAAAGCCATATACACAAAGAGACACACACCAACTCTAAACAGAAACGTACAAAGCTTACGAAGGCACAGACGAGAGAAAAACGGGACCAAATGGAAACAATTTGTAGTACTAGGAGAAGTAGTATTCATGTAGTCAACGTGCTCTGGCGCAACTATCAACCTTTGACCCCGGTGCACGGTTACGCAATAGTTTCGCTTCATTTAGCAAATAAAAGCAACAAATACTTGCTTACCATGCTCCGCAGTATGGAGAGACTTTATCATATGGTGCAATATCTTAGGACAAGGAAAAAATAAGTGTTCCCCTATATCAAGGTCAAAGGCTTGCAACTGAAAGGTTCAGATTCTTCTAAACTGATGATATTCTGGCCATAATCAAACTGAGCTGCTGTTAGCAAGGTCACAGTTGAACGTCCAGATTGGCAAATTCCTTCAAAAAACGTAGGGAAGGTTACATACTGAAATACACCAACTTCCAAAGCACATTCCCTGTCAAACACACTAAAACATACATTTTCAAATTAATGGGTGCTTACAAACTGACCAGATGCTTGCAATGCGCATTCCCTGTCAAACACAGGGAAGAGTACCTTTCAAATGGGGGTACGGTTACGAACTGACCAGATGCTTACAAAGTGCGTTCCCTGTCAAACACAGGGAAATGTACGCTTTTCAAATGGGGGTACGCTTACAAACTGACCAGATGCTTACAAAGTGCATTCCCTGTCAAACACAGGGAAGTGTACCTCCAAATGGGGGTACGCTTACAAACTGACCAGATGCTTACAAAGTGCGTTCCCTGTCAAACACAGGAAATGTGTACCTTTTCAAATGGGGGTACGCTTACAAACTGTCCAGATGCTTACAAAGTGCATTTCCTGTCAAACACAGGGAAATATACCCTTTTCAAATGGGAGTACGCTTACAAACTGACCAGATGCTTACAAAGTGGATTCCCTGTCAAACACAGTGAAGTGTACCTTTCAAATGGGGGTACGCTTACAAACTGACCAGATGCTTACAAAGTGCGTTCCCTGTCAAACACAGGGAAATGTACCCTTTCAAATGGGGGTACGCTTACAAACTGACTAGATGCTTGCAAAGTGCGTTCCCTGTCAAACACAGGGAAATGTACGCTTTTCAAATGGGGGTACGCTTACAAACTGACCAGATGCTTACAAAGTGCATTCCCTGTCAAACACAGGGAAGTGTACCTCCAAATGGGGGTACGCTTACAAACTGACCAGATGCTTACAAAGTGGATTCCCTGTCAAACACAGGGGAGTGTACCTCCACATGGGGGTACGCTTACAAACTGACCAGATGCTTACAAAGTGGATTCCCTGTCAAACACAGGAAATGTGTACCTTTTCAAATGGGGGTACGCTTACAAACTGTCCAGATGCTTACAAAGTGCATTTCCTGTCAAACACAGGGAAATATACCCTTTTCAAATGGGAGTACGCTTACAAACTGACCAGATGCTTACAAAGTGGATTCCCTGTCAAACACAGTGAAGTGTACCTCCAAATGGGGGTACGCTTACAAACTGACCAGATGCTTACAAAGTGGATTCCCTGTCAAACACAGTGAAGTGTACCTTTCAAATGGGGGTACGCTTACAAACTGACCAGATGCTTACAAAGTGCATTCCATGTCAAACACAGGGAAATGTACCCTTTCAAATGGGGGTACGCTTACAAACTGACCAGATGCTTACAAAGTGCGTTCCCTGTCAAACACAGGGAAATGTACGCTTTTCAAATGGGGGTATGCTTACAAACTGACCAGATGCTTACAAAGTGGATTCCCTGTCAAACACAGGAAATGTGTACCTTTTCAAATGGGGGTATGCTTACAAACTGTCCAGATGCTTACAAAGTGCATTTCCTGTCAAACACAGGGAAATATACCCTTTTTAAATGGGAGTACGCTTACAAACTGACCAGATGCTTACAAAGTGCGTTCCCTGTCAAACACAGGGAAATGTACGCTTTTCAAATGGGGGTACGCTTACAAACTGACCAGATGCTTACAAAGTGGATTCCCTGTCAAACACAGTGAAGTGTACCTTTCAAATGGGGGTACGCTTACAAACTGACCAGATGCTTACAAAGTGCATTCCATGTCAAACACAGGGAAATGTACCCTTTCAAATGGGGGTACGCTTACAAACTGACCAGATGCTTACAAAGTGCGTTCCCTGTCAAACACAGGGAAATGTACGCTTTTCAAATGGGGGTACGCTTACAAACTGACCAGATGCTTACAAAGTGGATTCCCTGTCAAACACAGGAAATGTGTACCTTTTCAAATGGGGGTACGCTTACAAACTGTCCAGATGCTTACAAAGTGCATTCCCTGTCAAACACAGGGAAATATACCCTTTTCAAATGGGAGTACGCTTACAAACTGACCAGATGCTTACAAAGTGGATTCCCTGTCAAACACAGTGAAGTGTACCTTTCAAATGGGGGTACGCTTACAAACTGACCAGATGCTTACAAAGTGCATTCCATGTCAAACACAGGGAAATGTACCCTTTCAAATGGGGGTACGCTTACAAACTGACCATGCAGATGCTTACAAAGTGCATTCCCTGTCAAACACAGGGGAGTGTACCTTTTCAAATGGGGGTACGCTTACAAACTGACCAGATGCTTACAAAGTGTATTCCCTGTCAAACACAGGAAACTTACCTTTTCAAATACGGGGGTATGCTTACGAACTGGCCAGATGCTTACAAATTGCATTCCCTGTCAAACACAGGGGAGTGTACCTTTTCAAATGGGGGTACGCTTACAAACTGACCAGATGCTTACAAAGTGCATTCCCTGTCAAACACAGGAAACGTACCTTTTCAAATAGGGGGGTATGCTTACGAGCTGGCCAGATGCTTACAAAGTGCATTCCCTGTCAAACACAGGGAAGCACTACTACGTTCTGCGGCTGCAAATCACACTGAATAATGTACATGTATTCCCTACCAAAAATTGAAACACGTAATCGGGTCTATAACATAGGGAAAACACTCTTCTATGCTTCTGGGTATATAGGTGGCAATGTATGACACAGAAACAGTCCTAGGAGCTGGCAATAGGCCCTTTTCCCTCACTTTCACCCTTTTTTTCTTCTCGGGCCAGCTCGGGTACACTTGTGTCTGTATACCAAGCTACCGTACTTGTTCCAATTAGCGCGCCCCCAAAAAATAAAATACTGGAGCAGGGGGTACTTCTTTGGAGAGGAGAACAAGTAATTTGAGTTAAAAACTCGTGGGGGCTGCTACCCCACGCACTCGAATCTCTTGCAAAGCATTGCATGGGGTGTAAGTGCACAGCTGAACAGTCATTAAACATACTGTTTATTGTAACTGGATGATTGTTTTGAAAACAATTGCCATATTTGGCAATTGTTATCAAAACAATTCCTATAACTCATTCCTGTATAAATTCATACTTCTCTATTACTATTATATAAATTCTCTATTATAAGACTTTTCTTCAAATCCATGTTATCATGAACCACGGTAGTGGTCCATATGTAGGGATGACGCGGAAAAAAACATGGCCGCCCATACATTAAAGCCGACCGTATTTTCGCTGAAAACTCGCTTCCGGTACATTTTGAAGCTCCAAAAACAGCATATTTGACTTCTACGAGCGTTTTTCGATACATCTAAGTATACAAGAAGCTTCTGGGTGCCTTATATGAGCTATATTTTGCAAAGTTTACATAGCGTGAAAGGTCACCATTTTGGCTTCTTCTTCTTCTTATTCTGATTCTGATTCTTCTCGTAGAACAGGCTAGGGCTCGTTAGAAGAGGTATTCAAGATTGATTTTACCACTATTTTAACCAACCATACTCACAGTGGTGCCTTTTTTACCTTTAGAAGAAATTCGTTCGATGGAAAAGCTAAACAATCCCGATTTTGCCACAAAATTTGTTCTAATCCGCCATTTTATAAATGGCCGAGTCGTATTGGGCTGGCTCGTACTCGTATCTCGCACCTATTTTGTGCTAGTTTTCAGTGAAAACGTAAAGAATACGTAGATCAATAGGCATTTACTCACTTGTAAGTAGGTTGTCACTAGAAGCTACCCAATATTATCCAAACCAAAATTACATGTACAAGACCTATATAATACTTGGTGAAAATGGAAATGGGGTGCAGGCACAACTGTCAATTCCACAAAAATACTAAAGTAATGTACCAAGGTTTGTCATACTGTATAGCTCTATGCATACTTTGGCTACATTGATGTTTACTTGCTATCGATATTATTATGTTTGCGAATGACACTTTAGTGGATGACTTGGATAAACTCTGTTTGTGGCTATACATCGTTGCATGACAGCCACTACATATAACCTATTATTTACAAGCAAAAAGTATATGGACAAGAACCATATAAAAACCATTTAAAAATGGAAAAAAGATGTAGGGATAAAAATTGTCAACGTCAAAAAACATTGGAACAAGGTAGGGTTGTTTGCTACACAGGGCTGGACGGGCATAGGGATAGATGTGCATAGGGCTAGACATGCATAGGACTAGACGAACATAGGGCTAGACATACATAGGGCTAGGCAGGCATAGGGAAAGGCATACATGGGGCTAGATGGGCATAGAGCTAGACAGAGGTGGGTTGGACTGGGTATAGTGTGCAAATTCCTACATCCTGCGTTAATACTTTAGCTGCGGGATTTAGGAATATGCACACTGTACCCAGTCCAACCCACCTCTGTCTAGCTCTATGCCCGTCTAGCCCCATGTATGCCTATCCCTATGCCTGCCTAGCCCTATGTATGTCTAGCCCTATGTTCGTCTAGTCCTATGCATGTCTAGCCCTATGCACATCTATCCCTATGCCCGTCCAGCCCTGTGTAGCAAACAACCCTACCTTGTTCCAATGTTTTTTGACGTTGACAATTTTTATCCCTACATCTTTTTTCCATTTTTAAATGGTTTTTATATGGTTATATATATATATATATATATATATATATCGGACGAGTGTTACACACCGGAAGTCCAAATGAAAACAATATAGGGGCTGCTTGCGGCAGCCCCTAAAAATACAAATACCTCGATGGGGCACCATCATTAGAAGGGCGCTTAGTAATTAGAACGTATTTTTCGATCAATGTAAATGGCGGCCAGTCGAGTCCACACGTGGGAGCTCGAGGTAGACTAGATATGTTTTGTGCGGTTATCATGTCTACAAAAACAGATGGGAGCCTCGATTGTGAGAGGGAATTAACAAATACCCACAACTTGTACGGCTATGGCTCAATATTATCGATGTAGATTCTAATTCAACCATACCATCAGTAGTAAACCACTCATTGATCTACCTTTTTGCCGACGACTCCAAACTTTTGCAATCAATCACCTCCCAAGAAAGTACATCCGATCTTCAATCAGACATAGATGCAGTAATTACATGGTGCAAAAAATGGAAGCTATCCCTCAACCCCACAAATGCTCTCACATCAATTTCAACCTATCTATCACACATGCACCCGCAGCTGCCCATGTGAATCCCTCCATCTACACAATAAACGACACCCTAATCCCACAAGTACCACACCAAAGAGACCTCGGAGTTATAGCAGACTGTACCCTCCAGTGGAAAAACCACATCACGGAAGTTTGCAAACATGCATATCAATCCCTTTCTTTCATTAAACAACATCTATCATCATCATCTTGCATAGCATTAAAAAGAACCCTTTATTTATCACTAATACGCTCCAAACTATCATACTGCTCGCCACTGTGGAGACCACGTCACATCCAGGACATCACCAAACTGGAGCAAGTACAAAGACAAGCCACCAAATTCTTAGCTGATGACCCTAGCTTAAATTATAAACAGAGACTTTCCAAGCTACACATCCTACCACTAATGTACTATTACGAGCTACAGGACATACTTTTCCTAATAAAAAGCATCAAATTCCCCTCAGATAATTTCAACATATTCAATTATATTTCATTCTCTCAATCCAATACCAGATCAGCATCGACCAACAAACTAGTGTACACCTACGCCAGATCATCAACTACCAGGCATTTCTACTTCAATCGAATTGCACGACTATGGAATTCCCTACCCCAAGTTAACCTAAACAACACATTTGACTCAATCAAGAAACAAATATCTGATTATCTATGGTCACAATTCAACTGCAAATTTAACCCTGACGATCCCTGCTCGTTCCACACCATATGCCCTTGCTCCAGCTATCATCTAAGTACTGTACAGTAGAATCTTAGATATAGACTATTATATTTACCGGCATGTTATACATCTGCTCACCATAATTTAATATTGTTAGCTGTTAGTAAGAGCCTACACCTTGCACTTTAATTTCATGCCAATTAATTACAACAAATGTTAACCTCATTGTCTACGCTCAAGATTTATTCACATTAATGGGCCCACAGCATACATTTTTATTACATGCCAATTTTCTCCATTGGTTGCCACATTATATCTGATGTCAATTTCCGAATATCATGTACATATCACTTTATACTTATCACGATTCACAACCATCACTAATATTACATATATATGTACTATAACTCTGGCTGCGCTTGTTTTTGGCGTCAGACCCTCAGTCACAAAATTGTGACTGTAAAGCAAATAATAATAATAATAATAATAATAATTACTAAGCGCCCTCTAAAAATAAATTCCCCACCCTGGGGGCTCTTCTTTAGAACCAAAAATAATACCACTGAACGCCAATATCTTATGCAATCCTTGGGGTGTGTAGTTGGGAACAATGAGGAGAGGAGCGATGAGGATAGTGTGGCATTGATACTGGACATGGCCTGCCAGCATTTTTCAGTCATGAAGGGTATCATGAAGATGTGGACCAGCCGATTTCAATGAATTTTTCCCATTAAGTTATAGATTATTGATATTTGCTTACTTCTCAGATTTTTTATTTATTTATTTTGACTCTATTAATGTACATTTGTTGGTGACGTGCTGTGTGTTTTGTTGATTTTGGATGCCTTATAGGGCCGTTTGGCCCTGATGCCATGGTGCATGTGGCTAATTCAATTCAATTCAATTCAATATACTAGTCCAGCCAGCTGGACCCACGTACGAAGCGCCGAAGGGCGGAAAGGGAGACTTGGGTCCAGCAGCAGTTGTTTTGGTTGCGCAATTTTGGACCAATGAAATCGTACTACCACGATTCGTGTTAACAGTATTCATAGATCGAACTCTTTGAAGTCCAAGGGATTTCGATAGACGACTTCGAATTCAATAATTGTTTTGGAGAAGCTGTTTGTTTATCTTTACATGCCGTGGGCAGAGATTCCTTCACAGTCTTTATTCAGTAGAAGAAAGATTTGTGGGGTATTTTATCTGTACGCGATACATTCGTGAATCTCCCCACAGGATTTGGAAAGAGCCTAGTCTTTGAATTAACCCCGCTTTGCTATGATCAGAAACGAAATCAACCTTTTGGAAGCTCGAGGGTACTTATCATATCGCCGTTAAAGTGAAATCGCAAATAGAAGATCTCTTGTCGAGGGGACTTAAAGCTTAAAGGGCCAGGCTTAAAGCCCGTATACGAATTGGTTGTAGAAATTCTTCGACATGCTAGATCGATTAGGATAAGTTTTAGCTTTGGACAGATAACGCATGTCACAATTTTCATCAACAATCATTCAAATTGTACAATGTTTCACCCACTTGGGCTTCTTCAGGTACACACAAACCGTATACGAATTATTTGTATTAAATATACGATAGTAAGCCGATCCCAGGATAATGCACTAAGAAATAGCTTGCAGCAACGTGAAGTTTCCTTTTCGCCGTCCATCACACTATTGTCGGCACGTTCAAAGAGGTGTTACGAAGTAATTTCTATTAAACGACTGATGCTGGACCCACGTTTCCCTTTCCGCCCTTCGGCGCTTCGTACGTGGGTCCAGCTGGCTGGACTAGGTATATACCTTACATATGCGTGTGTTACGGCAGTAAAATGGCGTCAAGTGCATCGGTAGGGTTCGGGTGGGTTTGCCTTGCAATTGTGAAAGCAAGCAGTACCTGGGCGGACAATTGAAAATGTAAGGTAGGTAAGTAACTTAGGGAGTTTTTTTTGTTGGTGGGTAAACTTAAGACTTGTAACCTTATCTGTATGTATGTATCTACATGTTCATGGCTTTAAGTAGCAGGTAGCCAAAATCGTAGTGTTTCCCTGCATGTGCCATAATCAATATATCTGTTGAAATGGGATTTTGAATATGTCTTTTTGACACAGTAAGAAACTAAACGTCACAGTATTGCAATGAAAATGAAAAGGACTGTCGCAGCTGCAATGCAGTGGTTACATAATATTGTGGAATAATAAATATTACTATGAAAGTTTGTCACGTTTAGTTTCTACTGATCATGTGCAGTTACTTTTTGCAAAGTCTACAGCGCCATATTGCTTTCTTTGATGGTCTTCTTTTCAGTCCACTACATGGAAGGTGGTACCAGTTATTGCACCTGGTGCATTGCACCCATGTCTCCTCTCTCTCTGTGTGTGGTTTCCACACCTTGCCACATCCTTTACATTGGATCATTTGTGTAGTACACTGTGGGATCTGCAGAAAATGTATACATGTTTAATGTTAACGATTGAATTTGGTGGATCAATTAGAGCGTACAATTTTAAGCTGGCACATGTTCAACTTAACATCAGTTCATGACTGGGTGAAATATACATAGGTTGAAATCTTTCAGGTGTGTACGAGTTTAACTATATTGACGAGTCATGTATTGATATAAGGCCTATGTCAAGTTGTTAACTGGTTGGGTATTACAACTGGATCTTGTAGCAGCTTACATGGTCAAAATTTCCATAACTATATTCAAAGTTAATAAACATTAATTTTACTCTCTGTCCTACTAACTAGCTGTTGTGTTCACCAACCTTCTGATGTTTTCCCAACTTGTAACACCTTCTTTATAGCCTTTATTTTATTTGCTGCTAAGAAAAAAAAACACAATACTAAATTCAATATATATCTATTAAACTATTTGCATACATACACTATGTACTTTTAAACTCCTGTAGCAGATTTCTCTTAACTTCATCAACTGGAGTCAGTATTCTCCTCATTTTCTTCTGTGCTAGAGTTTGGAAAGAATAAGTTGAGGTTTCCTCTGAACTGCACCAATAAGTATACCTGGAAGGTAATAATATTATACCTGAATAACTTGCAGAATACATGAAAGCCTTCCTTGCAGGAGATCCCACAGGGAGCCACCTTGTTTTCTTGGACCTCATTGGTGTTATTTGCCATTTACTTATTGTATTCTGTACATATGTACAATAAAGCACATGGGACAAAATTAATATTGATTACAAGCAGTGGAACAGCTTGTAACAAATGGTCTAAATAACAGAACACCTCTGTATAACAACCACCGTGGTTTGACCCTAGGGTATATACATATGTAACGAAGTGACATTGATATTGTGTTGTACTTGTAGACTAATTGACAGTTAGCGTAATAATCTAAGTTTTAGGTACTAGATAGTAATGTTTTACGTGAGAGTTACTAGGACGACCAGGGTGTTACCTCGTGGTCTAGAGTCTTCTTGAAAATCTATCATGTCTGATTCATTGGAGAAGTGAATGATTGAGTCGCCTTGCGAGGGAATCAGTGCTCGCGACGTTACATTTGGAGGTCCAGCCGAGACCGACAAGCATCGGTCGGCCAAGTAGTATTTTTTTTTGCAGCCGGCAAGGGGGAAACGGCCCAATCACCGCCGCGTGATTAGAGGGCCTGTGAGTCGATACCCCTTGAGGAACGGTCGTACGACTACAGGGTGAGTATTGCTGAGGACAACAATGGCGGGCACGGGTGCAGCGATTCGTCTACCCTTCCACTCGCAACGGGTCACAGGAGGCCAGATGCGGGCAATAGCCGAGGAATTGGAACTTGCAATGGATAGCAAATACAAGTATACCCTCAAGAGAAGGCAAAATTAGTACTCACTATCAGAGGTACATACTTTCTACTGTATCCATGCAAGACTGGTGCTTTAACATAACAATGAGTACTTACTATCCATGGAGGAGTGTTGACTAACCC
Source organism: Halisarca cf. caerulea (assembly GCA_963170055.1). Taxonomy (NCBI): domain Eukaryota; kingdom Metazoa; phylum Porifera; class Demospongiae; order Chondrillida; family Halisarcidae; genus Halisarca; species Halisarca cf. caerulea. Next base: position 7,273,039 of record CAUJGJ010000397.1, read on the forward strand.
AGGTACTTACTAACAGAGTTTGACTGTATAGACTGCTTACAACTTTGCTGTACATTTTCACATGAACCAACTGTAACCTTAATGTCTTCTTTGGAAAATTTGGGCAACTGGTGTGGCTGTATTCTTGGAGATGTGATCTACAGCCAAAGGAAGACTTCTAAACGATGTTCATGCACGTGTACTTTTGACAGTTCGAGCATAATTCAGAAATCACATAGAAAAAAGTAAACTGCCGGTTTTAATTGTGTTACCTTTAAGTTAATAAATTTACACATTTACACACATTGTATTTGCATTGATTCCTTCACATACATACGTACGTAGTTACAGTCACTACTATTTGTTTGCATAAATACAATCAATAATCCATGCAGTACGTTTTTCGAGACCCTAATGTACAGCTCAGGGAAGTGGAATGTATGTATCACAACATGCAGTCTTTCCAGATATCTCATACAGGAAAATTATAATCCTTCACCTTTTGAATTTGTGATTGTTGGTATGATGATTTCTTTTTTTCCCCTTTGGTCGTTTGGCTTTACCTGAAAGTGGTTATTTGATTTATACTACAATACAACACAATACAATTATGCTTGGGTGAAGTGTTGCTCCAAAGCTTACCTGTATTTCTTGGTGTCTTCCTTTTTCTGTGGAAAGAAGATGTGTAACCACGTGTGTTACTCCTCTCATCTATTATCAAAGGGAAGTATGTATAAGCAGTACACTACACAGTCAGATCTTTTGTCACTGTTTGACCTGAACCATGAGTACATATGTACATACCTTCAGAGGTAGATGAAATTGGAGAAATGTCTCTGAATTTTTCCAGTTGGCTGTGGTAGTTTCTGTAGTGATTGGACCTACAACATACGTATTGTTACAGCTATAGTATTGACCTATGACTCAAAGTACATGTTGATGATTGACAGCCTGTTACTTATGTACTTAAATGCCATAGAAAAGGTTGACTGTGTGTATCGGAAGTGCTTTTGTCTGCAAAATCTTCAATATTATATGTTTCTATGAATTCAAAGAAAAAAAACACTCAAAACCATAAAGGCTGTTCGCAACATTCCATTCTAGATAATGAATGTGCAGCTTACCTTGAGCTTCCACCAAACCCACCACTGTTGGTGTTCTTGTGGAAGGGCCTGCATGTGCCAGTGCTGTGTACAAGATGTTTTTCAAATTGATATGTACTACGTAGTACATTGTACATACGTATGTGCTTTCTAATGTCCATTTAGTCACTTACCAGAAGGAGTTGTACTTGGAGTTGTGACATCAAAGTCACTGTCTGTGTCTCCAATTGGCTGTGCAGAACTAGTACCTTGACAGGAAATTAAAGTGGCATTGAGTAAGCAGGTCAAAATGGTACATGTGCAAAAGTAAACTACAGACGTATATCAGTATAGCCTGTTTAAAAATTGCTTTTTGGACATGTCTGCAGTAAAATTGAAGTAAATGAGACCTGGCTTAGCTGCACATTTCTGTGCCTGTAATTTTGCAGATAGAGTGAGGTACTTACATATAGTACATATAAGTGGATAAGTAACATGTTTGTAGTATGACCCAGTGCAGATCTGATCTGGGGAACTGTGGGTGGATGGTGAGGAAACAGACATGTCATGCTATGTAGATACACAAGTAAGGTTATACTGTATCTATACTGTCATTAGAAACTCTACCAAATGTTGCTTTTCTCTGTGGTCTCCTCTTCCTTCGCGCCTCAATTCTTTTTGCTATCCGATCTCTGGTTTCTAAGAAGAGCAGATTTTTTCCATATCCAAAATGTTACAAAGTAGACATAATTCGCCTTCTTATATGTACGTGCCTTGTGATAAGATGAGAATGAATTGTTCGGGGATGTCTTTGTATGGGATACACACACAGCTAACAGCAATACTGCTACTGTCCCTCTCTATAACCTTCTTCTTTTCACCTGGCCTGAGGAAATACTGTGTAGTCCTGCTTTTGCACCCTTTCCTGTTTCTTATTAGTGTGCGGAGCAAAGACTCCTCAATGTGGTTGATGCCATACTGGTCCAAAAGGCCAAGTAGGGCAGGAATGCAGATCCCCACACCTTCTATTGGCCTTCTGGTGTGTGGTATCGTATGGATGGGTTCACTGCTGTTAAAATCTGTGGAGTATTTCTTGGTGTTATACATTGCATTACACCTTTCTGTTGTATGACCAATGCTTACATGTACGTACATTTGTAAGTTTACATGCATGATCAAATGCTCACTTCACTGGTATCTGACAGTTGACTCAGATCAGCCAGATACTTTCCCAGTGGTATTTCGAGTGGAATTTTGGCTCCTTGATATTTGCTGATACATGGAGCCATGTCAGAAGCAAAAAACAAACGTACTTCATCCTCAGGCATCTTGACTTTGCTTGCGATCTTTGTATAGAAAAGAGATTGAGTTGTGTCAATGTTTTGTATGTGCACGTGAGAACCTACATACAATACTTACTTGCATGGTGAGCCATAAAAGTCTTGTGTATCCAACAGCTAGCCGTTCATCAATGGTGTTCACTGTGCTGTCCAGTACGAAAGATTTAAGATCACCAAGTTCTGGTGGTGGTAGCCTTGAAAACTTGTGCCCCATCTTGAGGGCACTCCTGATTGCTCCTGACAATTTTGGTTTTGTTGCATTGAACTTTTCAACGGCATCAAGGTTGTAAGCAAGCTCGTGGTTGAAGGGAATGATGGTGGCTCTTGCTATGTATCTACAGTATGTACATGGCATGCCATAGACATTTTGTGTACGTTCATTGTGACTGCATGATGACTACTGACACAGTAGTGAGTTGAAAAATCAGTCATATCTAGAACCAACTCTAATTTTATTTGATGCAACTGTGATGGTATCTAGTGTGTATATATGTGTACATACGTACGTATACGTACCTTTCTTCTTCTTGTGCTATAGCTTGAACAATAAAATCGTTAGCACAAACGATAGGTACCGTCCTTGTTGAACTTGTCATCTTTGCAGATCCTAGTATGCCACCTCCAAAGCAATTCATCAGGATGGTTTTGAGCTGACGGATATCAGAGGGGTCGTCATAGACAAATGGCAAACCAGCCCAGAGCATTTTGTTAAGTTCAGCATCTGTAATGTCTTTGACTGGTTTGCCTCTTTGCCCTACCACAGACACACAAACTTCTGAAGCAATTGTCTTCCCTCGATTTTTTGCTCCAAATGCAATTGGTATGAAGCAGTTTATATACATTTCTACTGACTTCTCGTAAAATAGAGACAAAATGGTGGCACCTGCGGGTTCACATACTGGTATGGATTGCACTAGCTCATAAGGGTTAGAAAAAAATCCTACTCACTGAGTAGAAATAGTGAGCTCATGAGGTTTTGCCCTAAGCATTTGTGAAGAATGTCTTTAACACAACTCAGGGACATATCGTCAGGAGGCTCCACTTCCTTCGGTACTTTAATCCCCATTGCTTCTAGTATACCTGCATTAATTTTGTAACATATTATTATACTATTATGTACAAGATCTTGCTTATATTTATGTCTTACCTGGAAGCATAATTGGAGGGTTGTCAACAGGTCTTCCTTTGCTGGTTAGGATTCTATTGCTGTCAAAAACAAAGACGTCAGCTTCTGGCTGCTTCCCAAGGCAAACGACTGCTCTTTTTTGGTCATCTGAACTACAAGACATGAATGTGGTTATGTACGCATGTCATGGCTGTAAACATCTATATAATATTATAATTTAGTATGCTTCTATTCATGTATGCAAGCGTGCAAAAAATGTGTTATACAAGTATGCATGCATGCAAGTATTCTTGAATACATACAGTATGTAACACACATACGTACTTGCCTAAGAATACCTACGTACGTACCTACACACATACATATACAGCTTGCAGTACATGCACACATACTTTGGTACAGTCATACACTGCATACACACATACACGTGTGTATTCATTTACATCAATTCTTATGCACATGCACACATTTATACTCACATACAGCAAACTAAAATTAGCACAGGTCGTTACCTATGGCTTCAGAGTCTGACAGAATTAGTGGGGGTGCATGTGTGGGAATTAGCACCTGTTGCTAGTCAGGTTGAAATTAACTGATATCCCCTCTTATGTGGGTGTAGGTGGTTACCATGGCTACAGAGTCTGGCAGAATTGGTGGTGGTGTATGCATGGGAATTAGCACCTGTTGCTACTCAGGTGAAAGTTCATTGACAATTGCATCCTTCACACCAGCAACAAGAAGTGCAGAAGCTGCTTTGAGAAAAACGTGCCCACCAACCCGATGCAGAGCTAAGCAAAAGGGTATAAACTAATGGGAATAAGGTAGACTAGGGGAGAATGAATGATAGTACTATAGAGATTAGGTATATGTGAGCCAGATTGCTGTCTGGCTTGCCATTTTAGTCTAAAATGTGGCAAGCTTGCCCCCCTTCAGTGATGACATACAACAGCATGTATGTTACTATTCTCCCAAAGGGACAAGTCATATAGGCAGGTACACCCATGATGAATTGAGGGTCCTGGTATATACTGCATGGTCATGGGCTTCAGTCTGAGAAGGGGGACATTCACTAATACGTATACAGTAGAATGCACACACACACACACACACACACACACACACACACACACACACACACACACACACACACATGCATGCACAAGTGTGTGTGTGTGTGTGTGTGTGTGTGTGTGTCTCAGTGTGTGTGTGTGTGTGTGCGTGCGTGCGTGCGTGTGTTCATGTGCATTGTAAGATGTGGTAGCTTTAGAACGAAAAGTCTGCAGTGCTCCAAGTGAGATAGAAAGTGACTAAAATGATATAAAACAATATAATGCATCAGGTGTTGTTACCAATATTTAAAACAATGGGCTATACAGAAGAATCAACGGTAATTATTGACATAATGAATGGATAATACCTAGACAAGACTCTGAACTTACTGCATGTGTGTTTTTGTGTGTTGGAACTACATATAGAATTAGCATGGGGCATGTAGAATCTGTGCATATGCATTGTACAAACCCTTGCTCATTGTAGTCGTCCAGTAAGTCCATGGCCAGTTCCTTTAACTTTGTTTTGGACAAATTAAGCATTGGGTGCCCATTTTGTAGGGCGAGTTGCATTGCTCTGTTGATCTTGTCCCCATTACCACTGTTGAATGTGGCCTCAGAAATGAAACATTGCCTATATATATATATATATAAAAATAAGATATTATGTACATACGTATAGTTTTGTCAGGCCCAAATTTGTTGCCACTCGTAAGCAACTTTTTTTACCACACCCTCACATGATGTACAAATAGCACAATTACGTACTTCATTTTCCCTAACATCTAAAGGAATTAGTTGCATAATTGTTTTTGATAGCTTAGCTAGAAAGTGCTGGAATGCCTACGTACAGGGCCGGGGGAACCACCTAGGTCACTCAGGCCATGGCCTGACCAAAGTTTGTGAAGTACGTAGCAAAGAAAATAGGGGTTGAATCTATTACTCACACACCTACAGTACCAGTCTGCACAGATATTTTTGGGTACTTTTGCTGACTTTGAACACTAGCTATAGTAAACTATATATTCAAATAATGCTGAAGTGCCGGAAATCACTTTGGGGAGGAGGCAAAAGGTTAAAATTTCAAACAATGTGACCGCAATTATTGCCTGAGCAATTCAAACACAGCTTCCCCAGCCCTGACTTATATGCAAGCTTCAGGCTTTTCAAAGTGTAAAACACAGAATCTGCTACTGGTAGTAAGCAGTGTAAAAGAAAAACTTACCCATACTCCACCCTACCAGATGTTATCTGTGTGACATCCAGGATGAAGCCTTTCAACTCCTGTACTGGGCATCCACTGGGGGGGGGGGGGGGTAAAACGTCTGCTGTTATCCTCAGACTGATGTTACCAACCCTCTTTTTAGGGGCTGCCGCAGGCAGCCCCTATATTGTTTTCATTTGGACTTCCGGTGTGTAACGCTCGTCTGATATATATATATATATATATATATATAATATGGATTTGAAGGAAAGTCTTATAATAGAGAATTTATATAATAGTAATAGAGAAGTATGAATTTATACAGAAATGAGTTATAGGAATTGTTTTGAGAACAATTGCCAAATATGGCAATTGTTTTCAAAACAATCGTCCAGTTACAATAAACAGTATGTTTAATGAATGTTCAGCTGTGCACTTACCCTCCAATGCTTTGCAAGTGATTCGAGTGCGTGGGGCGGCAGCCCCCACGAGTTTTTAACTCGAATTATTTGTTTTCTTGCCTATCAGCATAATAGATCAAGTGATTTTCGTAGTCCACCTGAAAACTCATTGCAGTTTGCTCCACTAGCACTTTGTGGATGTGCCATGCAGCCTCTGCTTTTATTGCTGATTTCCCGAACACCGTGATGATTATTCATTGTTTGTGGTCAGGATTACTCTTTGTTGTGTGGTGATAACTGCTGGAAGGGATACAGGACCAAAGGCGCTAATATTGAAGCGCCTCTGGCAATATTAGCGCCTTCAATCCTATATTTTGGCAATTGACCGTCCGTGCATTAATCTCGCGTAGACTTAGTCACTACCCGTGCATCCGTCCACATGCTATAAAATACAAGGAAGAGACGAGAGCACTTTTAGCCCTAAAGGATGATATTTGTTCCACCAGCCTCTAGGCGCCGAAAGCTATCCGTGCAAATCCACAAATCGGAATAAACTAAACAATGCTGGTGTAAATTTGCTCAGACGAAGCAGGAAAGGCACGTTCGTCTATCAAGTAAGCCAATAAATTTTTTGACGTCAGAAGAAACACAAAACAAAGCGTGGTGTAGTTTCTTCTATAATTTCTGAATTATGTTTCAAGGATGCTGAGCGTTTACCTCGACTATTATCCCTTGGAGTTCGATTGCCGTCCTTCACGATCGCGAATTAAACTGCCTTCATATGTTTGGATCGTTTTAAAGAGGTCTGACTGTATTATGGTATGTAAAGCTGACTGAATAAGGTATAATTATATGCAATATACATGCAGACTTGCTGCACACATAGGCAGAGGATAATTGTAAATGAACGCATAAGAATTTGAAGGTGACAAAATCATGCTTATTGAGTTACTCAGCAATGGTACTTGTCCATTATGCTTTCTTTGGAAGGATTGGTTTCTTGCCTTGTTGGTGGCACTTCTCAGTATACTTATTTCTTTGGATTACCATGCGATGAAGGTAGAAAATGTGGTGTGTCTTTGTCATAGAGCTTACAATTGACTTGTATCGTCCTGCCCATATGAAAGTCTGTTCCCCGGCTTGAGTGTTGAAATCAGGATTTGCATGTTTGAATGTGGCAGGTGAATATTTTTCTTTGCATTGTATGCCTGTGTGGTTAGGATAATGAAACGTATCAATTATTTTCACTAAATCCAGCCACGCAGTGTCTAGAGGGGGTGGAAGTGGCAGTGGCTGTTGTGCAATCTTGATGCGATCCAAGTTGCACATATTGTCATATGCCAGTGTCATATTCTTGCATGTGTCACGGCTGTGACTGGCTATCACTCGTGGCAGGGATGTTAACCAGTGCAAAAGGATGAAGAACACCTGAGTTGGTGATTCTGACCTGAAAGACCGTAAGTGATAATGTAAAGACTACACCTGTAGATCAGTTTCCAATATTGCAAACATTTTCATGCAATGTGTGAAAGATACCCTTACATTTATGAACATGTAAAATGTTTGGTTTGTAGTAACCTCAACCAGGGATTCATGTGTACTAGTAACAGAGTTATGTATGTGCGTGAATACCCATGATTGATTGTTTAGCTGTAGAGTGCGTATTTGCCAACATACACCATGCTGAAAGTTGTACGAGGACAAGGTTTATTAATATACATATGTACCTGTATAAGGGTTGCCACATGTCAATGTGCCCTCCTGCCCTTACAATAACTTGGTGCCCCCGTGACCACTTCCTCAGCTTTTTAGGCTCTCCTAAATTCTTGGTACACAGCTGCCCTGTTGTTTGAGCTCCATATAGCATTTGTGGATGTCAGGTCAGGTCAGGTCAGGTCAGGTAACTTATTTAAACTGGGGAGGCCTTTAGCCAGGGGCTACTTTACAAGGCACCCAGTGAAAGAATTTGTACAAAAATGAAGTAATATACAGATTCAATAATAATAAAACATGCAAAAATAGATACTGTTCAATATAGATTCAACTGAGAAATACAAGGCACTGATTGCATACAAAAACATAAAACGCTATAGTTAGTTTGTGCATTATGGGGTTAAATTAAAAAATTCAAATAATTTAATATTAAATTGGGAAAAAGACTTTGTATCCCTGATGGAAGGTGGGAGACTACGCCAAAGTGAAGCTCCAGAGAAGGAGAATGCATGTTGACCAAAGGAAGAGAGCACAAAAGGTAGATTGGTGGTAGAGGATGATCGCGTAAAGTGATGGTGATGAGAAGAGGGAAGGGGAAAGAGGGAAGCAAGATAAGGAGGAGAATGGGCATGGACACACTTGTGCATCAGGCGAGCAACATGTAATTTGCGACGAACTCCAAGAGTTGTAAGACCTAAGTCAGATCGTGCAGCTGTGGCAGACTCCTGTTTCCCACGATGCAGTACTACACGGCAGGCAAAATTGAGGAGTGACTCCAAATGTTGTGCATCTTTCTTAGTACAGGAGTTCCATACAACATCACAATAATCTAGAACTGGAAGGATGTATGACTTCAGAAAAAGAACCAGCAAAGATTGAGGAAGGAACCACGATAAGCGACGGAGGAGACAAATACTGCGAGCAACTTTCTTCAAAATGAAGCTAATGTGGTCAGACCAAGTTAAAGTATCATTAATGATGACACCAAGAAAATTGAAAGAAGAGACTTGTTCAACTTGAGAGCCAAGGAGGTAAAGATTTAGTGGGGGGAAGTCACGTTTGCGAGATGAGTGGATAAGCATACATTTGGACTTGGTGGAGTTCAGTTTAAGGCCATTGTTAGTCATCCAGATATGAGCAGCATCAAGACAGGATTGGAGAACAGAAGAGATCTCTTGGACATTGGTGCCACTGACATAGATGGTGGTGTCATCCGCAAACAGTATAGTAGTCGAAGAAGGGATTGCTTGTGGGAAGTCATTAATGAAGGTGGAAAATAAGGATGGACCTAAGACTGACCCCTGTGGAACACCAGCTGAAGGATACCCCGGGGAAGAACGTATTTCGTTGAGACAAGTAACCATGGAACGATCCTTGAGATAAGAGTGGAACCAAGAGACTGCGGAAGAATCAAGACCAAGTGATTGAAGCTTAGACAAAAGAAGATTGTGGTTTACAGTATCAAAGGCTTTCGAGACATCTAGAAACACCACACCTATAATCCGATGGTTATCTAGGGCTTTGTACCACGAATCTGTACAGTGAAGCAGTGCTGAGGAGGTAGAATATCCAGTGCGAAAGCCAGATTGAAGGGGATATAAGAGATTGTTTGTGTTCAGATAAGTAGTTAGTTGACCCTGGACACACTTCTCAAGGAGCTTGCTAGCTGCTGGCAGGATGGAGATAGGTCTATAATTGGAAGGACAGGATCGATCACCAGACTTGTGGAGAGGCCTGACTAGGGCAGTTTTCCAGACTGAGGGGAAAGTGGATGAATTAAGAGAAGAGTTCAAAATAGAACAAACAGGGGTACTGAGTGAGGAAGAAGCAGCACGTAGGGCAACCGAGGGTATATTATCAGAGCCAGAAGAGCGACTTAGCTTCAAGCTGCTCAGAGCTTCATCACACCATTGGACAGTGACTGGCTTAAGACAGAAAGTAGATGGTGGAGGGTTAGTACACGGAGAAGTCACTAAAGCACCAACAGATGGAGAGCTGATGGACACAAAGTGGGTATTAAGGCTGTTGGCAGCAGATAAGTCACAATTCTCTAGAACTGGTCTATGTCTGGTTATTAACTTGTCGATACCTATCATACACATGCATATTAGTGCACATACTGATTTTTTCAATATTCATTAATATGTATATATATATACCTTGATCAGAGGCAGCTGATTCTCCAACATTGCTGATTGGTAGCTGTGCAACCACTTTGTCAACTCTCTCAGCATCTGAATCAGTATAGGAGGTACTGTCCAACTTGTCATCATCTCCAGGAACATTCCCTATAGGTGTTGTAATGTGCTGCATGTTTACACTAGAAGGACTTGTGTAGGACATGTATGTATCTGCGCTTACCAATTTGGCAATATTTCAGGAATTCCCTGAGTTCTGTTGGTATTCCGGCTTGCTTCATGACTTCACAGTGCTGAGTGCAAAATGCCATGATTGGCTTCAACTGGTTGGTACACACGTCTGGCAGACTTAGATTGGGGATGTCCCTTACAGCATTCTGCATGTGGAATATGGTGAATTATCAGTAGTCAGTATGCGTTTACTGAGATTTTTACATACACACACACACACACACACACACACACACACACACACACACACACACACCCACACCCATATATACATATGCATGTGACCTAAGAATATACACACCTTGACCTTGTACATATAGTGTGGAAATGTGAGAGACCAGATCCCATCAGTAACCCACAGCTTGCCACAGCCTGCAGTATTGACATGTCTATATGTACGTAGCTTCAACAATGCAAGCAATGTTCATTTCTTTCTTACCACAGCTTCTGCAACTGTCACTACAGGTTTTGTGAGCGTACACTCTGTACTTCCAGATGCTGGAAATTTCTCTCATCACTAAATCTCTGTCTGCATCGCTGCCCATGGTGAGTGAAGTGACCATGGCTAGGTCTCGTACCTCATTTTCTAGTTCCCCATTGTAGAAGGCATTAGCAACAACTTTAGGTTTCAGCTCTACATACATGTTGTAGGAAGCATACGCATGTGGGACATGTCCATTAGCACTTTAATGGCTTCCTAAAGTCGGCGAATTAACTGTTTACAAATTGCTTCATTTCTTCACAATATGTTGTAGAATGGCCAATCAGTGGTTCTAAAGCAGTACAAACATATCTAAGGGACACATTGAGCTATTTTTCATTCGAGTTTCTTTCTCAATCATTCGATTAATCGACGATTTACCAGGTAGTCAAGTTAGGCAGTTATTCGACGCGAGTAAATCAGAACATGGGCCTACAGACACAGGATAAAGACTAGATTGTTTCTAATGAAAATATCTAACTTTCTACCGATGGGGGTTTTGTTTTCAGAAATAGTTTTAAAGATATTCAGCAAATACTCACAGCGTGAGAAATTATTTGTCAATAACTTCTCTGAAAACGAGTAGATCAAAACCCCCATCGGTGAAAAGTTGAAGCAGTCAATACTGATCATAATGAAACACTCAGAAGGTTCTTACGTGGCTCCGCTGATTTACTCGGCAACATGGCATTTTGCAAAAAAATCTCTTTCGCAAGGGCCTATTTTCACATGATAGTCATGTGATTAGGGCTGTGACGTCATCGAACTCTTGATACCGTTTGAAAGTGACGACTATTTTGAAGGTTGGAGAGCATGGCAAGGACTGATGCGTTGCAAGCGAAATCAATTCGGAGGAAACAGGCCATTATTTAAAGAAGGCGGATGACTGAAGAAAGTCTAAAGTCGGTGAATGAGAAAATTTTAAGCGATGGAGTCATTCGGCGCCGAACAGCAATCTCGAAGAACAAGGTGCGTACGGTAGTTGTTGTTTAGGGTAAATCTAAATATTAGAGTCTATTTTACTAACCTAAACATCTTAGAATATGATGCATCACTTTCTACAGCATTCCTAACGCCTTGAACTTACCGGCCACTGACTGTAATATTACACCCGATTTTAAAACTCCTGCAGTCCGCGATCGACCATACGCAAATACATTTTCTAGACACTGCTTCTCCTTGGATAAAGGCTTAAAAAGCACCAAATGCACAATGAATTGCCATGCAACGCTATCGATCTAGCTTGCTCCTAAACAAATACGTCATAGAATGTCACGCGTATGTCACATGATTCGAAGCCATCTTAGTGACGATTTCGCTAAAATTCCAGCTTGTTAACACATTAGGGAGATTTTGGACATGTTCCACATGCGTAGAGGTACACTGCAGAAGTTGCATGTCAGACTGAGTGTTTTATGTCTCACCTAGTTCTATTGGAAGTTGGAATGTGTCATTGTATGCTTCACTGAAGCCTTGAAAGGATACCCAAGCGTGATTCCTAGTAAGGTGGGTTACACATTGCTAAAAAAACTTGTGGTGTATACATATGTACATACGTATGTACATAGTGTCATATATCAAAGCACTCGCAATGCATGTACTCACGCTAAGCTGCACTGGTGTTCAAAGAGTTCATTGGTGAAGTACACAGTATCGGACACTTCCACTAGCTCACGTTGTTATGGGTAGAACCTGTAACCATCAGACGTATTGCCATACTGACCATATCTGTACTGTAGATTGCGTGATTTGCACCATAGTGTGTATTTTCTTCCAGTGGTGGCTCCGTTCATCCTGTAAACCTTAACATCACAAGTGTGGCTTGCTACCAATTTCTTAGAGCATATTGTACAATGCTGATATGGAGGGCACAATATACTTGGGCCATCGTTACATCGTGTGTGGATGATGTGTGCCACTTCGGTACTTGTGTTATGAGTGAGAATTGGCATGGCTACTTCCCACTGTCTGGTTGGTAGATGGGAGAGAATTTCTTCTTCTCTTTGCTCCATTGTTAGGATGATGGGGATTTTGGCCAGGACTTTGAGCATCTGGGCTGTTTGTTCAAGACCGTATGTTGCTATCATCCATATGGCAACCAATTCATCTACCAAATAGAGAGCAAGGTGAAATACTATTGTGCAATTGTTGAGAGCTACTATCTCAGCAGTCGCAACACTGTTCCTCCACAGACAAAGTTGTGCAGTAACAAACTAAACCACCAAGTTTTAATACAGTAACTGTATTATTGGGGCGAGCCTGAGCTATATTATCTGTAGTTTGGCCTGCTACGACCGTCTGTCCTACGTAGTCTATGTGGGTGTGTATGTATGTATCAATGAATATCATTATTTCATACGCAAAAAACATGCCATACAACAATTTATCATATTGATGCTACAAATATAATAGTAAACTCTGGAACATGCATTAATACTGTCAGTGAAGTGTCCCTCTGAAAGCTGGAGGTCAAGGTTGTGCCCAGCTTCCATGATGTAATGGTGACGCTTTGACCGAGCACCTCTGATGCATATGTCATTGATTGAAGATCACAGAAGAGCAAAACTGAGCGTAGCCCGGATGAGATGTACTACTTGAGAGTTAGGGATGTTCCTTTTCTCAGCAGATGGCACATAATATTTCTATAAAAAAGTACCGAAATCCAAAGGGCGTTTATCAATACTAAACCCTATAACCCTAACTCCTAACGGGTATAGTAATAAATGCCCAAATTCAGTACCTTTTTATATGACTGTGTCATCACTCCTTTTCTTGCTGATCATGGCAGCCAGTCTCTTGTAAAATGTTGTGGTGATGGAACTCGTACCACCAGACTGCGTGCAAGTCATCACAAGAGGGGTAAACTCGCATGTTCCACCTCAAGAATCCGCTACTTGTTTGTGTCGCTTGTATGTGGCATTTAGAGAGAAAGAACTTCTGTATGTATATATGTATGTATGTATGTTCCGTACGGCGTTACGTAATTAAACATCTGTAATTTGAAAGAGTTTCGACATAATTATAAATGGCTACACTTAGCATAAGACGATCAATGGCCACCAATAGAGCGTTGATTGGACAGAGAATAGCGTCGGGGAGTGTTGTGAATTGACAGGGAACAAGAGCAACAGGTGAGAGCGGGACAAGGCCCGACGCGAAGCTGAAACTCCTGCAGAGAAAGCAGAACGGTTGCCGGTTGCGGCAGTAACGATTTTCATATCGGTCAGGCTCACCCCCACGATGATAATCATCTGAGTAGTTCTATTAATAGTACTGCCAAAGACTCACTTGACAAGGTATCCAACTTTCTTGCACGCAGCTGAGGAAGGTTTGATTCAGTGATGTCTCAAATTGACTGCTGTATCCTACGCACAGCTTCTGTCTCAATCCTTACCTGCTCAGTGGGATCCAACCGTATATTCGGTTACGGTTACGGAAGCTTATTTAACCTGGGGAGGCCTTTAGCCAAAAAGGCTACTACTCTAGGCACCCAGTAAGAATATACAGTGATACACAGGACAAGTACAAAGAGGGTGGGGTGATAAAAAGTTACAAAAGCAGAGAAATAAGTAAAGTTAATTTAATATATTTGAAAGAAGTTCACTTAATAATAATTAAAATACCATGCAATGAAAATTGAATAATATAAGAGAAATATGAACATGCAGAGTATTAGATGAGTTGAACTTTGAGTTAATCTACCAGTTCATTGAAAAAACAGTCGGCAAGTCTTGAAAATTCTTCAATAGATTTTGATGTGTGCACATACGAGGGAAGTGACCGCCAAAGAGAAGCCCCAGAAAAGCTGAAAGCTCTCTGTCCATAGGAAGACTTTACAGGGGGAAGATTAAGTAGGTGAGAAGAGCGAGTGTTGTGATCATGAGATGGAGTTTGAAAGAGAGTGGACAGATATGAAGGAGCACGAAAAGAGAGACAGTTATACATGACTTGAGACTTGTGGAGTTTCCTACGAGAGATGAGTGATGAAAATCCTAACTTCTTCCTAAGTGCAGTTGCCGAGCTATGGCGAGGTTGTTGGAGAGCAACTCAACAGCCATAATTGAACAGAGTCTGAAGACGATCTGAATCCTTTTTAGTGCAACTGTTCCACACAACATCACAGTAATCAAAACTTGGCAAGACATATGACTTTAGGTAGAGGACAAGAAGGGATTGGGGAAGAAACCAGGAGAGACGTCTAAGCAGATTTATCTTGCGTGATACATTAGAAATTACCTTATCAACATGATCTCCCCAAGTTAGGGTGTCGTTAATGTAGACTCCAAGGAACTTAAAAGTGCGCACTTGTTCAATCACCTTATCAGAGAGATGGAGATTTAGGGAAGGACTACATTTGGCTCGAGAAGAGTGGATGAGCATGCATTTGGTTTTGCTGGCATTAAGTTTTAAGCCATTGTCAGTCATCCATATGTTTGCGAGATCAAGACAAGACTGCAGCGAAGAGTTCAAGGAGTGAGGGTCCTTACCAGAAAGGAAAATTGTTGTATCATCCGTAAAAAGTACTGTGGAATCGGGAGGAAGCATCTGAGGGAGATCGTTTATGAATGCAGAGAAAAGAGTAGGACCAAGAACAGAGCCTTGTGGCACACCACAACTTGGAAAACCAGGAGAAGATGTTGAGTCAAGGATGCAAGTAACCTGAGAGCGATTTGATATGTAGGACTTAAACCAGGAAAGAGAAGAAGAGCTAAGACCAAGGAGTTGGAGTTTGGACAGAAGGAGAGCATGATTAACTGTATCGAAGGCTTTTGAGACATCAAGAAATAAAACAGCAACATATTCTCTACAGTCTAAGGATTTGTACCACTTGTCAGTACAGTATAAAAGGAGAGACTGAGTAGAGTGACCAGAACGGAAGCCGGATTGCTTTGAGAAGAAGAGGTTATTTGAAGAAAGATGGTGAGACAGCTGCATTTGGACACATTTTTCAAGAAGTTTACTGCAAGCTGGCAGGATAGAGATAGGCCGGTAGTTGGAAAGACAGCCATGATCCCCACCCTTGTGGAGAGGCCTAACAGAGGAGCACTTCCAAGAAAGGGGAAAGGTAGATGAAGAGATAGAGGAGTTAAGGATAGAGGACAATGGATAACAAATGACAGATTTAGAAGCCTTGAGTGGACGATATGGCATTTGGTCAGTACCAGAAGAAGAGGGTTTGAGAGCAAGTCTGCATATTCATTGCAGACTTGAAACGTTTTGGTTGTTTTGCCATTTTCAGACAGTTCACAACAGGTTGAAATCTCTTTACTACTGAAATAACTGCTAACTGACAAGGATGAATACAGCAAACCAATACGTAGCTGCTTCATAACCACAAACCATAATATATAACTAACACTAACACTGAATAATTAACGAACCATGCAGTCCTGTACTTGAGCAATGTGTACTCAATGTTATGCCATAACAAAGTACTGTTCATAGCCTTGCCTTGTACCGGACTCTCCACTATATTCATGCATTGACAACACTCTACAGTCACTGTGTTTGTACTTACTAGTGTTACATCCCAATATTGTTTTCATTTCAGTTTCTGATGTAACGTGATATGCACATACATTGTAATATATAAATTATATTGTATAAAATGTGTGATAAAAATTTGTCTAAATAAAATGGTGACAGATGAAAAGGAGAATATAGTGTATGTGTAGGGACTGTGGTAGTTAGTTTTGCATGTAGTCGGTACTGTACAGTAGAGCCCTGTTTCTGAAGGGCCTGTAGCAAGAGTTTATGTCAACAAATACTTTGTGTTAGCAAGTTGCATTTGGCTGGAAACTCCTGTGAGACAACTGTAGATATTTTCTGTGCTATCATTATTTCACCCTGAGTAGAGGGTTACACTGTACAATGTTCATATCTCCACTCCTAGCTGAAACAGTGATGGTATCTGTGGAGTTGGAATGGTATGACAGTCTGCTTCCCTTTCACGAGTAGGAGAACAGAGCAATATTATATATACGTGAACTCAGTCAACTTTACATATACATTTTGTATCATGCATAATATTAGGCATGCCCAGTATCTACTTCGAACCAGTTCATTCTGTCGGAAGGAACCTACCTCAGGGGTGGCGGCATAGGGGCGGCAGGGGCGGCCATGGCCGCCCTACATTTTGTTATACCTCTAAACTTTCTTGCTAACCCCTTGCAAAGGCTTCTCTTAAGAGGAGAATATAGATTTTCCCGACCTATGAATGATATTATCCGTAACCACACGTGCACGCAAGCGTGCACGCAACCATGCTATCGTGACCACATGGAACACAAGCAGATAAAATATGGCCCAACCAGTTGATGTCTCCGAGTTAGTGACTATTGATACATCTGGAAAGCCCCATCAGCCACGCAGTGTTCCTTTCCCTGCTCGCAAATTCGGTAAGGAGTCTTCCGTGCAGCGTTCTTTTCAGGCAAGTTGGTTCGACAAATGGCAGTGGCTTCACTACGACATAACACGAGACGTTGCTCTCTGTTTCATTTGCTGCAAAGCAGTGAAAGATAGGCGGGTGAAGGTGTCGAAGCAAGCGGAGGGCAGCTTTTTAACGGACGGTTTCACGAATTGGAAGGATGCCACTGTGAAATTCGCTAAACACGAACGTAGCGACTTCCACAAGGCTTGCACGGAGGCTTTGTCGTCAACGGTGGACATTAGAGACATGCTTAACAAGCAAGCTGTAACCGAAAAACAAGCAAATCGGGAATACTTGCTTAAAGTCTTGTCCACCGTGCGATTTTTGGCTCGCCAGGGTTTGGCGCTTCGTGGTAGTGGTGATGACAGTGACTCCAACTTAGTTCAGCTACTACACCTGCATGCTGAGGATTTTTCACCGATCTCAAGGTATCTGGAGAGGAAGCAGTTAAAGTACATTTCACATGAGGTACAGAATGAATTCCTGTCTATCATGGCTCTGCAAGTTCTCCGTGAAATTGCCAGCAGTTTGCAGTCAGCAGTGTTTTATACTGTTATGGTGGATGAGACAACTGACATGTCAAACCAAGAGCAAGTTGTGCTTGTTTTCCGATGGGTTGACAATGATCTTGCTTCACATGAGGAGTTTGTGGGACTCTACCAAACAGACTCCATTACATCTGATGCTTTAGTGGCTGTCATTAAGGATACTCTTCTCAGAATGCAACTGAAGATGGAA
This sequence comes from Halisarca cf. caerulea, assembly GCA_963170055.1. Taxonomy (NCBI): domain Eukaryota; kingdom Metazoa; phylum Porifera; class Demospongiae; order Chondrillida; family Halisarcidae; genus Halisarca; species Halisarca cf. caerulea. The sequence goes on from CAUJGJ010000397.1 coordinate 7,290,951, forward strand.
ACCTGCCGTGGCCAGTGTTATGATGGAGCAAGCTCCATGTCTGGGGCTAAAAAAGGAGTTGCGAAAGTTCTACTTGATGAAGAGCCTCGTGCACTGTACACTCATTGCTATGGTCATGCTCTGAATCTTGCTGTTGGGGATTGTGTGAAACAATGCAAGTTGATGAAGGATGCACTCGAGGTGGTCATAGAAGTGTCTAAGCTGATCAAGAAATCTCCGAAACGGGATGCTGCTTTTGACAAATTGAAAGCTGAGCTCGCTCCTGAGACACCTGGATTCCGTGTTCTTTGTCCAACATGCTGGACTGTGCGAGCTGGCTCTCTGCAAAGTGTCATTGACAACTACGAGATTCTTCTGCTTGTTTGGGGAGAAGCATTGGAGGGGTCCCTGGATGGTGAAATGCGTGCACGTATCATCGGTGTTGAAACACAGATGAGGAGATTTGATTTCTTGTTTGGCATCTGTCTCGGATCTCTTCTACTTCGTCACTCTGACAACTTGAGTTCTACTCTTCAACACAAAACAATGTTGCTAATCTAACTGTTAAAGTTTTAGAAGGAATGCGTTCTGATGAACAGTTTGCTGCCTTTTATCATACAGTTGTTCAGAAGCAAACTCTTGTTGGTGTCACTGCCCCAAGCCTTCCCAGAAAACGCCGTGCTCCATCACATTTTGAGGTTGGGTCCTCTAGTACCCATTCCTTTCATGTGTCTCCTGATGATTACTACCGCCAAATCTATTTTGAGGCACTAGATCATGTTATTGGGGCCATCCGTGACCGCTTTGATCAGCCTGGCTATAAAACATATCGAAATCTTGAGGAACTTGTGTTGAAAGCCTGCAAAGGTGAATCGTACAATGCTGAGCTCGACACTGTGTGCAGCTTTTATGGAAGTGACCTGTCAAAGGCTCAATTGGAAGCTCAACTTCCTCTTTTACGTCCGCTGTGTGAAGGTACGAAAGAGATATCCATTCAGGACATTGTTTGTATTCTTGCTCGCTTGTCCTCATCGGAAAGGCTAGCATTTTCCTCTGTATGGACTCTCATGAAGCTTTTGCTTGTAATGCCTGCAACTAATGCCTCATCAGAACGTTCCTTCTCTGCTCTAAGGAGGATCAAAACTTGTCTGTGTTCAACTATGAGCCAGCAACGTCTAAACAGCCTCATGCTGCTGCATGTGAATAGGGATAAAACAGATGGATTAGATCTGTCTCAGATCGGCAGAGAATTTGTTACTGGCAGAGAGGGTAGAATACGTACTTTTGGCAACTTTCAGTGATAAGCACTTAACTATGCATTACAGCTTTATTATAGACTATAGTTTGCTATTACTGTAGCAATTTCATCTTGAAATTATTGTAGCAATTCTTTTAAATATTATGATCTGTTATATTATTATATATTAGTTTGTGTTTTTAATTACTTGAGTTTGATATCGTGATTGTATCATTCTTCCATTAATACACACTAATGGCCAATAGGCTTAGCTTAGCAAAGAAAAAATTGGCCTCTCCACTTTATAATAGCTGCCTCCGCCCCTGCACCTAAAGGGTAGTAAGTACTGTATAATATATATATATATATATATATATATATATATATATACACACAGTAAAATGCATGCCCCCACATTTCCCTGTGTTTGACCGGGAATGCACTTAGCTTTGTAAGCATCTGGTCAGTTTGTAAGCGTACCCCCATTTGAAAAGGTACATTTCCCTCTGTTTGACAAAGAAGGCACTTTGTAAGCATCTGGTCAGTTTGTAAGCGTACCCCCATTTGAAAAGGTACACATTTCCCTATGTTTGACAGGGAACGCACTTTGTAAACATCTGGTCAGTTTGTAAGCGTACCCCCATTTGAAAAGGTCCATTTCCCTGTGTTTGACAAAGAAGGCACTTTGTAAGCATCTGGTCAGTTTGTAAGCGTACCCCCATTTGAAAAGGTACATTTCCCTGTGTTTGACAGGGAACGCACTTTGTAAGCACCTGGTCAGTTTGTAAGCGTACCCCCATTTGAAAAGGTACATTTCCCTGTGTTTGACAGGGAAGGCACTTTGTAAGCATCTGGTCAGTTTGTAAGCGTACCCCCATTTGAAAAGGTACACATTTCCCTATGTTTGACAGGGAACGCACTTTGTAAGCATCTGGTCAGTTTGTAAGCGTACCCCCATTTGAAAAGGTACATTTCCCTCTGTTTGACAAAGAAGGCACTTTGTAAGCATCTGGTCAGTTTGTAAGCGTACCCCTGATCAGTTTGTAACTGATGCTATAGTGCATTATACCATCATGCACAGAAACATCAGGGCACATACCACAATGCACAAAAACTTCAATTTCTTGTTTCAATTGCAATCCGCAGTACTCTTAAGACTAGTATGAGAATAGAATAACTGCTTGACAGTGTGTGCATGACTAACTGTTTCGTGAAATGTCCTAAACTGTCTCATCATTGTCGGACAAACATGAATTGTTTCCATAATCATGTTCCATTTCAGCTTCACTTTCGTCATTGCAACCAGTCTCGGCTTCATTGCGGTGATCTGCATCACTTTCTTCATAACAATCGGCAAAAGAATCTCGAACACTTCTTGCCCTTTTTTCAGCCCTGTACGAACTATGATGATCCCGCCGAACGTGATAATACCAGGAAAATGACGAAGAAAACGAGATTCGACAGCCATCGATTCCACACACTATGTCGACCATACCACTGTGAGCACTTCTCATGTGAGAAACTAGTTCGAACAGAGTTAAATATCGTGCCTCGCAGCCCAATTTTGATCGACACATCCAAATTGTAACATATTTATGATGCAATATCATCAGATTGGCCGATGTGTGTTTTGAGCGCGCGTGGTCTACTAATGGCGACTAAGCATACCCGAGTTCAGGAACTTTCGAAGACAGAGCTGAAGGATTACTTAATTCCGTTTGGGATTCTAAGTCAAAATGAGGCTAGTGAACTTGAAGGTAAGTTTTGTTGCAGTACAAGTCATTATCTACGTAAACATGCAATATACCATGTGCGGCCTTGCCGGCACTCACTGGCTGCTTCGATTGTTGTAGTGTTTGCATGTATGCTTGTTTGTTCTATATACATAGAAAGAGGAATGGATGGAAAAGCATTTTGTTCTTTGAGTAGAGAAGATGTTGCTATCTTATTCCCGGATAAGAGCCAATTTCTGCTGGGAGTGAAACTTTACAAAGAAATACAAATTATTCGAAAGCAAACCATGGAAACATCAAGTGACTGTGACTTGGAATCTGTAGAAGAGTCTTCTCAATGCAATTCGCTGTCTTCAAGGAGACTATCTCTCGACCACCAGGCTTCATCATCTAAGTCTTCACAATATAATTCGCTGTCTTCAGGAAGACCGACATCTCTTGATCACCAGGTTTCATCAACTAAGAGAAAGGATACAGTGCTGGGAAAATATTCCCTACCAAAATTTTCACCTGATGTGTGGAAAAGGCCATCAAGACTGACAAGTTCCATACCTCTGTCCTCAGAAATAAATTGATTAGAGAATCATGCAGGTCACTCAAAGGGTACTGCCAATATGAGGGAAGATTACCAACTGCAGCCGAGAAGAGGAAACTTGGAAAATGTTGTTCCAGTTGGCACCAAAGAGTCTTGGTGATCCAGAAGGCTTGGCAGTCACAGGAGTTCAAGAAGTAAGCAATTACCATACATTATTATGGTTTATATGTAACAGTTATGGATTTTGACTTTGTAGGCTAAAAGTGCTGGTCATTCTCTGTTCTCACTTAAAAGTTCTTTTCTAATAAAGGATGTCCAAACAGACTTGTACATGTACTTTTTGATAGTGCACAACAGTCTATTGGCAATCGTTTTCCTATTACTATTTCCAGTACTTGAGAAATAGAAGCCGGGCTCGAGCAAAGGCCAGGCTTGAATTAAGGCTGGGTCAAAACCTTCTGGAAGGAAATGGAGGCCAGGGCTTCTATTCGAGCAAATACGGTATACATGTGAAACTTAGTATAAAAATGCGAAATTCTGTGTAAGCATGTAAGTATGCATTGATGCATGCATATACTTCATTCTTATATGCTTTCCAATTTTCCATGCAAATTAAGGCTGCCTTGAATCAGCAAATATCTAAATGGTTCCTAAATAATAGTCACTTGGACAGAAAGGCCATGGGCATAGTAAGTGCAAGATCTTCAACCAGCACATTAATGAATACAGGGGAAGAGGATGACATTGTAGCAGGTGATCACATTTCAGAGCTAAAAAAGGAGATGAAAAAGAAGAGCTTTCACTGGGACAATGATAAGGTGTCACGCCTACTCTTCCTCACATACCTTCTCCGAGCTCAGAAACGCGCTGAAAATAAGATGCGATTTGGTGAAGAGATTGGAATTTTTCCTTGCTTTGAAACACCATTATTTGTGAGTTTACCTGCACTTACAATGGGCTGCACAATAATTGCATGCCACTGCATACAGCCAAATTAAATGAATCTTATACAATTGATGTCATATCACTACATGCACGTCTAGTTACTTCAAGAACTTTTCCACAAATGTAGTAAGCATTTTGAGAGCACCAAGAGCGTTTTGGATGCTCTCCTCCCTATCCAAGAGAAGTGGTGTAGCAGGATTATGCCTGCACTAGTAGCTTTGTGCTCTTCTGAGGATGACACAATTCATGGTATAAAATTAAATTATGTGCATGAAAATAATATTGACTATGTGATAACTGCATGTATTCTTTGTTTGCCATGCATATATAGAATTGGACTGTTTGATAGTACTTGTTAACAAGTTAAGGCCAAAGAACAGCAAGCTATCAGTAGATGACAGATTGGCACACATTGTGTGCATTGAAAAGGTATATTGCATGCATGTACTCAATTTTTACTTAACGATAATTGTATTAATATTTTTTTATTTCATTATTGTATAGTCACTGGAGGATTGCAAGGATAGGCATATGATGAAGCATGACCCGTATGTTGCAGTCATCGGGACAATGGATAGCATGGATGATTGCATGCTTATATCAGATCAAAAGATAGTATGCTGGATTTCCTCTTGTCATAGTGGTGTCGGCGTAGTCAGCATTGTAGTCCTCTTGATGGCATTTTGCCACACTTTCAATCTCAAATTTTCTGATGAAGTGGCAGAAGCTATGGAGTTCCTTCAGTTTAAACTTTTGGGTCTGTCAGAGAGGAAGAAACGGAGCATTTCCTTCCAAAATATCCTCCGGGCAGTAGCATTGGAAGAAGAACAAGTGATTCGAGTTTAAAAAACTCGTGGGCCGCCCACGGCCCTGGAAACTCGAATCACTTGGAGATTATCCTCACAGAATTGAAAGATCCCTGAGTAATACGTGGCTTTGTTTAGTGATGTATAATTATAAAATGTGTGTGTGTGTATGTGTGTGTGCGTGTGTGCGTGTGTGTATGTGTGTGTGTGTGTGTATGTGTGTGTGTGTGTGTGTGTGTGTGTGTGTGTGTGTGTGTGTGTGTGTGTACACGTGTGTGTGTGTACACGTGTGTGTGTGTGTGTGTGTGTGTGTGTGTGTGTGTGTGTGTGTGTGTGTGTTTCTGGAATTATTGTGCTCTGCTGTCATTCTGCATGTTCACAGGAAGAAAACATAGAATCTGTTAGGGAAATGATGGTGAGTTAATATGTACACATGTGCATATATTGTACTATATGCATGTGCTGTGTGTGTTTGTGTGTGTGCGTGTGTGTGTATGTGTACATGTGTGTGTTTGTGTATGTGTGTGTGTGTGTGTGTGTGTGTGTGTGTGTGTGTGTGTGTGTGTGTGTGTGTGTGTGTACTACGTACTCTTTCAGCATGTCTATTTAATATATTTTATATTCCTTTTCTAACCATGTAGGCAACCAACAACCAGCCCACATGGCAGCTATAACATTTTCCAAGTAAAACTTCATCATTTATTCCTTTTATTAATATTATTATTATTCTTAACTCTCTCTTATTTATTATATATTAATTTATATACATTATAATTCTACAGTATAATTGTATATATTATTATATTCATGACATTATTTACATACTAATTATTAATAAACCATTACAATAAAATAAAAATTAAAATGATATATAACAGTATTTCAACAAATTATAAATCCATGCATAATACAGTCAATTATAGAAAACATGTACACAGTAGTTTTTCAGAATCAAGTTAGATTCTTCGCATAAGCATACAATACACTGGGATACTTGAAAACACGGAATACGGAATAGCGGAATAACGGAATAGCGGAATAACGGAATAGCGGAATAGCGGAATAGCGGAATAACGGAAACAAGATGGCGGCGTTCGATCGAGATTCGCTGCGAAGAGGCAAGTGCAAACTGCCGTACTTCCAAATTATCGTCGGAACTTTGCAAATGGTGATCATGGTCGCTAAATCCGTTAGTCACGCGCACGACGCATAGATTCAGATACTCGTCACTGATGGTCTACGTATATCTTGTTTTCGTCTTTATTCCCTTCGAGTCATTCAGATCGATATTGAGAGTCAAATGAGAAACTGAGGGTTTTTTCCGTAGATTTCTATGTTCCGCCAAACTCGGCCAAAATACGGCAAATTTCCTTCAAATTTGCAGCAAGAGTAATCATATACACCAGGAAAACTATCGTAATTGCACAATGATGCACATGCGCTAATAAATCCCAAGCAGCTGCAAGATGCTGATACGCTATCAATAAATCCCAATCAGCTGCAAAGGCTTAAATCACAGCCAACACGTGCTAAGATGGACAAAGAAGAGAAAATCTGTTCTGTTGGCGAATCCAGGTAAATCCCTTGCTGCAGCTGCAGTTTTGAGCAACTGTCAGAGTCATTAATTGCATTGCAACTTTCTTTTAATTTGTTTAGTGACAGTGGTTATAACAGAGACACATATCAGGCTGAAATGGATATTCTTCTTCTAAGCAGGTAAGTACAACATACTAGATAGCACCAGTCAGATTCAGAATCCGTAATTGAGAATGCCAAGTACTACTGCATACAATACAACAACCTTACAGTCTCACTGCATCCGTCTAGCCTTGTCTATCCCTGTACCTGTCTAGCCCTGCACCCATCTAGCCCTGTACTTGTCTAGCCCTGCACCCATCTAGCCCTGTACTCGTCTAGGCCTGTACCCATCTAGCCCTGTACCCATCTCAGTAGCCCTGTACTCATTAGCCCTGTGCCCATCTAGCCCTGTACTCATCTAGCCCTGTACTTGTCTAGCCCTGTGCCCATCTAGCCCTGTACTCGTCTAGGCCTGTACCCATCTAGCCCTGTACCCATCTCAGTAGCCCTGTACTCATCTAGCCCTGTGCCCATCTAGCCCTGTACTCATCTAGCCCTGTACTCGTCTAGCCTTGTGTCCATCTAGCCCTAGCTGTGCCCATCTAGCCCTGTGCCCATCTAGCCCTGTACTCATCTGGCCCTGTACTCATCTGGCCCTGTACCCATCTGGCACTGTACCCATCTGGTCCTGTACTCATCTGGTCCTGTACTCATCTGGCACTGTACCCATTTGGCACTGTACCCATCTGGCCCTGTACTCATCTGGTCCTGTACTCATCTGGCCCTGTACTCATCTGGCACTGTACCCATCTGGTCCTGTACTCATCTGGTCCTGTACTCATCTGGCCCTGTACTCATCTGGCCCTGTACTCATCTGGCCCTGTACTCATCTGGTCCTGTACTCATCTGGCCCTGTACTCATCTGGCCCTGTACTCATCTGGCCCTGTACTCATCTGGCCCTGTATTCATCTAGCCCTGTACTGTCATCATGCCAATCCTATTCTTGTTTCACATATTTTTGCGCTCTCCTTTTACCCAAAGGTATAATTTTTGATATCCTCTCTGGTACGCAAGGTTTTTACTCAGTGTGTAGGCCTATTTTTGGTTCCTTTATAATAGTCAGGCCCAGGGCTGAAATCTTTAATGATGTTTATATTGTTTGGATTAAAGGGTGATAATTACTTATTAATATGGTTGGAAAGGTCACAAAGGTGTGCAATTGCTAAAAACAAGGCACGCTTTTTTCCCTTGATGTTGACCACTACCATTATTAAATAGAACAAAATGTAATGTAATTATATGTTCTTTCATTGGTAAATAATGGTATAATTGCTCCCATAAAATTTTGTGTTTCAGGAAATACATCAGCCAATTCCAATTGAAGCCTGCAGAGTTCTATGAAGGTGATAGGCAACTTCCCATCTTCGCGAAGATCCCTGGAGGGAAGAAGCGACTGCTATCTGCCGAGGACACTGTGAGATGCATCTTGCACCCACAGCATATGGATACCCACGTGTGTTCCAAAACACCAGCTTTTGTTAATCACAATGTCATGTTCTTGGTGGACACTACCAAGCTAGGAGATCCAGGAGATCTTGAGAGTGATGATCTGGGTGTGTGGCATAACAACCGTGTGGACACAGTTCATTTTAGGGTAAAAGTGGATGAAGAAGAAGTCACTGAAGTGGTCAGGTCACCTGCATTTGGGACCATCAATCGTAACACATATGCCCTGAAAAGAGTGTATCGTACACATGGCACCGATAGAACATTCAGAAAGATTTCTGCATCTGTCATAGGTAAGGATACTACTTATAATTGTGGATTGCATTTAGAGCATGTGCATGTACATCAATATCACATTTCATGCTGTTACATTTTCCCCATGCACAGCTCCCACTGGCAAACCTCACCACATTTATCTGATTATCTACAAATTTGATGGAGTGGAAGAGCATACAGTTTTAGTTCGACCACACCGAAACAGTAAAAAGCAGAAGCCACACATCAGAACAGCCCATAGTGTGAAGCGCCAGTTAATAACAGCTCTTGCTACACAACCTCCTAAAGAAGCCATTACGACCATCACTAAAGACAGCGGTGGTCTCTTACATTCTGTTAGTGCAAGCCACCTTCCAAAAAATCGTCAGCAGGCTTATTATCTGAAGCGAAGCCATACCAAACACAGGATTAACTAGCCGACAATACGGCAACCGTGTACAATATGCACGGTACCGTATATTCGAGTGATACGGAAAAAACGGGTATCCCGTGTTCTCTATAACGGGCCCGTTTATGCCCGTAGTGGCACAGATTCTAGACGGGAGTCATCGTGCAACACCCGTCATCTTCTTTCAAGACGGGCAGCCATCGTCTCGTCTCTATGCCGTCCTTTAACTCGATCGTTCGGCGGTATTGGCTCCTGTTCGGTTCTTATTCAGGTATGTTCTTATCTTTTCATGCAATCGCAAACGTGATTCGATAAATGGTGACGGTAGCAAAGACTTTTGTAAGCAATAAATCAATTCGTCGGCTTATAGAAGCCAAGTATAAAATCAGTGTGTGAAAATTTTGTTATTTGAGTTTGATGTCAGTGTCTATACTGTAATATCTTCTTCAGGCTCTGGAGAAGTTGGTGGCTTTAAAGCCCACTGAGGCCCTGTTGGAGGAGGAAGTGCTGATGGTGTACCCTCAATCCTCGCCTTGAGGAAGCTCCCATTCTTTAAGGCCTTCTTGCACCTCTTGTCAAGCTTTTTGATCAACTTGTTAAGCTCTGTAAAAAAATTGAAGGCCATTTTAAACATCATTATGGTAGTAATACAGTGACATAAATTTGAATTTAATTCTCATAGTTAAATAGGCATAGGGCAAAGTAAGGCATACAGCTGTAGGCCATGGCCCCACCAATAATTAATTTTGTATGTACTTACCATCCGAGCGCCACGGTAATGTATGGTGAACCATGTGATCATCATCACCACCACTCTCTTCACTCATGAAGTGATAGGAGATTTCTTTCCATTTTGCAGCTTCGGAGGGCTTAGTATACTTGGTCCGTCGTGTATAGAGCTGCATCAAAGAATATGTCATAAGCTATGCATGTAATGATAGCAGTACAGTACTCACATTTCTTTGATTCTGGCGCCTTTTCGTTTTTCTAACATTTTCCTCCACCTTTTCTTTTCTCTCGGAGCGGCTATCATTGATAATGCGACGGCTGCTTTCATAGTAACGGTAAATTGCCCCTATAGTAATAATTACATACAGTAGTCTAAGAAATGATTAAGTAATATGAATTGAAGCTTGCATGGAGCCAAAACATACGTTTGAGTACTCTATCTTCCTGACTGGTGTACTTTGGCTTTAGTTCCTGCATCAACTTGCCTACAACAGCTGAATTTCGAGGATGATTGTAGCTGTAAATTAGAATAAGTGGAGTATTTTCAATCTGCACACATTATCATTATGTATACATATGCAAAGCGGCTGATCTCCATACCTCAACTTCCCATCAAAGCGATCAACATTCTCAAAAGAGGAATGAAGTAGTCTGATGGTCATCTATAAATAAACAACGTAAACGGCAGTAAAAACGGACGTAAAGGATGGCATAACCAATTCGCAGAACTCACTGAGACATCCGGTGGTACTCGAGCGTGTGAGACCTTGGCCGCATTGCTGGAGACCACCGATTGGGAGGCAACATGTGATTGGAGCGAAGCGATGTTTTCTTTCATGCTCTGCAACTCGCGCTGTAGTTCCTCGTTTGCTGATTTCAGGCGAGTCATGTCCTGATTTTGGTGGAGGTTGGTGTCAATAAGGTAATCAATCTTCTGGTGCAGAGAGAGATCACAGTGTTGTTCGTTCCAGCTGTCCACGCCAGAGGAGTTAAAACTGACACCAGAGGAGTTAAAATTGTCCTGACGATTGCTAAGTTGGTTTCTGGACGGTGTAGAGTAAAACTGGGGAGTTTGCGGGAACATTTTGATTCAGATAGATCATAGACTTGCTTGCGAATGTCTACCAGAACACAGCTGATTTGAATAATACCGCGCTTTTGTGGCTAACGCATGCACAGTTTTTTTAGCGGGAAACGTTGGTGTAGTCGCGCGCGCGTACATCGTGGTTCCTCGATGATGTATGGTCAGAGGAGTAACAATTACCGGTGAGTCTCGCTGATCGTTATGAAATTTCAACCATGCACTCTGGTATCGTATATTATTTCAGGTTGATAAGGAAGAGAACCCTACTTCCAAACACTTCTAGTTATCTCTTACTAGTTAGCCCACAACTATTTTGTCCCGTATTTGTGCTAAGAAATGCCAGGTTTAAGCGTCTCAAAATTTTCGTTCCTGATGTCAGGAAAAAGGATGTTCAATATTAGGTGCTCTCTACCTTGAATTGAGTAATTTCAGGAGGGCTTCATCCATATCTGAAGCATCCTCGTCAAACCATAGATCATAGTAATATATAGCGTCAAACTTGTGATAGTACCCATAACTGTATGACTAGTGTAGTGTTGAGAGCCCGACTTTTACCTGTTTGTATATTCCATGCTAAATTTAGACTTTATCTGCCCTGGCAAGCTAGGCTGTGACTGTTTATAGCCGCATAAATGCGAGAGTTCATGTAAGAATGGATTGTATCTGCCATGCTGCGGCATGAAGGGTTCTTTAAACTGTACTTTGTATCATGGATACTGATAAGAGTCCATGTAAGAGTGGACCGTATATCTGCCGTGAAGTGTTTTTTAGGCCGTTGTTTGGATTTGTGGATGTGACTGTCCATGTAAGAGGACCGTATCTGCCATGAAGTGTTCTTGAGGCCCTTGTTTGTATTCATGGATGTGAGTGTCTATGTAAGAGTGGACCGTATCTGCCATGAAGTGTTCTTGAGGCCCTTGTTTGTATTCATCATGGATGTGAGTGTCCATGTTAGAGTGGACCGTACCTGCCATGAAGTGATGTTAGGCCCTTGTTTGTATTCATGGATGAGAGTGTCCATGCATGTAAGAGTGCACCATATCTGCCATGAAGTGTTCGTATTCATGGATGTGAGTGTTCATGTAAGAGTGGACCGTATCTGCCATTATGTGTTTTAGGCCCTTGTTTGTATTCATCATGGATGTGAGTGTCCATGTAAGAGTGGACCGTATCTGCCATAATGTGTTTATAGGCCCTTGTTTGTATTCATCATGGATGTGAGTGTCCATGTTAGAGTGGACCATATCTGCCATGAAGTGATGTTAGGCCCTTGTTTGTATTCATGGATGTGAGTGTCCATGTAAGAGTGGACCGTATCTGCCATGAAGTGCTGTTGAGGCCCTTGTTTGTATTCATGGATGTGAGTGTCCATGTAAGAGTGGACCGTATCTGCCATGAAGTGCTGTTAGGCCCTTGTTTGTATTCATGGATGTGAGTGTCCATGTAAGAGTGGACCGTATCTGCCATGAAGTGCTGTTAGGCCCTTGTTTGTATTCATGGATGTGAGTGTCCATGTAAGAGTGGACCGTATCTGCCATGAAGTGTTCTTGAGGCCCTTGTTTGTATTCATCATGGATGTGAGTGTCCATGTTAGAGTGGACCGTACCTGCCATGAAGTGATGTTAGGCCCTTGTTTGTATTCATGGATGAGAGTGTCCATGCATGTAAGAGTGCACCATATCTGCCATGAAGTGTTCGTATTCATGGATGTGAGTGTTCATGTAAGAGTGGACCGTATCTGCCATTATGTGTTTTAGGCCCTTGTTTGTATTCATCATGGATGTGAGTGTCCATGTTAGAGTGGACCATATCTGCCATGAAGTGATGTTAGGCCCTTGTTTGTATTCATGGATGTGAGTGTCCATGTAAGAGTGGACCGTATCTGCCATGAAGTGCTGTTGAGGCCCTTGTTTGTATTCATGGATGTGAGTGTCCATGTAAGAGTGGACCGTATCTGCCATGAAGTGCTGTTAGGCCCTTGTTTGTATTCATGGATGTGAGTGTCCATGTAAGAGTGGACCGTATCTGCCATGAAGTGCTGTTAGGCCCTTGTTTGTATTCATGGATGTGAGTGTCCATGTAAGAGTGGACCGTATCTGCCATGAAGTGTTCTTGAGGCCCTTGTTTGTATTCATGGATGAGAGTGTCCATGCATGTAAGAGTGGACCGTATCTGCCATGAAGTGTTCGTATTCATGGATGTGAGTGTTCATGTAAGAGTGGACCGTATCTGCCATTATGTGTTTTAGGCCCTTGTTTGTATTCATCATGGATGTGAGTGTCCATGTTAGAGTGGACCATATCTGCCATGAAGTGATGTTAGGCCCTTGTTTGTATTCATGGATGTGAGTGTCCATGTAAGAGTGGACCGTATCTGCCATGAAGTGATGTTAGGCCCTTGTTTGTATTCATGGATGTGAGTGTCCATGTAAGAGTGGACCGTATCTGCCATGAAGTGCTGTTAGGCCCTTGTTTGTATTCATCATGGATGTGAGTGTCCATGTTAGAGTGGACCATATCTGCCATGAAGTGATGTTAGGCCCTTGTTTGTATTCATCATGGATGTGAGTGTCCATGTTAGAGTGGACCATATCTGCCATGAAGTGATGTTAGGCCCTTGTTTGTATTCATCATGGATGTGAGTGTCCATGTTAGAGTGGACCATATCTGCCATGAAGTGATGTTAGGCCCTTGTTTGTATTCATGGATGTGAGTGTCCATGTAAGAGTGGACCGTATCTGCCATGAAGTGCTGTTGAGGCCCTTGTTTGTATTCATGGATGTGAGTGTCCATGTAAGAGTGGACCGTATCTGCCATGAAGTGCTGTTAGGCCCTTGTTTGTATTCATGGATGTGAGTGTCCATGTAAGAGTGGACCGTATCTGCCATGAAGTGCTGTTGAGGCCCTTGTTTGTATTCATGGATGTGAGTGTCCATGTAAGAGTGGACCGTATCTGCCATGAAGTGTTCTTGAGGCCCTTGTTTGTATTCATGGATGAGAGTGTCCATGCATGTAAGAGTGGACCGTATCTGCCATGAAGTGTTCGTATTCATGGATGTGAGTGTTCATGTAAGAGTGGACCATATCTGCCATTATGTGTTTTAGGCCCTTGTTTGTATTCATCATGGATGTGAGTGTCCATGTTAGAGTGGACCATATCTGCCATGAAGTGATGTTAGGCCCTTGTTTGTATTCATGGATGTGAGTGTCCATGTAAGAGTGGACCATATCTGCCATGAAGTGATGTTAGGCCCTTGTTTGTATTCATGGATGTGAGTGTCCATGTAAGAGTGGACCGTATCTGCCATGAAGTGCTGTTAGGCCCTTGTTTGTATTCATGGATGTGAGTGTCCATGTAAGAGTGGACCGTATCTGCCATGAAGTGTTCTTGAGGCCCTTGTTTGTATTCATGGATGAGAGTGTCCATGCATGTAAGAGTGGACCGTATCTGCCATGAAGTGTTCGTATTCATGGATGTGAGTGTTCATGTAAGAGTGGACCGTATCTGCCATTATGTGTTTTAGGCCCTTGTTTGTATTCATCATGGATGTGAGTGTCCATGTTAGAGTGGACCATATCTGCCATGAAGTGATGTTAGGCCCTTGTTTGTATTCATCATGGATGTGAGTGTCCATGTTAGAGTGGACCATATCTGCCATGAAGTGATGTTAGGCCCTTGTTTGTATTCATGGATGTGAGTGTCCATGTAAGAGTGGACCGTATCTGCCATGAAGTGCTGTTGAGGCCCTTGTTTGTATTCATGGATGTGAGTGTCCATGTAAGAGTGGACCGTATCTGCCATGAAGTGCTGTTAGGCCCTTGTTTGTATTCATGGATGTGAGTGTCCATGTAAGAGTGGACCGTATCTGCCATGAAGTGCTGTTAGGCCCTTGTTTGTATTCATGGATGTGAGTGTCCATGTAAGAGTGGACCGTATCTGCCATGAAGTGTTCTTGAGGCCCTTGTTTGTATTCATGGATGAGAGTGTCCATGCATGTAAGAGTGGACCGTATCTGCCATGAAGTGTTCGTATTCATGGATGTGAGTGTTCATGTAAGAGTGGACCATATCTGCCATTATGTGTTTTAGGCCCTTGTTTGTATTCATCATGGATGTGAGTGTCCATGTTAGAGTGGACCATATCTGCCATGAAGTGATGTTAGGCCCTTGTTTGTATTCATGGATGTGAGTGTCCATGTAAGAGTGGACCGTATCTGCCATGAAGTGCTGTTAGGCCCTTGTTTGTATTCATGGATGTGAGTGTCCATGTAAGAGTGGACCGTATCTGCCATGAAGTGTTCTTGAGGCCCTTGTTTGTATTCATGGATGTGAGTGTCTATGTAAGAGTGGACCGTATCTGCCATGAAGTGTTCTTGAGGCCCTTGTTTGTATTCATGGATGAGAGTGTCCATGTATGTAAGAGTGCACCATATCTGCCATGAAGTGTTCGTATTCATGGATGTGAGTGTCCATGTAAGAGTGGACCGTATCTGCCATGAAGTGCTGTTAGGCCCTTGTTTGTATTCATGGATGTGAGTGTCCATGTAAGAGTGGACCGTATCTGCCATGAAGTGCTGTTAGGCCCTTGTTTGTATTCATGGATGTGAGTGTCCATGTAAGAGTGGACCGTATCTGCCATGAAGTGTTCTTGAGGCCCTTGTTTGTATTCATCATGGATGTGAGTGTCCATGTTAGAGTGGACCGTACCTGCCATGAAGTGATGTTAGGCCCTTGTTTGTATTCATGGATGAGAGTGTCCATGCATGTAAGAGTGCACCATATCTGCCATGAAGTGTTCGTATTCATGGATGTGAGTGTTCATGTAAGAGTGGACCGTATCTGCCATTATGTGTTTTAGGCCCTTGTTTGTATTCATCATGGATGTGAGTGTCCATGTTAGAGTGGACCATATCTGCCATGAAGTGATGTTAGGCCCTTGTTTGTATTCATGGATGTGAGTGTCCATGTAAGAGTGGACCGTATCTGCCATGAAGTGCTGTTGAGGCCCTTGTTTGTATTCATGGATGTGAGTGTCCATGTAAGAGTGGACCGTATCTGCCATGAAGTGCTGTTAGGCCCTTGTTTGTATTCATGGATGTGAGTGTCCATGTAAGAGTGGACCGTATCTGCCATGAAGTGCTGTTAGGCCCTTGTTTGTATTCATGGATGTGAGTGTCCATGTAAGAGTGGACCGTATCTGCCATGAAGTGTTCTTGAGGCCCTTGTTTGTATTCATGGATGAGAGTGTCCATGCATGTAAGAGTGGACCGTATCTGCCATGAAGTGTTCGTATTCATGGATGTGAGTGTTCATGTAAGAGTGGACCGTATCTGCCATTATGTGTTTTAGGCCCTTGTTTGTATTCATCATGGATGTGAGTGTCCATGTTAGAGTGGACCATATCTGCCATGAAGTGATGTTAGGCCCTTGTTTGTATTCATGGATGTGAGTGTCCATGTAAGAGTGGACCGTATCTGCCATGAAGTGATGTTAGGCCCTTGTTTGTATTCATGGATGTGAGTGTCCATGTAAGAGTGGACCGTATCTGCCATGAAGTGCTGTTAGGCCCTTGTTTGTATTCATCATGGATGTGAGTGTCCATGTTAGAGTGGACCATATCTGCCATGAAGTGATGTTAGGCCCTTGTTTGTATTCATCATGGATGTGAGTGTCCATGTTAGAGTGGACCATATCTGCCATGAAGTGATGTTAGGCCCTTGTTTGTATTCATCATGGATGTGAGTGTCCATGTTAGAGTGGACCATATCTGCCATGAAGTGATGTTAGGCCCTTGTTTGTATTCATGGATGTGAGTGTCCATGTAAGAGTGGACCGTATCTGCCATGAAGTGCTGTTGAGGCCCTTGTTTGTATTCATGGATGTGAGTGTCCATGTAAGAGTGGACCGTATCTGCCATGAAGTGCTGTTAGGCCCTTGTTTGTATTCATGGATGTGAGTGTCCATGTAAGAGTGGACCGTATCTGCCATGAAGTGCTGTTAGGCCCTTGTTTGTATTCATGGATGTGAGTGTCCATGTAAGAGTGGACCGTATCTGCCATGAAGTGTTCTTGAGGCCCTTGTTTGTATTCATGGATGTGAGTGTCCATGTAAGAGTGGACCGTATCTGCCATGAAGTGCTGTTAGGCCCTTGTTTGTATTCATGGATGTGAGTGTCCATGTAAGAGTGGACCGTATCTGCCATGAAGTGCTGTTAGGCCCTTGTTTGTATTCATGGATGTGAGTGTCCATGTAAGAGTGGACCGTATCTGCCATGAAGTGTTCTTGAGGCCCTTGTTTGTATTCATGGATGAGAGTGTCCATGCATGTAAGAGTGGACCGTATCTGCCATGAAGTGTTCGTATTCATGGATGTGAGTGTTCATGTAAGAGTGGACCATATCTGCCATTATGTGTTTTAGGCCCTTGTTTGTATTCATCATGGATGTGAGTGTCCATGTTAGAGTGGACCATATCTGCCATGAAGTGATGTTAGGCCCTTGTTTGTATTCATGGATGTGAGTGTCCATGTAAGAGTGGACCGTATCTGCCATGAAGTGCTGTTAGGCCCTTGTTTGTATTCATGGATGTGAGTGTCCATGTAAGAGTGGACCGTATCTGCCATGAAGTGTTCTTGAGGCCCTTGTTTGTATTCATGGATGTGAGTGTCTATGTAAGAGTGGACCGTATCTGCCATGAAGTGTTCTTGAGGCCCTTGTTTGTATTCATGGATGAGAGTGTCCATGTATGTAAGAGTGCACCATATCTGCCATGAAGTGTTCGTATTCATGGATGTGAGTGTCCATGTAAGAGTGGACCGTATCTGCCATGAAGTGCTGTTAGGCCCTTGTTTGTATTCATGGATGTGAGTGTCCATGTAAGAGTGGACCGTATCTGCCATGAAGTGCTGTTAGGCCCTTGTTTGTATTCATGGATGTGAGTGTCCATGTAAGAGTGGACCGTATCTGCCATGAAGTGTTCTTGAGGCCCTTGTTTGTATTCATCATGGATGTGAGTGTCCATGTTAGAGTGGACCGTACCTGCCATGAAGTGATGTTAGGCCCTTGTTTGTATTCATGGATGAGAGTGTCCATGCATGTAAGAGTGCACCATATCTGCCATGAAGTGTTCGTATTCATGGATGTGAGTGTTCATGTAAGAGTGGACCGTATCTGCCATTATGTGTTTTAGGCCCTTGTTTGTATTCATCATGGATGTGAGTGTCCATGTTAGAGTGGACCATATCTGCCATGAAGTGATGTTAGGCCCTTGTTTGTATTCATGGATGTGAGTGTCCATGTAAGAGTGGACCGTATCTGCCATGAAGTGCTGTTGAGGCCCTTGTTTGTATTCATGGATGTGAGTGTCCATGTAAGAGTGGACCGTATCTGCCATGAAGTGCTGTTAGGCCCTTGTTTGTATTCATGGATGTGAGTGTCCATGTAAGAGTGGACCGTATCTGCCATGAAGTGCTGTTAGGCCCTTGTTTGTATTCATGGATGTGAGTGTCCATGTAAGAGTGGACCGTATCTGCCATGAAGTGTTCTTGAGGCCCTTGTTTGTATTCATGGATGAGAGTGTCCATGCATGTAAGAGTGGACCGTATCTGCCATGAAGTGTTCGTATTCATGGATGTGAGTGTTCATGTAAGAGTGGACCGTATCTGCCATTATGTGTTTTAGGCCCTTGTTTGTATTCATCATGGATGTGAGTGTCCATGTTAGAGTGGACCATATCTGCCATGAAGTGATGTTAGGCCCTTGTTTGTATTCATGGATGTGAGTGTCCATGTAAGAGTGGACCGTATCTGCCATGAAGTGATGTTAGGCCCTTGTTTGTATTCATGGATGTGAGTGTCCATGTAAGAGTGGACCGTATCTGCCATGAAGTGCTGTTAGGCCCTTGTTTGTATTCATCATGGATGTGAGTGTCCATGTTAGAGTGGACCATATCTGCCATGAAGTGATGTTAGGCCCTTGTTTGTATTCATCATGGATGTGAGTGTCCATGTTAGAGTGGACCATATCTGCCATGAAGTGATGTTAGGCCCTTGTTTGTATTCATCATGGATGTGAGTGTCCATGTTAGAGTGGACCATATCTGCCATGAAGTGATGTTAGGCCCTTGTTTGTATTCATGGATGTGAGTGTCCATGTAAGAGTGGACCGTATCTGCCATGAAGTGCTGTTGAGGCCCTTGTTTGTATTCATGGATGTGAGTGTCCATGTAAGAGTGGACCGTATCTGCCATGAAGTGCTGTTAGGCCCTTGTTTGTATTCATGGATGTGAGTGTCCATGTAAGAGTGGACCGTATCTGCCATGAAGTGCTGTTAGGCCCTTGTTTGTATTCATGGATGTGAGTGTCCATGTAAGAGTGGACCGTATCTGCCATGAAGTGTTCTTGAGGCCCTTGTTTGTATTCATGGATGAGAGTGTCCATGCATGTAAGAGTGGACCGTATCTGCCATGAAGTGTTCGTATTCATGGATGTGAGTGTTCATGTAAGAGTGGACCATATCTGCCATTATGTGTTTTAGGCCCTTGTTTGTATTCATCATGGATGTGAGTGTCCATGTTAGAGTGGACCATATCTGCCATGAAGTGATGTTAGGCCCTTGTTTGTATTCATGGATGTGAGTGTCCATGTAAGAGTGGACCGTATCTGCCATGAAGTGCTGTTAGGCCCTTGTTTGTATTCATGGATGTGAGTGTCCATGTAAGAGTGGACCGTATCTGCCATGAAGTGTTCTTGAGGCCCTTGTTTGTATTCATGGATGTGAGTGTCTATGTAAGAGTGGACCGTATCTGCCATGAAGTGTTCTTGAGGCCCTTGTTTGTATTCATGGATGAGAGTGTCCATGTATGTAAGAGTGCACCATATCTGCCATGAAGTGTTCGTATTCATGGATGTGAGTGTCCATGTAAGAGTGGACCGTATCTGCCATGAAGTGCTGTTAGGCCCTTGTTTGTATTCATGGATGTGAGTGTCCATGTAAGAGTGGACCGTATCTGCCATGAAGTGCTGTTAGGCCCTTGTTTGTATTCATGGATGTGAGTGTCCATGTAAGAGTGGACCGTATCTGCCATGAAGTGTTCTTGAGGCCCTTGTTTGTATTCATCATGGATGTGAGTGTCCATGTTAGAGTGGACCGTACCTGCCATGAAGTGATGTTAGGCCCTTGTTTGTATTCATGGATGAGAGTGTCCATGCATGTAAGAGTGCACCATATCTGCCATGAAGTGTTCGTATTCATGGATGTGAGTGTTCATGTAAGAGTGGACCGTATCTGCCATTATGTGTTTTAGGCCCTTGTTTGTATTCATCATGGATGTGAGTGTCCATGTTAGAGTGGACCATATCTGCCATGAAGTGATGTTAGGCCCTTGTTTGTATTCATGGATGTGAGTGTCCATGTAAGAGTGGACCGTATCTGCCATGAAGTGCTGTTGAGGCCCTTGTTTGTATTCATGGATGTGAGTGTCCATGTAAGAGTGGACCGTATCTGCCATGAAGTGCTGTTAGGCCCTTGTTTGTATTCATGGATGTGAGTGTCCATGTAAGAGTGGACCGTATCTGCCATGAAGTGCTGTTAGGCCCTTGTTTGTATTCATGGATGTGAGTGTCCATGTAAGAGTGGACCGTATCTGCCATGAAGTGTTCTTGAGGCCCTTGTTTGTATTCATGGATGAGAGTGTCCATGCATGTAAGAGTGGACCGTATCTGCCATGAAGTGTTCGTATTCATGGATGTGAGTGTTCATGTAAGAGTGGACCGTATCTGCCATTATGTGTTTTAGGCCCTTGTTTGTATTCATCATGGATGTGAGTGTCCATGTTAGAGTGGACCATATCTGCCATGAAGTGATGTTAGGCCCTTGTTTGTATTCATGGATGTGAGTGTCCATGTAAGAGTGGACCGTATCTGCCATGAAGTGATGTTAGGCCCTTGTTTGTATTCATGGATGTGAGTGTCCATGTAAGAGTGGACCGTATCTGCCATGAAGTGCTGTTAGGCCCTTGTTTGTATTCATCATGGATGTGAGTGTCCATGTTAGAGTGGACCATATCTGCCATGAAGTGATGTTAGGCCCTTGTTTGTATTCATCATGGATGTGAGTGTCCATGTTAGAGTGGACCATATCTGCCATGAAGTGATGTTAGGCCCTTGTTTGTATTCATCATGGATGTGAGTGTCCATGTTAGAGTGGACCATATCTGCCATGAAGTGATGTTAGGCCCTTGTTTGTATTCATGGATGTGAGTGTCCATGTAAGAGTGGACCGTATCTGCCATGAAGTGCTGTTGAGGCCCTTGTTTGTATTCATGGATGTGAGTGTCCATGTAAGAGTGGACCGTATCTGCCATGAAGTGCTGTTAGGCCCTTGTTTGTATTCATGGATGTGAGTGTCCATGTAAGAGTGGACCGTATCTGCCATGAAGTGCTGTTAGGCCCTTGTTTGTATTCATGGATGTGAGTGTCCATGTAAGAGTGGACCGTATCTGCCATGAAGTGTTCTTGAGGCCCTTGTTTGTATTCATGGATGAGAGTGTCCATGCATGTAAGAGTGGACCGTATCTGCCATGAAGTGTTCGTATTCATGGATGTGAGTGTTCATGTAAGAGTGGACCATATCTGCCATTATGTGTTTTAGGCCCTTGTTTGTATTCATCATGGATGTGAGTGTCCATGTTAGAGTGGACCATATCTGCCATGAAGTGATGTTAGGCCCTTGTTTGTATTCATGGATGTGAGTGTCCATGTAAGAGTGGACCATATCTGCCATGAAGTGATGTTAGGCCCTTGTTTGTATTCATGGATGTGAGTGTCCATGTAAGAGTGGACCGTATCTGCCATGAAGTGCTGTTAGGCCCTTGTTTGTATTCATGGATGTGAGTGTCCATGTAAGAGTGGACCGTATCTGCCATGAAGTGTTCTTGAGGCCCTTGTTTGTATTCATGGATGAGAGTGTCCATGCATGTAAGAGTGGACCGTATCTGCCATGAAGTGTTCGTATTCATGGATGTGAGTGTCCATGTAAGAGTGGACCGTATCTGCCATGAAGTGCTGTTGAGGCCCTTGTTTGTATTCATGGATGTGAGTGTCCATGTAAGAGTGGACCGTATCTGCCATGAAGTGCTGTTAGGCCCTTGTTTGTATTCATGGATGTGAGTGTCCATGTAAGAGTGGACCGTATCTGCCATGAAGTGCTGTTAGGCCCTTGTTTGTATTCATGGATGTGAGTGTCCATGTAAGAGTGGACCGTATCTGCCATGAAGTGTTCTTGAGGCCCTTGTTTGTATTCATGGATGAGAGTGTCCATGCATGTAAGAGTGGACCGTATCTGCCATGAAGTGTTCGTATTCATGGATGTGAGTGTTCATGTAAGAGTGGACCATATCTGCCATTATGTGTTTTAGGCCCTTGTTTGTATTCATCATGGATGTGAGTGTCCATGTTAGAGTGGACCATATCTGCCATGAAGTGATGTTAGGCCCTTGTTTGTATTCATGGATGTGAGTGTCCATGTAAGAGTGGACCATATCTGCCATGAAGTGATGTTAGGCCCTTGTTTGTATTCATGGATGTGAGTGTCCATGTAAGAGTGGACCGTATCTGCCATGAAGTGCTGTTAGGCCCTTGTTTGTATTCATGGATGTGAGTGTCCATGTAAGAGTGGACCGTATCTGCCATGAAGTGTTCTTGAGGCCCTTGTTTGTATTCATGGATGAGAGTGTCCATGCATGTAAGAGTGGACCGTATCTGCCATGAAGTGTTCGTATTCATGGATGTGAGTGTTCATGTAAGAGTGGACCGTATCTGCCATTATGTGTTTTAGGCCCTTGTTTGTATTCATCATGGATGTGAGTGTCCATGTTAGAGTGGACCATATCTGCCATGAAGTGATGTTAGGCCCTTGTTTGTATTCATCATGGATGTGAGTGTCCATGTTAGAGTGGACCATATCTGCCATGAAGTGATGTTAGGCCCTTGTTTGTATTCATGGATGTGAGTGTCCATGTAAGAGTGGACCGTATCTGCCATGAAGTGCTGTTGAGGCCCTTGTTTGTATTCATGGATGTGAGTGTCCATGTAAGAGTGGACCGTATCTGCCATGAAGTGCTGTTAGGCCCTTGTTTGTATTCATGGATGTGAGTGTCCATGTAAGAGTGGACCGTATCTGCCATGAAGTGCTGTTAGGCCCTTGTTTGTATTCATGGATGTGAGTGTCCATGTAAGAGTGGACCGTATCTGCCATGAAGTGTTCTTGAGGCCCTTGTTTGTATTCATGGATGAGAGTGTCCATGCATGTAAGAGTGGACCGTATCTGCCATGAAGTGTTCGTATTCATGGATGTGAGTGTTCATGTAAGAGTGGACCATATCTGCCATTATGTGTTTTAGGCCCTTGTTTGTATTCATCATGGATGTGAGTGTCCATGTTAGAGTGGACCATATCTGCCATGAAGTGATGTTAGGCCCTTGTTTGTATTCATGGATGTGAGTGTCCATGTAAGAGTGGACCGTATCTGCCATGAAGTGCTGTTAGGCCCTTGTTTGTATTCATGGATGTGAGTGTCCATGTAAGAGTGGACCGTATCTGCCATGAAGTGTTCTTGAGGCCCTTGTTTGTATTCATGGATGTGAGTGTCTATGTAAGAGTGGACCGTATCTGCCATGAAGTGTTCTTGAGGCCCTTGTTTGTATTCATGGATGAGAGTGTCCATGTATGTAAGAGTGCACCATATCTGCCATGAAGTGTTCGTATTCATGGATGTGAGTGTTCATGTAAGAGTGGACCGTATCTGCCATTATGTGTTTTAGGCCCTTGTTTGTATTCATCATGGATGTGAGTGTCCATGTAAGAGTGGACCGTATCTGCCATGAAGGGTTCTTTAAGCTGTACTTTCATGGATGAGAGTGTCCATAAGAGTGCATGTACCATATAATTTTGCCATGAAAGGTATATTATATTCTGTTATTCACACCTTGTACAGTTTCCGTGCTTTTCGGTCTGAAAGTTCTCTGCAACAAAGAAAGCGAGTTAAACAAGAGCTTCAGCGCATGAGGCAGAAGAAACGCAGGCAGAACCGGGAAAGTCATTTTCGTGATGACTCTTCATTATCTTCTATATCCGTTATGGACAAGTATGCATTAGATGACACACAGTCACTAGTACAGTTCATTCCAGCACTATTGGCAAAACCAAAGTACGTCCCAAGATCCCACATGTGGAATCCTTTTTCATTAAAGAACTCGTTGGAGTACAAGGTACCATCGACTGCCTATGAAGTGTTTGCCCCTGTAATTAATTCCCAAAACGAGGAAACACCAAACCCTGGTAGTAGTGCTGCAGTAATACCTATTAAATCTAGTACCACTGTGATTGATTCCCAAAACGAGGAAACACCAAACCCTGGTAGTAGTACAGTAGTAATACCTGTTAAATCTAGTACCACTGTCAGGAGGCGTTTGTTTGAGAAACCATCCATCAATGAAAGAACATCCTCAGAGTCCGTTGACCAAGTGGCGAAGTGGGTGAGCATGACCGATCCATTGCAAGACTCAGAATCTGAGTGTGGTGACAACTCGACAGCTGTTGGTGAAGAAAAGTATGGTTTTCCATTGCCTTCGTGGCTACAAGATGAATCTGCTCCGAAGCTGGCAACTGAACATCGTTGCCTGCCTAGTATACCTGTCACAAAAGAAAAGAGAATGGCTGTAGCCAAAGACAACCATCAAATAGTTAGTCAGTGGTTGCGAGATTGTGCAGTGGCTAAGCGAGTTGGATCTGGTAGTGAGGTACCACTAGCAAAGGCGATACAACGAGCAGGCAAATCCGCATTTGAAAATCAAGCCAAAGTGGTGCTTGATTCATTGAACAGTTTACACAGATACCCAATTGGGCAATATATCAATGAATTGAAGGCAAAAGAAACAGAAGCCATTACAACGGCTCGGATGTTCCGGGATAAGTACGAGGAGAGCGAACGTGAAAGGACCAGAGATGCATTGCAGAAGAAAGATGAGATTTTGGGAATACGCACATTTTGGAGAAAGAATGTAGCCGAACAGGGTTCAAGGGGTGGGAGAATGGTTAATTTATCACTGAACAAAGTTTCTGGCGACAAGGACTAGCTAATATACTTTGGAGGATATTGTCTCTTTGAAATTCATGCATGCATTAGTGTTCTGTACTAAATTATATATAATGATCACTTATATAATAATTATAATTATATGCAATGAGCAACTTATGCATGTACAATTATACATACGGTGTACACACAATACTAATAGCTAAATTGCAATGGTAAGTGACAAGCAATAAAAACATCTTCAACCATATCTCCAAAGTCAACTTTCAAGGTAACATGCGCACATCTACCAGTAATCTTTTGAATAGGTAAGAAGCTGTACGTATTCACAATTCTAGGAGCAATGGGATCACAAACTTTAAAAGACAATCCATACCAATTTTCATGTCTATGTTTCTTAAACCAATGTACATATGCCAAAATGAGCTCCAGAGATATGGAAGTAGTTGATGAAGTAGCAACGGTAATGTTGGTCTTCACAAAATACTGTATCTGGCCTATGGTTTTCACAGGCCTAGGGTTCAATCCTTGAGCTTCTTCTACTGGCCAGTGGGCTTGGATAATAGAAGAATTTCGGCTAGATCTGGGCAAGCAAGACCCGATCAAAGTATCGGATATGTTGATCCGCCCAAATTGTAAAAAATAACGCTGTACTTGGACGTCTGGGCCAAAGAGCATTTCCACAATAGTACATACAGACACGTATTCTGACGAAGAGAAAATCTTCTCCTTAAAAGGTCCAATTGGGGTGAGTCCTGACCTAAATGCACAGTACAAATTAGGACTGATGGCAATCTCCCCCAAAGGCAATTCAAGGAGTGCCACCACATTATCTTGAAAACGTTCATAGTATGTTTTCACATAAGTATTGCCTTTGGATGGTAAAGTTGCAAGAATCAAGTGCAAGATTACAATTAAGTGACTGGTGCTGCAAAAACGTCTTCATGATTTGTGATTCAATACACTTGTTGTTGGTATGATACGATCCAAGCATGCCATTATATCTTTCGAAGGCGTACAACCAGAAACCACTTGTTGAGCCATAGTCTTTAATACACTGTGCAAGATGTAGATGTAAGTGCATATTCATTGTGCAGGATTTCTCTCCGTACAAAGCACAAAACTGCTGACAAAAGCTAACAGACGTCTGTCTGCTTCCTCAATGCTGGAGATTCTAATAGAGCGTGATACAGCTGTTGTACATGCACTAACAAATAGCATCCAACATCGCCAATGTAAATCATCAATGCACCCTTTCAGTAAAACTGGTGAAAATATAGTGATCCAATTCCTCCATTGATCAGCAGTAAAGCCACCAAACTTTGAAGATATGTTTGTAGGCAAGCGTCCAACACCATCTGGAACTACATATGCACGGCACTTCTCCTCAATTCCTGATAAAGCAACAGTTGACAATGTTTCACTTGTTAACCAGACCTCCATCATGTGTTTTCCAGTACCTAAGAATAAGTTGTGCATTGGATCTATAGCTGAAAAGCGCACAGGTTTAAAATATGCTAAATCCATTAGTGCAGAATAACGACCACCAATTTCAGATTCCAGTGATTTAGTAGCAGCTTGAGTGTTACATCGTTCCTTTGTCAACATTGTTGTACATTTTGAAACAAAAATCTCATCTTCCCTTGATGGCCATTGGGAACGATCGAAACCTGAATAATTAGTCCAATTAGAGACTTCATCTCTAACATGTTCAAAGGGTTTGAGGCATTTGTTGCATGCTAAAACTGCTCTTATGCCTACAAACCCAAGTACCTTTTTCGTGGCAGGAATATCGCAAGCAACGCAAGTAACAGCCACCCTGAGAGTAACCTTAGTACCATTTGGAGTGCTAACGGCAATTCCTTTAGCCCAAGCTTCCTTTAGTTCTAAAAGAAGTGGCCCTAAATAACTATTAATAGTTAATTTAGGCTCTGATGGCCCAGGTATCAAACCCACTAGTAAAATATTTTCAGGATGATTGCGAAGAGCCCTAGGAAGATTTTGTATGGTGAGATATATTGCACCAAGAGAGTAAATACTTCGCGCATATGGTGAAAACCAATCCACATTCAGAGTTAAAAGATAGTTATAAGGTGCCTTCAAAAAGCCATTGTCCACGAATTCCCTCCATATAGCCCCATCATAGATATCACACAAGTATCCATATTCTGAAAAGAGAGGCCTATTGCGCCATTGTTCACAGCATTCTAAGAATCCTGGAGTTGCTGCTAGTCGAGAAAGTGCGGTGGACAAAGGTTGATAAGGATACACACATATAGGTCTATGTATAAGACCCTTCTTTGTAATAATGGCATTCAATATATTGCCCCCACATTCAGTACGCCGAGAAAGTTGAGGATGACAGGGGTAGCGAACATAAGAACAGGTTTTTGCTTGATAACCATTCACTTTTCTCAAAAGGCATTGGCCGACTTCATAGACAGTGCTACATTTAGTACAAACAGCATATTTTGTGTACAGCTTGCTAGGATCATCAAATTTTAGATGCTTGTGAATGGTTTTCAATGTCAAAGGAACCCTATCCCTCTGAAGTGCCAACTCCTCATTACTATATGCAGCTGCAATAGCACCAATGAAAAACTTAAAGAACCTTAAAATACTTCCTATTGCAGCAGCAGAAATGTTGAAAGCAGCTTTCCAATGTAGAAGAAAAACGAAAAAATAAAGAATAGGTTTGAACCTATCGTCTTTCAAATCACCAACCGGAGCCGGTTCCACTTCCTCATCACTTGAGTCAGTATCATCCAATATCATCTGCATTGTATGATATAAATATTAAATATAACACATGCATCAAACATGCATACATGAATGCATGCACACATGCACGCACGCACATACACACTGTACACACACACACACACACACACACACACACACACACACACACACACACACGCATGCACGCACACACACACACATGCACACGTACACACGCACACACACACATGTACACGTACATACACAGGTGGGACTGAAATGTAGACACTCACAGTTTCTCTGTCATACTCATCTATATCCTCAGCATCACTGGTATCTTCAGCACTTAGTCTATCATCATCCATTTCAAAATTATCAACTCGCAACTCCAGATCATCTGAGTCCTCTAAAACATTTAAAAGAGGCATTGACATTAAACCATGAGTCTCTCACTATAATAGGTCCGATCCTCCTCTAGATCTCTGACTGTGTCACAGAGATCTAGAGGAGGAGCTATTATAGTTTGCTAGTGTGTGTGTGTGTGTGTGTGTGGGTGGGTGGGTGGGTGGGTGGGTGTGTACGTGTGTGTGTGTGTGTGTGTGTGTGTGTGTGTGTGTGTGTGTGTGTGTGTGTGTGTACATGTGTATCTGTGTGTGTGAATACATGCGTGTTTGTGTGTGTGTGCATGTGTGTGCATGTGTGTGCGTGTGTGCGTGTGTGTGCGCGCGTGCGCATGTGTGTGTGTGTGCGTGTGTGCGTGCGTGCTGGCACGTGTGTGTGTGTGTGTGTGTGTGTGTGTGTGTGTGTGTGTGTGTGTGTGTGTGTGTGTGTGTGTGCAACTGTGAACATCATGCACTTATATATATATATAAGTTGAGTTGTCTGGAGAAATTTGGCTGGCAGGATCTAGGGGCAGAAAGTTTGCGGGGTGTGTCGGAGGCAGAGTTGAAAGGGATGTTAGAGAGTATTGCATGGAGGAGAGTGAAGGAGGAATGGAGGGATGAATTGGAAAAGAAGCCCAAGTTGGTGATGCTAAAGAAAATTATGGAATTAGAAGAGGATCTGATATCAAGTTGTGCTGGATGGAAGGTGAAGATTGAGAGGAAGATGTTGTTGAAACTCAGAGGTGGTACTGCTGCTTTTCAGGTGGAGTTAGGTAGGTGGCATGGAGTAAGGAGAGAAGACAGAATGTGCAAAGAGTGTAACAGCAGTGAGGTGGAGGATGTGGTACACTGGCTAGTGAGATGCCCAGTGTGGAGCAGATTACGAGAATCATTGAGGAGCCATTGTACAATCAGGCATGGGCAAAATGAAGAGGAAGAAGCAGCTAACATTTTGTGTCAGGCTTGTGTTAACCATAACATCACTCGAGGGGTCAGGGCCATGTATGAGGCAAGGTTTGGACCCTTGTAGAGCAACCTGATTTTGGTCTCCAATCAACGAGCAGATTATAGACCTGTTTAATTGTGTGCATTATTCAATGGTTTCTTTTTATTTTTTATCTTATGTTCATTGTATAGTATGTATAGTGCTGCATGGGACTACACTAGGTCCTAGTGCCTTAGATGGCATGATGCACTGAAATAATCATTGATTGATTGATTGATTGATATATAATAGAATATAATGCTTATTATGCCTCTTCTGTGTGCCAGCTATATTAGATGCCCCTCATGTGTATCCATGATTGCATGTCCTGGATGCATGTATGTGTATACAGTAGAACCTCAGAAATACGACCACCTTTTGGACAGCCTAAAAGTGGTCTTATTTCCGAGGTGGTCTTAATTCTGAGAACAGACAATCAAATACATTCATCAAGGTGCATTGTATCCTCAGGTTCATCAACATCGCTATTCCCTGACAATACCCCAGCTTTTTTAAAGCAACATTTAACAGTATGAGGCTTGACTCTTTCAACTGCACGTTTTATCCAATGGCAGGCATCCAGGACATTGATTCCTTTTGAAATGGATGCCGCAGACCCTTTTCCAACTTGACTTAGGACAGCACGAAGGAGTTGCGTACGATAATGGCACTTCATATTCTGTATGATTCCAAGGTCCAATGGCTGTAAGACTGAAGTGGTGTTTGGTGGCAAAAACTGCAAAGACACATTTGATAGGCTCTGGGTGGATGGGTGGCAAGGAGCATTGTCAAGCAACAGCAACACATGCCTCTTCTTAGCATTCATTTTTTTGTTGAATCTTTCAAGCCAGCTAGCGAAGATATCGCTTGTCATCCATGCCTTTCGGTTGGCAGTCCAGCTTATCGGCAATTTCCTACTGTCAATATTCTTGAAGCAGCGAGGCTTGAGACTTTTTCCAATGACCAATGGTTCTTCAAATTCTCCCTCAGCATTAACACATAATGCTACAGTAAGCCTTTCCTTTGATTTCTTTCCGCCAGCACAATCACTGCCCTTCACAACCAAAGATTTGTCTGGTAGAGCTCGAAAGAAAAGGCCAGTTTCATCCATGTTATAAATGTCACGGGCTTCATAGTCTCTCGTTATGTTAGGGAGTCTTTCCAGCCACGAATCAACAGTTGTGGCATCTACACTTGCTCGCTCACCTGATAGCTTTGAGCCTCCGATGTTGTGCCTACTCTTGAAGCGATCAAGCCAGCCATTTGAAGCTTTGAAGTCGTCTACGTTGTTTAGCTGTACAGCATACTCGCGTGCTTGCTCTTGTATCATAGGTCCACTGACTGGTATGTTGAGGCTACGAGCACGCTGAAACCAACGCCAGGTTAGGTCATCGATCTCTTCATGGGTCCCGCGGTAACACAGTCGCTTCCTTTGTAAGTTACCGTTTGCTTTGAAGGCGTCCAGCAGCTCTTGTTTCTTGCTTAGAATTACTTGTATCTGTGTCTTTCCGACCCCAAAACGTTCAGCTAATTTCCTTTGGCTTGAATCAGCCTCCTCGCTTGCCTTAATGACGGCAATTTTCTCTTTCAAACTCAAGTCGACTCTCTTTCTTTTGCTTGCCATTTTAACACGTGGTCGTATATGTGAGGTTATTTTTCAATTTGGGCGGGAAATCAGTGGTCGTATTTCCGAATTCCGAGGTGGTCGTATTTCCGGAACTAATTTGTGTACATTCGCATAGCCAATATTTGGGACTGAACCAAAGCGGTCGTATTTCTAAGGTGGTCGCTTTATTGAGGTGGTCGTTTAGCGGGGTTCTACTGTATTATACTTTAAAAGATTTAAAGCTTTGAGCTATAATATTGCAGCAGTTGTATGTACGATTACACGCGACGCTGGTATAATATATTATGATAAATCGTATACTCACTCCGAGTCAATTTTGGTTGCATTGATTCCTGATCCAAGGGAATAGGATCAACGTTGTCACAAATGTGCATGTCCGGTTCGCGTTCGGTCTGAGCTGAGGAAGTGCAGCTGGAGCCCTCGCGGTGTCGGTAGTACGTTCTCTTAGAAACCGTTTGATTACAGTGACTACAAAACTTTCGATCACAAGATGTTTTCAAGCGTTTGGTCTCGGACATACTTGCAATTGATTCGCTATCCTTCGACATAATATTCTAGACACACAAAAGCCTATTGTCTAAAAGACTACGTTGATGTTGCGGGTTGCACACGAGAACACACGGGAAGAAAACGGTTACCGCGGCTACGGGTATTCCGTCAAATACCGTATACCACTAATATGACGGAATCCGTATTATATCGTCATGTCATACGCTTCTTCCTGTGAAAGTGGGACCCAGCCACAGCAGAGATGTTTTGTATGTCACTATGGAGCAGTGTAAGCTCACAGAAAAGGAGACAGGTATGTTCAGGAGGTAACATGTGCGCCTGAGCCCATGGCTGTTCTCACAACTGAACAGCAGCTGCTCGATCTGGAGAGATTCTGTTGCCACGAGGAGTTCTGTGTGATGGGGATAGATCCTACATTTGATCTAGGGGAGTTTAGTGTCACTCCTATTGTTTACCAGAATCTCCTGGTAGTGAATGACCAAGGACTTTCTCCCTGGGTGCTTGGACCCATTCTTGTCCACTATTGTAAGGAATTCCGGAACTATAATTTTTTCTTTCATGTTTGGTTGGATTACGCCGTTCCCTTGCTGGCATCCAAGCAGTTGGAACTGATGGAGAAAGGAATCTCATTGCAGCCATCCACCAGCAGTTCCCTACTGCTATTCAGCTGCGTTGTTTTCGCCATCTTCAGTCAAATCTAGAACGCCACCTGAAGGAACGAAAGGTCCCAACAGCATTGTTGCGTCTGTACTTGAAGGAAGTCTTTGGGAGTACATCAGAGGATGGGGTTCACTATGAAGGCCTAGTGGATTGCAGTACTGAAGAAGAGTTTCAATCAAAACTGACTTCACTTCAAGACATTTGGGATAGGCGAGACCTGCTAGTGAATGACGAGCCACATTTCCATGCATGGTTCCAAAAGTTCAAGATGGAAAATTTCATCCATGGAACCCTCAGGCAAACACGCGCGAAGGCTGGACTCGGATGCCCACCACAGCCTTACTACACAAATGCCAACGAGTCAATAAACCGGGTGCTAAAGGAAGCTATCTGCTGGAAAAAGAGTCAGCTACCAGAGTTTATAGCAAAAATGAAATCTCTGGTTGACCAGCAAAAGCAGGAAATTGAGAAGGCAGTGATTTGCACAGGGGAGTACACCCTCAAGCCATGTTTCACAGGACTAAAGGTTGAGCAGAGTACGTTTTACCGCATGAACGAGAAACAACGATTGCATTGTCTGAGCAAGTTCCATACCACCACAATGGAGCAAGTCGGCCAGCTCAAGGATTCGGGCACAGTGACCACCCAGAAAGGCAAGGGGAAAGCAAAGGCCTGCTCGCTTGACACCCTAATTCCCACCCCTGAAGACTTGGCAACACAGCTATCTCTGCCCGTTGAAAGCCTTGGAGGCATTAGGACCAAAGCAATACCTTTGTGTAATGATCCAAAGGCTATTGTATCTATGCCTGGGTGTGGGGAGAAGGACTGCTTTGTCCTTTCAAAGTCAACAACACTGCCACATGCTGTTACTACTAAGGGCCTAGTGTATCAGTGTGACGCTAGATGTATCCACTATGGATCCCTAGGAATATGTGCACACACTGTAGCAGTTGCACAACGGCATGGGAATTTGACAGGCTACATTGATGCACTAAGTGCAAAGAAGGTGCAGCCAAGCCTATTTCAGTTATCTAAGCATGGCATGCCACGAGGAGCTGGTAAGAAAGGAAACTCGTTGCCTAGACGCAAACGTCAGGCCACATCAGTGTTAATTAACGACAGTTCACTACTGAGTGATGTGCCACCGAAGAAAATCACCAATAATACTCCACCAGAAGAGGACACCACTGCCAATGAGGGCATCGCCTCAACTACGGGACTCCAGACCGAACCATCTTCTGCACCTCTCCAGACTGATGAGATGAGACTGTCTGCTACACCTCTCCAGACCGGACCGTCTGCTACACCTCTCCAGACCGGACCGTCTGCTACACCTCTCCAGACTGGACCGTCTGCTACACCTCTCCAGACTGGACCGTCTGCTACACCTCTCCAGACCGGACCGTCTGCTACACCTCTCCAGACCGGACCGTCTGCTACACCTCTCCAGACCGGACCGTCTGCTACACCTCTCCAGACCGGACCGTCTGCTACACCTCTCCAGACCGGACCGTCTGCTACACCTCTCCAGACCGGACCGTCTGCTACACCTCTCCAGACCGGACCATCTGCTACACCTCTCCAGACCGGACCATCTGCTACACCTCTCCAGACCGGACCGTCTGCTACACCTCTCCAGACCGGACCGTCTGCTACACCTCTCCAGACCGGGCACACAACTACTACACCAGTCCTGAGTAAACCCTCCCTCACTCTTCCACCACCACTATGGTCACCACCATCACTGTCAGCTGGCCACCACTACATTCCATTTGCACCACCGCTATACTATCAGCCACCACAAATGTGGTCACCACCACCAAGTCCGGTCTTCACACTGATGTTTCGTAAGGGGAACATTAGTGTATGCTATGGTTGTAGGGGTGCGTTTTCACCCCATGATGTGGTAGTCCAAAACCAGGACTACCGCCAGTACACAGCGCCAGATGGCTCTGTGAAGCAGCGGTATGGCAATGTGTACTACCACCCATCGGTAGCCTGCATCCGTATCAACCGTCCAGAGTTCATCCCAACCAGCATTGTAGTGCCACAGATGGTGAAGGAGCGGGCTACACTCCAACACAGAGAATACATCCAGCAAATGCTAGGGGTTCAACTGTAACATGCCACTCCCAGTGTTGTGTTTACATTATCGTAGTTCTTTCATTATGGTTCACTGATGGGGTTATACCATAGACACTCTCAGCAACAATTATAACAGTATTACGTAGAATTTTCCCTAATTACAGGGCTTTGTAATCTTCATATTATTCTTG
>CAUJGJ010000397.1:7327500-7362500 GCA_963170055.1 Halisarca cf. caerulea
ATTGTTTCCATACTTTCGCGGTTCAAAGGTTTTCTTCTCATCCAAACATCTGCGTCCTATTCTCTGACGTGTTGGACCATAGTATCTATGGTTAGAGGACCTAAGCAAACACACATACACAAGATAACACACACACGTACGCCAACATATCCACGAAAACACATTGAGAAACTATTTTATTAAAGACCTGCTCATACTAAACGTCGTTAAAACACTTTCACATGAGCGTTCAAGTACTCCATAATGGTTAACTAAAAGACAAAAGGCTTTCCACACTCATCATACCTGTTTCCGAAGCTTTCTTTAGCCTTTTCTTCGTTTCCATGGACTTCCGAGGTAGCGTAAGGTAAATGTCTCAGTAAAATCATCCTTCCAACAACGTTTCCGTCCTAAATGCTTCGTCAAAGTTCTCTTCCTTGTTAGATGAGGCGGCTTAACAGCTTTTGTCAGTTTTCGAGTCCTTTCACAACTTCTAAAACAAAGACAACAACTTTAAACCACTCGCTCTACCTCTAAAAATTGAAGACCCACGGAAATTCTTGGAGCGAGTTGAATCTTCGTGATTAACTCTCAATCCAAATCTTTAGGTCTTAAAGATTCTTTGTGACGAAAACAGAAGCAAAGACACAAAATTCACTGAATAATACTAACAACTTAGACTACCGCCTAAAAGTCCGCCATGTTGTTGACATATATATATATATATATATATATACATATATTGACATCGTTACGGACTTTCCGGACACTTCCGGTGAAAGTAAAAACAATATAGGGGCCGCCTTTGGCGGCCCAAAAATTGCCAAAGAAGCAGGATACTGATCATGATGGGCCACTCTCCGAAGATAGTGATGCAACAGTCATGGGTTGGGATGAAGCAAACTTCATCAACACACAGGTATCCCTTTTCCAATGCTGACAACAGCCTTTTCATGCACTCTATAGCTTATATCAATTAACAAAGACATTGTTAACCTATGTATTGATATCATGTATTATAACATGCATACGTATGCATGGTTGCCTTTGGGTTATTTTATTAAATTTCATGTGATCATAATTTATACATTTCCTTAAATTTATTTTATTTAATAATGCATTCTACCAATTTGAATTTTTAATTGATCTTATGAAAACAGTATTGCAGTTATAGTTTGTATTATATTGATTGCATGCCATGCCATTTAAAGATTCTGGAATATTATATATATATATATATATATATATATATATATATTATTTAAATTTATTTATTTATTAGAACAGACACACACAAAAACAACTGCCCAAAGGACAGGATAACTGAAAATAACTAAACAAAATGATCATTGACAATGGAACCTAGGATTGCTACTGAGTTGAATCTTTGAATAGTTACACTAATTGTTTGACATAAGTGAAAAAAAGACTGAGGATCAGCGGACTTCAATCGAATGCGGTGGGCCAATTCCTTCAAAAAGGACATTGCACTATCACCGAAAACTCCCAATGACTCAAAACCAATTGGTGTGAAAATATGGGATTGGGCAATCTCGTGGTAAAGGGTGAGCTTCCTAGTCTCTGCTTGGTTGGCAATCCTGGCTGCTCCAGAGGCTGCAGATGAAATATACGAGGGAGCAAAGGTGTCCCAACATGTGACATCCCAGGCAAGGGATTGGCCTCTCTTCCAGGGGATGATAGTGACGCCATCCGCACGCTTGCCATCTGATCTGCAGAGACCCACTGGTTCCAGTGCGGATAGTATGTTCGCTGCAGCCAGTGCCCTCTTGACAATGTCATTCAGAGCAGCATGGCATGGATGTCGGCCAGCACTCTTTCTGCAACTCAGTCCATGGGTTCCCGAGCTGTCCACATGGACACCGCACTGGGTGCACCGATGAGGGACGCAAAGAGACGAACCAAGCCGCAAACCAACTGCCACTCTAACAGCATCATCTTCCATCCGCAGTCCGAGCGAAGATGCAGGCATAGCGGTAAGCCAAGCACCTGATTCTTTTCTCTGGACTGCTAACAGTCTGGCTTTGGATCGGGGATCTTGGGCTGAGTGCTCCATCAAGGCTGACAAAGAGGCCTCCACCAAAGGTGTGTCCCATGCCTTTTAACGGGAAGCATTTGGACCTGAGGGCACACCTGCCTTGTGTCCCAATCTCCAGTGATCTAGTGCTACGGATTGATGGTGAATAGGGACCTCTTTCAGAGGTGCCGGAAGGATCAACCTGGCAATATGGGCGCTACCAGCAGCAGAAGCCAAAAAGGTGGAAGGTGCAAGCAATGTAAAACTCCTAATGCCTAATCCACCGGCTGCGATGGGTAAAGAGGCCTGCGTCCATGCATTATCATCCAACTGAACATTACAGAGTGACTCCAGTAACTTCCTTTGGAGATGATCCAAGTCAAGTAAGATGCTCAACTTGAAACATGGTGCTGTACAAAGTACATATAGAACCTTTGGTAGACTAAATACATTCCTTAGCAAAAGAAGGGCATCTTGAGAATGCATGAGGGACAACCTCTCTCCCATGTTCTTCATGTATCATGCTTTGAATGCAGGACACTGTCAATGGAGGTTGAGTCACCAATCGGGGACCCCAAAAGGCGTGCATCAGATGGTTCAACCCAGCGGAAGTGGGGTGAATAAGATTGAAAGGTGCTGACAGTTGAAGGGTCACGGCAGACAATCTCTGTCTTGCCGTGGTTCAATACCAAGCCTAGATCATTCGCAGCAGCTTCAAGACCCTGGAGGTCCTGCATAACTTCAGAACAGCTGCCTCCCATAGTGCCATCATGTAAGTAGAACAGTTTGAATTCTGACTGCAACTGAATCACCATGGAATGGATAGTCAGACTAAACAGA
Source organism: Halisarca cf. caerulea (assembly GCA_963170055.1). Classification (NCBI taxonomy): domain Eukaryota; kingdom Metazoa; phylum Porifera; class Demospongiae; order Chondrillida; family Halisarcidae; genus Halisarca; species Halisarca cf. caerulea. The sequence continues at coordinate 7,330,355 of CAUJGJ010000397.1, forward strand.
AGAGGGCCAAGGGGATCTCCCTGTTGAGCCCCTTCAGATGATTCAATGATGCTCTTCCCGAAAACAGGTAAGATGGGATGGCATAGGCGGAATGCACCAGTGGGTAGATTTCTGGGGTGTACCGAAGGCAAGTTTGTAGCATCTTATCTCTCCTGATGCTATTGAACGCATTGGAGAAATCCACTTTTAGCAAAAGATGGTCATTGGGCATGTTGTGGAGGTAGGTACGGGCAGCATGGACTGCTGCCTCTGCACCCATGCTAGTACCGTATCCAAGCTGGATAGGAGCCAGCAAGTCCCCCATAGCATCATGGACAGTGTGACTGACACATTTGGCTACAAGGCAGCGCAAAGTGCATCCAACAGCAATTGGTCTGACACCTCCATCCGCCTTACTCAATGCAACCAGGGAAGCACCAAAAAAGTAAGGCCTAGCTGACTCCAGAACTCCTCCATTAACAACAAAGTTAACAAAAGCTGTGAGGGATTGAACCAAAAGAGCTGAACCTGCACCGTTAATTCCTACCAGAGATGAGGTCTTTGAGATGTTGTGGGCGGAGGCCATCAGGTCCCCCAGCAGACCCAGCTGGAAAAGACTGTATTGAGCTAATGACATTGGAGGCAGACAGCTCCACAGGATTACAGGAGCCTGGAGCAGGTTTTGTGGGCATGGATGACAGCGGGTGTGGTGGTGGATGCTTCCGACTCGAGTGGGTGAAGGTGGTCTCATTGTTTGAAGCAAAGGACTCATCGCTGCTGGCTATTCTCACCACGCCTCTAAAATCTCCTTCAAGTTTGGCAGCTACACGCGCCGCCAAAGTCTTCAGTGGATCTTTTACAAGTTTGAAAGCTATAAAATGTGACTGAGTATATATATATATATTTATATATTTATACAGTCACATTAATTTATAAGATATAAGCTCTAAAATTTATAGTCAATTTCAATTTCAAATGAAGAATTTAAAGCTATAGAGAAGGCTTAAAGCAAGTTCATGAAGGGCTAGATTCTAGACTTTATAACTTATTATTAGAGACTTCCAAAAGCTACTTTTTAGTGATTCTTTTCTCTTGATTAACCCTCGTACCCTCACTATACTTTTGCGCGTGACCAGAAGTACGTAGACATGGTCAGGATTTTCTGCTTTTCTCTCTTTCAAATTGTAGAAATGACTTTTTAGGATCGATAATCTTGTTTAGTATAAGACTGGGTGTATTTAAGTCTAGTTTAGGTATTGTTTTGGCTCAAGGCGAAGGAAAATTTTGATTGAAACAAACAAAATGGCCGCCGCGAAGACGGAGTGTCAAGTTTGGGAATATTTTTCAGCATTGCCAGGGAATTTTAAAGCTACACTGGAAAAAATAGCTGACTTGTATTCAGCAAAATCTACTCAAATTTAGTGTTTTTAGCAACTTGCTGGGGGCAGTCACAAAATAGACTTAATTCTATACACAGTACTAGCTTTAAGTTGGTTCTCTAAATATAAGATCACAGCCAGCTAAGAACTAGCTGTTTCTCACTTCTTGTAGTAGTAGACAATAAAGTTTCAATTCTAGCCAGAACACTCATATTTAGTACCTCATGCCTTATGCATAAATAGGCTACATGCTCATTTTAAAACCTTCACACTTACGAATCTACACACTGCCAATGCAATTTAAACATTGAACTCAATAGTTATAGTTTACTTAATATATAACTTGAAACCAACACAATGTCATACAAAAAGAGAAAACAATGAATGACAACTCTCAGGCTGGTAAGATAGTGCATTAAAACTAAAGATGCATGCACCACACAAGCAGCACAAAAGCCAACAGTTGGTAATGATAACTAAGCCTAATACTAAGAACAAATTTAAAAGTTATTGTAAAACTCAAACGAAGCAGCATAAAACAGTTGAAAGTTAAAACGTCTCCCACTCACAAACAGTCTGTGTCTCAAAATCATCATGATAGAAAGTCTCATCCAAATCCACCTCACTGTCCTGGGACATGTGTGGCTGTATTTCACTCTGTGATGACTTTTCTAGTTTGCACTGAATACAATAAATGGAGCGTGAAACATTCAGGTAGGCGGTTGACTTCTTCTTTCCCTCTACAAGACCGAGAAGCTTTTCCTGCAAGATTTCCAGCGGTTCTCTTATCTCAGCACTGTATTGAATATTCAGGGTGTGGCAGAATGCAATCAATACTATTATCATTGAAAAAATCCTGCAACCGATGTTGGAAATGATAACTTTCCCTTCACAAAATAGAGAACAGCTTTTTACATCATATAGGCTACCAATGACTGCCACGAATGGATCTGAAATGTTCTTTGTTGTTTTCAAACAAAGGGGTAAACTCTAAAAATAATAAAATGCAACAAAATTAAATTAATATAAATGCTGCAGCTATATCAACAAGATTGTGTCTTCTTGCAAGCATGCATGACAGTCTCCACATGCTAACCTCAGAAACACAAATGATTCTGTGCAATCTATCTGTTGTTTTCAATTTTGAACCTTTTGGCTTCAATTTCTCAACTAGAATTGTTAATGCCTGCCATGCTTTAGCTACATAAGGGATAGACTGCAATAAATAATAAATGCAACAATGCATGACTGCATGTAGTACACAGCGTGCACTTATAACAATAATAAATTGTATAACTTCCAAAACAGACATGCATATATATTTATACCATTTCCAGGTCCCCAAGGTTGTGAACTTCCTGGCACTCCTGATTCACATCCAAACTCAATGATTGCAGGAAGTATGGCCGCCTCAAATTTACCATTGAGCTCTGAGCAATGGTCATAAACCCCACTCATTGAAGAAAACTTCATACCACACATGTGAAACAGCTCCTGCACCAGCTACAGAACCAAAAGAAACATTAGATACATGAAATGAAGCATGACCAACTGCACGAACACATGCACTGTAATGGTTGCATGTATAGAAGGTGCATATAGCATGTTTGTCATGCATGATTAGTGGGTAGACCATGCAAAGGAAAACTTAGTGGTTTGTAAATTCTAAAGCTCTACAAACAACTATACAGCACATGCAGTTCATAGGCCAATAAAGCATGCAACAAATTCAATTGTGCCATCCCATGACACATTGTCAAGTAAGTTGCATCCCTCCCAAGTAGGATGTGCAGCTATGCAATCACACTTTTCTTTAATCCCTTCAGGTTGACACCCTAGTCACCCCGGCATGATTAAAGAAGTGTGATTGCATAGCTGCATGCACATCCTGCTTGGGAGGGATACAACTAATGCATATACACCAGATCTGCACATAATTGTACAGAAAAGCATGCACAAGTAAGTATTAAATATACAATTATAATATTAATATATTTATATAATTATAATATTAATTAGGAGAAAAGGGCTACACAACTTCTCAATGTACATACAAAATATCTTAATTTGAGGCAGTGACTACCTACATACTACTATAAAACACTCTCCTAGACTTATAAGTCAGTCTTAATCTATATGCCCTATATAGCAGAACCATGGTACATATTTGTAGACTTAATACACAAATATATAAATTCATACATGCAAATGTTACTAATTTGATATTGCGACTCGGGGTAGGCACAGAAGGTATACACTACATGCAATGAAACAAAAGAACCTCAGGTTGGCATAAAACTCACCAATCTAGGATCTTTAAAACAAGGATACCTGTCCAGAGTACAAGATATATGAACAGTTGGTCGCCCACTACTGTTCATTGTTTCTTGTCGTTTTGAAAAAGTCTTGCACAAAAGCCGACAAACCTTGTCAGCGTTATATTTCTTTTTCAGCAACTCCATAGATAATTCCTTTAGGTTTTCGGCGGTTGCCACATCATCATCTGCTCCAGGACTAGTTATGGGAATTTGTGTAGGATTCTTCTTTGGGTCTACTCGAATGGGTCGCTCAGATCTGTCATTGTTTTGAAACCATTTGAAAACTTGAGCACTAAGCCCAGCCTACAATGTGTGACATATAAACTTACATGCATACGGTGAAAGTTCAGGGTCAATATATTGAGGGTTTATTATGTAATGCCATTCAACATGTGTATGCATGTATACCTCTGGAGAGCCTCTAGTGCTAATTTCCTGTGGATCTCCCAAACTTTTTGGGGCTAATTTATATAGGCGTTTTGCCAGATCCTTTTAATCTCGAGAAGAGACGGTCCTGTTTCCAGAACGACAGTGCCCCTTAAGAGCTCGGCATGCTTCTCTTATAAGCTTACTTCTTTTGGCTGACGTGTAAAATTGGTCTTTTTCTATGGCCTTTTCAACATCACGCGAGAAGAATGGGAGTTTAAACTCGCTACTTTTATTGCTTAGAGTACTGCTACAAGGGTTGGAACCTGCACTGGAACAAGACAGCGTATCATCATGTACACTCCTCTTCTGACTGGAACCCAAGTCTTCATTATGTGTACTCCTCTTCCGACTGTTTGGAGCAGCAAAATCTTCAGAAGTACTTCCACTGTTAATGCTTCCATTGCCAAAAGACGAGTCACTTACAACTCCACGCTGCTCCTGGATAAACTTGTAAAGCTTCATTCCAAGGATAAATTGCTCACAACCAGGATAAAGAATTGCAATATCTTCACGGCTCATAAGACAAAGTGTAGCTCCATCAATCTTTCTTTCTGCAACAATGATTGCAAAAAGATGAACAAATAAACCTTTATCGTACGGAGTATACACAATGTATCAAATTTTATGGTCAAGCAAACTAGTAGAAGCCTGTGAAAATTAATGCTGGCAATGCAATGCACCCATGCATCGTGGCAGGCTTACTTTCTAATTCTGCTGCCTCAGCTTCGGACATCAGCTTAATACTCACTAAAAGATCTTTCAAATCCTCACAAGTCATCTCTTCTATATCCGGCTTCGATTTTCCAGTTGACATTTCTGTTCACTATTAGCATAATTTTGATAAAAGCATAGATCAGACTAAAACAAAAGGCATAAAAAGGCCATCGAAACTCTGACCCCGTGCAAATCGCTACAGACCTACTAACTACGCATGCGCGGTAGCACATGCACTAGGGCTTTACCCTTGGAAAATAAAAATGGCGATGTGGGGTTGCCGCGTCGTTTCTTGCAATGTGCAGTTTGATTCTCTGTTTGATCTTATATCTCATATGCGTGGCAGCCATCCTTCCTCGGCTATGATATGTGGTATTGAACATTGCCCGAAGACGTTTTCATCTCCAGGAGTCTGGTATTGGCACATTAGAAATCACCACTTGGCAGAGTATTTGAAGGGGAAAAGGAAGAGACGTCCTGAAAATGCCGTAGAGAGCCCTCAATCTCGAGAAAGTACAACCTGTGGAATGAGTGGGTGCTTTACAGAAGTAAAAGTTAATTTGTTTATCTAGATTCATTTTATTCCGCTGCGGAACCTCTCTATAACGGACAATTAGGGTACTATATTGTATATAAAGGTTTCCATTATTCAGAGGTTGTTTTGTTTACATAACAAGCTTTCCAGACCCCAAAAAATCTGTTATAGCAGTTTTCCACTATTTGGAGCATTTGTTGTATGAGGATCCTGGAATGCATGCATGCACTGTACATACGTACGTACATGCATACTTTATATTCTTTCAGACAAAAATGCCTGGTCACTGAGTCAACAGGAGTCTGTTGTTCTGCTTTTTCTCAGTTTAATGCATGTGAAATACATTTTGTTGTATATACTACGTACATGCACAATCACTCTATATGGCAATAATGTACTTTTACGTTATTTCCTTGTAGTTGTCATTAAGTTCTTTGAACTTTTGCTTGTGCTTTAGGTGACTCTGGTAGTGAGAATCCACAACCAGAAATTGATTCACCTGGAGACATACCTGAAGTAAGTACAGTGGCTACTCCTGAATGTAATTTTAGTAAAGATGTTGCTGCTAGCTGGTTGCTGAGACTAAAGGAGAAGCACTACCTGTCCCAATCTGCCATCAGTGATGTTGTTAAATTGATGCAAGTTGTTCACTCACAAGCTGTTTCTGAAGCTCAGAAGCAAGTTTTGTTCTTGTGTGGAAAGAATGGACTGCATGAAAGCTTCCTAGATATTTCATGCCCCTTTGAAGAATTGAGCTCTGAGTACTTGCTGAGGACATACCTGAAAAACAACTTTCCATATGTGGTACGTATGTGTGCATGTGTGTGTGTGTGTACGCGTGTTGTAATTTGCATGTATGTCATTGTTTATATGATTATGTTATGATTATACGTAGCCATATTATAATTTGACTATACACATGCAACCACTAGATTTACATGGTATTTGCATGCACGCATACAATGTCACATATCCTTGGTATGTACATTGTGCAGAAACATCCTTTGTGTGCATGTGTACATAAGTTGACTGTGCATATTTCCTGTTTATTGAATACTGCAAATGTTGCATTCAATTTGTGAAGGAACCTATGTGGTATGAAGTGGGAACACACATTGAATTTGTGAAAGGATCTCTTGAAAAAGTGTCTGATGGATTTTTTTATGTGTCCTTGCTATCATCTGTTCAAGTGCTGCTCAACAATGAATATATTTTCAAAGAGGTTAGCACCTGATTCGTCATAATTGAAAGCAATCACACAGTATAGGTATATTATTTTTAGGGGCTGCCGCAGGCAGCCCCTATATTGTTTTCATTTGGACTTCCGGTGTGTAACGCTCGTCCGATATATATATATATATATATATATATATATATAATATGGATTTGAAGAAAAGTCTTATAATAGAGAATTTATATAATAGTAATAGAGAAGTATGAATTTATACAGGAAGGAGTTAGATGAATTGTTTTGAAAACAATTGCCAAATATGGCAATTGTTTTCAAAACAATCGTTCAGTTACAATAAACAGTATGTTCTATGAATGTTCAGCTGTGCACTTACACTCCAATGCTTTACAAGTGATTCGAGTGCGTGGGGCGGCAGCCCCCACGAGTTTTTAACTCGAATTACTTGTTTGTTACGAAATGTAGTTTCTATAACAGTACTAGTGTATCTGAATTATTCCCATGTATTAATGTTTATACGTACTTGTGTAGGTTATGTCCGGACCCCATACCAGTGACAGTGATGAGCTACATGATATATGCGATGGGTCTCTTTTCCAGGAACATCCCTTGTTTGCAGAGTGCCCAAATGCATTACAGATTATCATGTACTATGATGATTTTATTGCAGTTAATCCTATTTCTCCAGTTAGTGGGAAAAATAAGATAGGTTAGTCCATATTATTCATTATTATATGTATATGTATTACATATGTATGTACGTACGTATGAACGTATATGTGTATGTACATAGTATTGGCACATACTTTGTCATTAGCTCAACTGCTGCAGTAATGGTACTAGTTATGTGACCCTATACGTATATAGGGGCTGTTTATTTCACTTTGGGGAATATTGACCCTGCACTGAGATCAAAATTGGAAGCAATCAACCTGTTGATGCTTTTCCTGTGTACACTACTGAAGTCTTATTCCTTTGATGCTATATTGGAACCTGTTGTCAAGGATTAAAGAATATTGAGTAGTGTGAGTATACGTACATGCTTGTTATAGTGTGTGTGTGTGTGTGTGTGTGTGTGTGTGTGTGTGTGTTTGGTTTGAGGATTGTGTGCACATAATTATTGACTTAACGATTTTGATTCATGTAGGCTACAGGTCATTTGTTTACAGTTAATGACAAGGATATTCACTTGAGGGGTGCTCTACTGGCTGTGGTTGGAGATACGCCTGCAATGGCTTTGATAGGTGGATTTAAAGAAGGTGTTGGGGGTGCTTTCAGAAAATGTCGGCAGTGCATGGCCCATGCCAGCCAAATAAATGAAAAAGTAAGTTTGTTGTAAAATGGGGTTTCATATGCCATACATATAAAATGCATGGTTATTGACCATAGTTCATGTAATAATCATAAGACACCCCTGAAATGTAGAAACCAGGCCTCCTCAAATAGGACACCAATGCCCGCCCCATTTGAAGTACCTCACATTGACAGGTGTACAAATGAATCCTCAGAAATAAGGACATCTCCATATGCTCAGGATAACTTACTGTGGTCCCAATGGTGTCCTTATTAGGGAGGTTTCCTGTTATACAGTATCTGTAAGTTATGGAAACTAGGGCTTCAAGGCCTGCAGCTCCTTAAGATTAAAAACAAAGGCCATTCACCCCCCCTTCAATTTTCATCATGTAGTAGTAAATACTATATGATGAAACGTTCACTATAGCTTGACTTGTGTATCAAGATTACATACCCCCCCCCCCACACACACTCACATTTTTCTTGGTGCACTGTTATGTACGTATATGTCATTTGACGTGTGAAATATTATGAATTTATCTGTGTATTCATATGCATGTAAACATTAATTTGTTGCTCACCGTACGAGCCTCTCATCTATGCAGTTTACTGAAGGAGATTTTGTAAGAAGAACATTGCCTGTTCATGAGCAGCAATATAATTTTGTTGAATGACAGGGTATAAGTGAAGCTGAAAGATCCTACTTCTCTAAGATATATGGTATCAATCGGAGAAGTTGTCTGGTGGATTTGCCTTACTTTGATATCACTAAGCAACTGCCACAAGATGTAATGCATGTACTATTTGAAGGGTTATTCCCCCTGAACATGGAACTTCTTCTAAGCCATTTGATAGACACATTGAATGTGAGTTTGTATGAATGTGTTGTATGCATATATGTAGTGTTGTGTATAATGAAATTATTATAAGTGAATGCATACAGGAAAGTTTGAAAATGCTCATTAGTTTATTTCCTCAGTTTCAAAAATAGGTAAGGAATCACGTTTACATAATATGTATGCACGATGATTCATACACATACATATGAATACACACATACCTCTGTAAACAGACTATCTACAAACATTACGGGTACATATATGCAATAGGCCTCATGCACTATATATACTCATGCACATTACAATATAGGGTTTGTAAATTATTTATGCCAAACAATAAAGTTTGGGTTTAATATCTTTCTGTGTGCATGAGGTTTTGCATATGGTTTAACCAGTACACTGCACTGATGATGGCCCAATAAGGCCGAAACAGTTCAGATGCATGGTCGCATAACTGGCTTAATTCTATAATGTTTTTACAGTTGTAAATAATTATATTTTAACTACGTACATACATATGCTATTAGGCCAGTTGCGCATGCATTTTGCACTGTCTGCAGTTCTATACGTACATTTGCATGTCTTTGTGGGTTTGAGCATAAGATATTTAATGTAATATCTACGTACGTAATACGTATATACTCAATGACATGACATTGTATGTTTTGAATATTAACCTTTCATTCTCAATGTTCTTAATGCATATTATTATTGTTTTTATATAGCACAACACACTTTGAAGTGTGATCAGTATTGATTGCCACATGCATAAGTTTCTTTAAGGATGGTAAAATCTCACAGATTTGAAGCATGGTATTACGGTGCATCCCCCGCACACAATCATAGCAGAATAGTTGATTCAGAGCAGTACTCAAGTGCAAAGCAAAGAAGGCCGTGTACACTGTATGCCTGTCTTATTAGATTGCCCCTATGCATGTGCATGTCTGCCCATAATACATACAATTTGTTAATTATGTACAGGAAAACGAATTTCTGCCCAAGAGCTTACTTATCTTCCACATTTGGAAAGACTCTTTGATTCAATAGAAGATGACTTATCAGACTCTTTCATGCTTTCTAAGTGAGCCTATACTATGCATCAAATTAATTTGTTTTTGGCAGCCACAATTATATTTGAAAGGTAAGGTAGCTTGCATATCATTCACTCTTTATTGGTCTAAATATTGTCATAATATATTTATATATAGTTGCTACATGCAGTGTATTAACCTCTATTGACAGATACCTCCAAAAACAGGACACCATTGTTCTTCCCCATTTGATGTACATCCCTTAAATTGACATGTGCACATGTACATTCAACCCTCCAAAATATACAAGGGTACCTCCATATAAAGGATGGTAAGCAATGGTCCCCAAAATTATTGTAACTTGGCTGAATCTTGCATGGGTTTGTGCATGTGTGTGTGTGTGTGTGTGTGTGTGTGTGTGTGACGTGCAATGGTGTGCATATACAGTCATGACTGTTTAATCTGACCTTTGATAAAACCAGCAACTTTGATATCCAGCCAAGATTTGTGCAAAACAGATGACATTGTACACAGTTCATTTTTTGTATGTGATAAACTGGCCTTTGGTTTCCAGCTCCAACAGCATGTATGTTACTATGCATGTGCTCCAATTATATAAATACTGTACTGTATTATTAATATGACTATCATGTTAGTGTTGAATTTCAGATTCTTCAAGGATTCGCAGAATCTGATGAGGAGGATGAATTGTATGAGGAGGTGGAGGATACCTGGAAACAACATAGTCAGTTAACAACATGGTATTGCCTTATTTATTCCACTCATCGGCAGGACAGAGTTTAAAGTAGAAAGTTTGCAATATCACACCAGTGTCACATGCTAAGCCCACCTTTTTTGTACTGTGAATCATCCTGTATAACAACTATAGCAAAATTTGCCCATGGACAGGCAAATAAAGTATAAGCAGGTCATATAATATATATTAAATGAAACTCAACAATTTGGAGAGAAAATACATAACAGCTACTAAAACATAACATATCAATGCCACATGTATAAAGGTGACGTATTCATGCTAGAGTATCTTCCCTTCCTCACCTGGTAATCTCTATGAGGGGGGGGGAAATGAAAGGGAGGGTAACTGACTATGTTGTTTCCAGGTATCCTCCACCTCCTCATACAATTCATCCTCCTCATCAGATTCTGCGAATCCTTGAGGAATCTGAAATTGTATTTCGGAGGCTCCGGATACCTTACACCAACATAGTCAGTTAACAACATGGTATCGTTTAAAGCTCACCATGGATCCCGAGGAGCACTGTGTTGCAAAACTGCATGACCAAAGTTTGAAAGTCCAATTGGCCGTCGGTAAAAACGGCAAAATGTGGAGTCAGAAGACCAGTTGGCTGCCCGCAAAATATCCGCTGTAGAAACTCCCATTGCTTTAGCTTTGGAAGTGGATGCACCCCGTGTAGAGTGGGCTGAGAAAACATCAGTATCAATGCCCGCATCGGCCATCACTCGTTGAAGCCACTTGCCAATGGTGCATGGCTTGACAGGCTTGTGAGGCTTACGGACTGAAATGAAAAGCTGATTAGAGGTCCCAGGTTGACGTCGGTCACGTGACCTTTGCTCATACATCCGTAAGGCTCGAACTGGACAGAGCTTAGGTGTTGTTGGAAAGGAGGGATAGAATGATACAATTGGGGGCCCAGACCTCCTGGTCTTTGTCAGTCCTGGGAGAATAAACTTGACCCCGTCCACCTGAAAGGTGCGATGGTTTAAATCTAAAGCGGCCAGGTCGGAACATCTATCGGCATTGGCAAGTGCCATCAACATGGCCAACTTGTGTGATAAGGATTGAAAGGATAACTGATCATTGTCGGGAGCCCCTTCCAAGAAGGAAAGAACTACACCCACATCCCATGTGCTGGCATACCAAGGGGCTGGTGGTCTACAGTTGAAAACCCCTTTCACAAAACGCGAGACAAGGGGATGTTGGCCAATACGGATACCGTCGACCTCCTCATGTGTCATAGAGATGGCTCACCTCAGTGTGTTTATAGTGCGGTACTGTTTCCCCGCCTCAAATTGATGTAGCAAGAACTCCAACACCTCCTTCACAGGGGCAGAAAGGGGATTAGTACCCCGTTCAAAACACCAGCTGTCCCACTGGCGCCATGCACATGAATACGCTGATTCTGTGGAGGGCCTCCATGATTTCCCAATGAGGTTGACAACCCCATTAGAAAGTCCCTCTGTGAAGTAGGATCACCGGAGATTGGCCATGCGGCTAAGGGTAGGTGGCCTTCCCACACCATTGGATGACTCTCCCCACTCGGCCCTGTTAGGATGTCCTGAATTGGTGGGAGGAGGATCGGGTAGTCCCCGAGGCATTCTAGAAGTGTTGGGTACCAGAGTTGATTGTCCCACACTGGGGCGATCAGGACTGCTGTGGCTCTCTCTAATTTGATCTTCTGTAGGCAGCGAGTGATTAAGGCAAAGGGAGGGAACATGTATGCCAGATGCTGTTGCCATGGCAAGGAGAGTGCATCCACTGCTAGGGCTGCTGGGTCTGGGCGCCAGCTGCATACACAGGGAGTTGCGCTTTCGTTCTCGAGGCAAACAGATCGATTGTAAAGGGTCCCAATCTGTCTTCCAGATGAGTAAAGAGCTCCCGGTGGAGGGTCCAGTCGCCTGAGTCCCGTACATGGCGAGATTCCCAGTCCGCCCGCACATTCTCCTTCCCTGGTAGGTGTTCGGCATGGAGTAGAATGTCCCTCTCCAAACACCACTTCCAAATGTCTGTGGCTAGATTGGACAGTGCCCAGGAGGCAGTGCCCCCCATGCGATTCAGGAAGGCTATTGCTGTGATGTTGTCCACCCTTAGTAGAATCTTGATACTCCTCTGGTTGGTTGCAAAACTCTTTACTGCCAGAAACACTGCAAGAAGCTCCAGAAGGTTGATATGTTCCTGCTTCTCCTGTGGGGTCCAAGGCCCCCCTGTCCTCACACTCCTGCAGCAAGCTCCCCAACCCATCCTGGAGGCATCGGTCTCGATAATTAAATCCCACTGAGGTACCTGAAGAGGTCGGCCGTTGTGGGAGCTCATCTGGTGGATCCACCAGTCTAGGTCCTCCTTCATCATGGGGTTCACCTCTATCACAGATTCGTACATGCGCCCCTCCTGGAGAGCCATTGATTTGGCTCTCTCTAGGTGCCGGTAAAATAGAGGGGCTGGGAGGATTGCTGGGTGGGCGGCCACCATCATCCCCAATAATTGAGCAAGTTGACGGATGGAGCCACGACCTTGATTCCTCAACTGGGTGGCAGCCTGTCGCAAGGACTTCAGCTTCTGTTGAGGGAGTGAGATTGACATACTCCTGGTGTTCAACACAAACCCCAGAAACTCGATTTCCTGAGTTGGATGGATCACACTTTTCTTCATGTTCACCACAAAACCTAAGGCTGTCAGGAGTATCAAGGCAGTGGTCAGCCCTTTCTTGATCTCCTCCTGGGTCTGGGCCATTACTAACATGTCGTCGAGATAGAGGATCAACCTGAACCCCAGTTTCCGCAGAATAGCCACGACTGGCTTCATCAGCTTGGTGAAGGTGTACTGAGCACTGCTCAAGCCGAAGGGAAGAGTCCTGAATCTCCACAGTTGACCCCTCCAACGAAAAGCCAGGAAGTTCCTGTGGGATGAGTGAAGAGGTACTGTCAGATAGGCATCCTTCAAGTCCAGCTTCACCAGCCAATCGTCCCTCTGCAGGAGGCCCTTGGCTGTTCGTATAGACTCCATCTTGAAGTGCCTTGTCATGACGTGTTGGTTGGGGAGACGGAGGTCTATGATGGGCCTCCAAGAACCATCGGCCTTGGGTACCACAAACATATGGCTCACAAAGATCGTGTGGTCGGGATGAGTTGGTTCGATGGCTCTTTTGTCGAAGAGTTTGTCCAACTCTGTGTCGAGAGCTTGTGTGTTTCCCTGGCTTAATGGGGAAGGGATGAGCTTCCTTCTCTGGTGGGGCTCTGAGAGGAATTCCAGTTTGAGCCCCTTGATGGTGTCCAAGATCCAGGCATCCTGTGATATCCTTCTCCAATTGCAGAGAAAGAATTGGAGTCGGCCTCCCACGGGTCGACTGGCCTCTGCCCCTACCAAACCCAAATCCAAATCTATATCCAGGTTTCTGAGATCGCTCTGGGGTAAGGATTCTAGCAGATCTAAAACTTCTTGTGTGTTGTGGTCTGCACTGCAGGTGGCAGTTTGGGTTCGTGGAACCTTTGCCCCTGTGAGTTGTTGAAGGGGCGGCGACCTCTCCCTGGCTCCCCCTCCCTGAAAGATCGGCTCTGGTACGAGTACGGCTGCGGATTTCTGCCCTGCCTGCCTCCGTACCTGGCAGGAGGGCTCCACCGAAAAAACCGACCACGGGAGTGCCCACCCCGACGGTTAGACGGGTGTACTTCTTCCTTGGCCTTCTTATTACGATTAAAGATGGCCACCGCCTTCGAAAGTGCCACATCCTTCTCCACCTTTCCCGTGAGAGTGGCCTGAAATTCCTCTCCAAAAAGGGTGCTAGCGGATCCATAATCCTCCTTGGCATACTTTCCCCAAGACTTGTCTACACACTCAAGGATCCTTGATCGGCGTGCCTGGGAGATGAATTCTGACGCATTGCCAATTAGGCAGAGGGATCTCTGGATAACAGATAGAACCTCTGTTGCTGGCACCATCAGAGACCCTTCACCCCCAAGACCCTCCTCAAGCAGCTCCTGCCATGCTGCTGTCAGGGGACGGATGCAGGCCAAGACTGCACTCTGGAGTTTGGTCAGCTCAGAGTCATACTCCTTGGGGAACTTGGCCCCAAGAAAATCTAACATGTATTTATCTGCCTTGGGTGTAGTGGCAACCTCCAAGTCAGGTCTTGGGTGTGCTTTGTAGAGAGCCTCTCGCTCCTCCTTGCTGAGGCAACGCTTAAGGTGCTTCTCAAGATATGTCCGCACGGAGTCGGGGGCCTTACAGGTGCCATCCTTGGCCTGTACTAGGCATGATGGATCAAAATCTACAATGGCTGATGCAGTTCCAGAACCAGTGTCTTCATCCTGTCTGGTTCTTTTGGCGACACTTCCTCCACAATCTAATGAGTTGACCATACGCTTCCTGTTGTCCAGCAGTCCATCTGTGCTCTGACTGTCTGGACCTGCATCAGCAAAAGGTGAGTGAGAACACTGAAACAGAGTTAGGGTATCATCCAACATATCACCAATATCATGTGGCAGTCTACATTTCCACTGCGCAAGTGGCATAACCTCTGTGACTTCACTTGTGTGTACCTCTGTGAGTGTACCACAGGACTACCCCCTATTGGTCAGCACTGCCGTGTACCCGTGTGGGTATATATCGTACAGGGATGTTCCCATGGTCACAGCCTGCACCTGTGTACCCTTTATATAGGTGTACAACCAGGGCTGTTGTCTGGTCCTAGCCTTCATCTGCATACCCTTGCAGGTGTACTACAGAGGCTATTCACCATTTTGATCTCACCTGTGTACCTCCGTGAGTGTACTACAGGGAATATTACCATTCTGATTCTACCTGTGTACCTCTGTGAGTGTACTACAGGGAATATGCCCTGGTAAGAATCCAGAGCCAAGCTGCTCAACACAAGGTACCCTTGCTTCGTGTAGATAGGCTCCCCGGGGCCCTACGTATTGTCCGTGGTAGGCGGTTTAAAACGAAAACTCGCCAATAACGCCCCGACCAACCTTCTCGGTTCTCGGACAAATCGTCCGCTTGGGCAGACGCCGGGCGATTGTCTTCTTCTTCCGGCACCCGCAACCACTCAAGAACCAGTTTCCTTGAGTCCTCGGTACGAGGGAGTTCTCTAAGAATCTCTTCGGTCGACATATTCGACAAAAAACGGAAGGCGCTTGAACAAGCGTGTTCTTGCTGATGAGCAGGACAAAAAAGGCGGGCTTAGCATGTGACACTGGTGTGATATTGCAAACTTTCTACTTTAAACTCTGTCCTGCTGATGAGTGGAATAAATAAGGCAATACCATGTTGTTAACTGACTATGTTGGTGTAAGGTATCTGGAGCCTCCGAAATACAATTTTAATGAAGGTTTGTTCATCTAGCCCCCTCTTTGATTCCAGCATAATATTCTAATGGAACTAATGTGGCCGAATTAATGAGTTATGACTGTATAATTGCACGATGCCATATCAAGTCATATATTATGTACTTCTATATCATAAGGTACTCATCAGCCACTATTGTGGGAACCCTTTACTGGCCTAACAAATGTTGGACAGTAGTTGGAAGAGATATGGTCAATGATGTGGCACTACCAAAGTTTGGATTTTTAGTTGATGTTCTTGCACACAGTTCTCATGGACCTCTGGTCACCATTTTTGTTTTCAAAACAGCAACAACAAAATGCTACAATGCCCGATATGCTGCTTTTGAGGTGGATTTTGATGAAGATACTGAAGATATTATTTGTTGCTTTCCAATGTTACTCAAGTACCGATACCTTTTGAATCTATTTCAAGTGGGGAGCCTGCAGTTAATCAAATCAAAGTATAACTTGTGCCTTTATGCATGACATTGTGTAACTTAGTATCAATTATAATTTGCATGAGTAAGGCTCATTGTTCATGTATGTGATAATAATTTTATAAGTATTGAATAATGCATGTGTGTTCCAAACTTAGTATTTCTCTCTCAATTTTAGGGGTTTGCAACTAAAGTATACTATTATAGGTGTTGTAACTTCTTAGTAGCCATGCAGTTCTAGAGACTAAAATTTACTATAGATCACTTAATTCTAGAAACAGCACTATTATTCAGCTAGCTATTTAACTAAATACTAGACAAGTAATATATTTGGTAGAATGCAGGCTGCTTTTGGTGATGGCCTGCTATTTAAAAGCAGTAGTACTAAATTCAATCTGGAAATGACTAAACATTAGCATATATCTCCTGAAATTTAGGTAATTTTCTAGTTTCTGGTGGACACTGAAAAACCATTTTTTCCAGTGTATCTACCAATTTGGAAGGTAAGAACAATAGGTAATGATGTGTTTGATTGTTTTATTTTACCAAATAGAGACACATTTGTGGAATTATTCGAAGAATACCCGTACTACCACTTTTTACATACTCGTCTGCCATATGTCGAATATGTCGTGCTTCTGTTAGTTTATCTAGGCCTGTATGCTTCATACAACATCGTTTATATATACCAGGTGTATGGGATTTCACTTTCACAAGGATTTTTGGTGTATAATATTATTGTATTGCATAATGCATGGACATACTACGTGTCTTGTTAGAGGTAACAGGGTAACACCATATATACTGCTAGTACATACATGCAAGTTTATGTATCCTGATCAAGAAACTACTTCTTACAAAAGCCTCTACGCTTGCTCCTATTTGTAACTCCAGCTGGTCGTCCACCACGTTTCCTCAACTCAATAGGAGAGGGTGTGGCAAGGGGTTGCTGACGTGCAAGCATCTTTGAGAACCAAATACTGCGTTGCATGTCAAACTGTGGAGAATACCAAAGAGTGTGGCAGTCTTTGGTTGATGTTTGGCAAAGGGCTGGCGAAAATGGACAGTCAGTGCAGTGCCGACTTGTCCAGCTGCTGTTGGACTGCACTTGACAATATGAGCATCGCTCTTGCTTGGGTGCTAAGGTGCTTCCATGGCGCACCTGACACTCATGAGGTGGTGATATAGACAGTGGAACTGGAGGACTGCTTGACTCTGGTTGGTTTGATGGGTTGTGTCTGTACTTGGTTATAAGTTGAAGGATAAGGGCGTTACGGAAATGGTTTTCACTGATAGCCTTTTGCCCTTTCTCCATCAAGAACCAATTGTAGAGCACAAACGAATTGGTTACAGCAACATCAAGCATGTGGTAGAAAAGGGTTTTCTAATACCGGGTGGTTCGTCTAAGGCTGCTGTGGTATCTCAGTAGCTGGTCACTCTTGTCCACTCCTCCCATGTACTTGTTGTACTACTCGATCATGAGTGGATGGTGACTTGCTGGACCGAACAAACACCAGTTGTACAGTCCTTACACTTTCGATTGATGGTGTTCACTGCATGACCGGGGAAGGAAGTGGACATGGTGCAAACTACCTGGTTGTCATGCCAGCAGCAATAGACTATTGGAGAACCCCTCTCACGCACGTAATATCCCTGACCTCGCTGTGTTGTCCTCCTCGACATGATGGCCTTCACCTCGCCAACTTCTGGAGGGATACCTCTGCGGTTGATCCGTACTGTACCGGTGGCAGTGATAGCAAACTGTAGTAGGTGGGAAAAGAGTGCCGGACTAGAGTAAAAATTATCGCAGTAGAGCTGGTAGTTTTGATGGTGTAGGGGAGTGACAAGACTTGTGACGACATCAAAAGCTAGTCCGTTCTCTGACCTAGCACTCTGTGCGGCTCCACAGTACAGATCAAAATCATAGGTGTAGCCAGATGGATCGGCTAACACCCAGTACTTGAAACCCCACTTCACTGGTTTGTCCTTCAATACTGTCTGAACTTTGTCCTAGCTTTACTCTTCACTATACATTCATCAATTGATACCTGTTGCAGAGGTTGGTATAGCTGCTTGCAGGTGGTCTTCATGTGGGAATGCAGAGCTAGAATCTTCCTCAATGGATGCTGGGCGTGCTGTTCTTCTTCTTCGGGAGTCACTACGTGTAAAAAGGATGATATTGCCTCAAAGTGATTCCTGCTCATCAGCTCATTCAATCGGACAATGAACTGAGCGTTCTTGGTATTCCATGCCTTCCTGTAGCTCCGAACGCCTGTAATCCCCAAGAGCAGTAATGCACAAAGAAAGCGCATCATTTCTGCAATGCTGAGGTCCTTGGAATGGAATCGCTTGTACATAGATGGCTTGGCACTCTGCTTGGCTTCAGCATATGCAATGGTGGATTGTACAAGACGATCGATGATGGCGTTTGTGAAGAATAGCTGGAAAAAGCTTCATTGTCACTCATGATCACCTCTTGCATGTACAGTTCCTCCTCTTCAGCATCAGAAGACTCCTCAGATTCTTCGCTGAGACTCGAGTTGGAAGAACTGCTGCTGCCTGTGTCTGCATCTTTCCAATGTGTGCATGTGTGTATATTGTCAGTTGATTTGTCTTGCAAAAGGATGGAAACTTCATTTTCGCTATCTATTGAATAATATTACGTAGTATAAGAGCGTCTGTGGTTGTATACGAGATCAGTGAGCATTCATATGCGCCAAAAAACGTCGTACCTGCAGTGCTGGTAGAAAAGTTCGAAACATCCGGTAAATTTACCAAAATGCTTCTTTTGCCTTCGCTATCACTTGTATCGCTTTCAGTTTCATCGACTTGGCTAGTAAAAAACGCCAGCACTTCATTGCCGGAGAAGGTTTTCCTGGCCGATTGCGAGGTCTTTCCCAAAGACGCCATTTTTTAGGGTTGTTATTATATTGTTTTCATTTGGACTTCCGGTGTGTAACGCTCGTCTGATATATATATATATATATATATAATATGGATTTGAAGAAAAGTCTTACAATAGAGAATTTATATAATAGTAATAGAGAAGTATAAATTTATACAGGAATGAGTTATAGGAATTGTTTTGAAAACAATTGCCAAATATGGCAATTGTTTTCAAAACAATCGTCCAGTTACAATAAACAGTATGTTCAATGAATGTTCAGCTGTGCACTTACACTCCAATGCTTTGCAAGTGATTCGAGTGTGTGGGGCGGCAGCCCCCACGAGTTTTTAACTCGAATCACTTGTTTCAATACGCATGCATGTGGTATGCAAGATTTTCCTAAAATTTCCGGGAAAACTCGGCGATTTCACACAGGTGTTTTCAACGGACCACACCGACTAGCATGAGCATTGATTGCAGAAATCTCCTCAATCAACGTGTAGTCAACATGCAACGGTAGCTTTTCCTGAAAAGTTAGCGATCTAGGCACTTACCGAAGGCGAGATAAATATTCTACAATCGTGTTGTTTTAAAACAACAGCGGAGGGTACGGGGGTTAAAGAATGGTACTAACTGATACTAAGTAACAATAGTGTCTCACCACAATTAGCCTTCTAAAATGCTAATATTGAGTTACTATTAGGTCTGGTTTTAAGATTTTCTCTTTCCAGTGATGGGGTAAAGTGGGGTAACTTAGGAACACATGGGTAACTTAAAACAGAGCCTGTATCCTTTGCTATGATTAAGCTGCCCTGCTATACTTACCCCTGCTGAACGCCCAATTTACGGAGATTACTGGACAAAAATTTTACCTGTAATTTACTATTGACACTGCTTTCACTCGGCCGTTCCAAGTTACCCAGGCATTCCAAGTTACCCACACTGGAAAAAATAAATCTTAAACTAAGTATTTATGACATCTTACTTTTAGACAAAATCATGACTTATTATAAGAATGAATAGGTATAACTGGGGTGAGACCCCTTTTATCTTTAAATCTGACGTACAATCTAAATTTCGGATCTGCATCATCTTATTTAAAGATTGTACTATTGTCTAAGATCAAATGTGAAATATATCTCACTTAGAGATATGATATATCTTTAAATTATATATGCTTGTCTAATTAATTATTGAATTATCTGCATCCATGCATGCACTGATTTCTGAATGTCATTGAGAATGTGGACAGTTATAGATTCAAATTCTGAAGCAAATCATTACAATAACAGCAATAGATATACAGATTCTGAATTTTAAAATAGAAATCAACAAGCATTGGCATGCATACATTATGACTGTCAAACTTGATGCAAAAATAATGTGTTTGGAAACTTGATGCGAAAAGTAATGTGGTTGAAACATACAGTATGCATGCATGCAAAGTGCATTGTGAACAAAGCTAAACTTGAAGTAAAAAGAAGCACAAACAAGCTATATGTGAAATTTAAACTATGCATGGAAAGAATTAATATAACTGCTACAGAACACAAGTAACCAATTAAGTTAACAGCTGCTGTACGTATATATATGCCCCAACTCAGCTAGAATATTGCGGTCTGGGTGTCCAAAACATCATCTAGCATAGTTGCATCACTGTCCATAGACTCACAATCTTGGACATCGTCATCCGGTGAAGAACAATCATCCTGGCGATGGTCCAAAGTTCGCAAAACGGAAGCTAGAGCTACTGTGTGTTTTTTCTTCTCTGCTAATCCCAGAAGTTTTAGTTGGAAAAATTCCATCATGTCCTCAACAAGTGGGGAATAGTGAACATTGTGGTAATGGCAATATGCCATAAGAACAATTGCCAAATTGGCTATATTGGAGCCACATGGTAGTTTCAGAACAATTCGCTGGTCGCATATAATTGCACAATCCTCCATTGACTCCATATCCGACCCTGATCCAGCAATGGCAATGAATGGGTCATGCTCTTGTTTGTGCCTTGCCATACATAAATCCAAGGACTATAAATGGGGAATTACGTAAAGAAAATACACTGCATGATCACACATCCATTCTTTGTAAAACGAATTCAAATTTCAGGCACTAACCTCTTCCACTCAAATAAAATGAAGCATTCTGTCTTCCCCAGAAACTCTGCTGTTTCTTGGCTTCAATTTGTCAAGTAGCCAAATAACACATTTCATGGCTGCACACAATAGAAAAACATCAGGGATAAATGTCAGACAGGAGTTAGTGTATTCTATAGAGTATAATTGGAGACATACGATCAAGGTTGTCTCCAATCAAAGCCCGCAGACCAGGCAAGATGTTCTGCAGCCACAGACACTGAAAGTGACGAATCTCGTCACGCACTTCCTTTTCACTTTGAAAGGATTTTCCACATTTATGGAATAAGTCTTGTAGAAGCTGCATAAACATATAAGGTACAATCATGTAGAACACTGCACCACAACGCATAACGTTCACTCACAAATAGAGGCTGAGTGAAACATGGCAAACTAGGGCTGCTGAGACGACCCTTGCTTCTTTTTGCAATCCTACTATGATAGGTGAGGGAAAGCAACCTGGCAATGGTATCTACATTCCAAAGAGCAGTACTTTTCTTGAGTTCCCTATTGAGAAGTGCCATATGTTCTGCTGTGTCACATTGTGAATCCAGACTATGGCTCTGAGACTAAGACATGTCACGTACACACACTTCACCTAGTGATCTACGATCACTGTGATCATTGTTAATAAACCACTTCACAATTTGTTTGTTCAGGCCAGACTGTATGCGGTAGAAAAAAATAATTAAAAATAAAAGTTGATTATCTATCAATAGAAAACTTGCCAGGTATTCAACATCCATTGGATTCTCACCTCAGGAACACCAGTAACTGCCAACCCATCTGGGTCTCCAAGACTTTTAGGCACTAGACAATAGCGCATGCTCCCAAGTTTTCTCTTCTCTATAGCAAAAGGCTTTCTGCCCTCAGCTTGACAATAACCTCGTAGTGCTCTACATCCTTCGCGAATTAACTTGTTCCTGAGTACTGAGGTGTGCAGTGCGTCGTGCTTAACGGCCTTTTTGACGTCCGGAGGGAATTTTGGTAGAACAAATCTTGACAGCAAACCACTGGTGCTTCCAGACTTAGAGCTACCCGACTGCTGACTGGATAAGGATGAGTTAATAGAAGATGAATCACTGCATGATGGTCACAAGGGTTCTCTCCCCGGAGGTCTTTGCCGACACGACTGAACTTCACGAAATAGTCTTCATTCGATCAGAAACTTTGTGTTCCCCGGGAAAATTACAGAAATGTCTTCTCGTGTCAGCATACAGAACTCTTTACCATCCACAGCTCTCTCTACCAAGACACATGGCGGTGTGGTAAAACATACTAATAGGATCAAACATTATTTTTTTGAATTGCTTAGCTTTATCTTTGCTAACCTTCTAATAATGTAGAATCTTCTTCCTCTAAAATATTTTGGCTAACAAGATACTCTTTGAGCTCAAGTGCTGACAACTCGTCCACAGAAACTTTCTCATTTGCCATTCCAAGACGGAATCCCTCGCTTTATTTTGTATTAACCAATAGGGTTTATGGCCTATCACGTGTTGGCGTCGTGATGGCACTTTCAGCAAAAAATGGAGTCCAATGGTAATATTAGTTCGTGGCAGTGCCGCGTGACGACAGGTTGCAGATCATTTTATGAAACCCTGTTTGAGCTTGTTTCACATATACGTAGTAGTCACCCTTCAGAAGTCATTGTCTGTGGCGTTGAACATTGTCAAGACAAGTTTTACAAACCAATTTCCTGGTACTGGCATATCCGCACAGTTCACAGCCACTTGTATTGCACAGGTAAAAGAAAGAGAAGTCAATGTGGAACTGTTTTTGATGGTGGAAATGGTGATAAATTAATATACATGACATTTACATGTTATGTCATGTATATTAATATCCAAAAATATTTTCATAGGTACTATCCGGCCCCCACCAAAGTGAAAAATAGTAGTATGTTTGATCTTTGTGATGGCAGTGTCTATAAGCACCATCCACTCTTCAAAGACTGTCCCAATGCACTTCAAATTATTGTATACTACGATGAGTTTACAGCTGTCAACGTAATGTCACCGTCCGATCGAAAACATAAGCTAGGTATGGCTATATGCATGACAATCATATTATAACTTGTAAATGTCTTGTTATATTTTTGTATTTAAATATGTAGGTGCCATTTATTTTAGTTTGGGAAATCTTGATCCTGCCCTTCGTTCACGATTGGAGGCTATCCATCTTGTGTGCATTTTTCCCTACACACTTCTTGATGTATACAGGATGGATGATGTATTGACTCCACTTATGACAGATACCAAGAAACTGCAAATGGTGGGTATATATGCATGGCATTGTATTGTTAAGTTGCTGCATCCATATGATACATGTTACCTTGCGTGCATTCAATGACATGCAAAATTGAGTTGCCAAATTTGTGTTACAGCAAGGATACCAGTTTCTTATAAAGGGCAAGACCCAGCATCTGCATGGGACATTGATTTGTGTAGTAGGTGATACACCTGCGTTGGCTCTGATTGGCGGTTATAAAGAAGGTGTATCATTTGCCACAAAGAAGTGCTGACACTGCATGGCACACAACGTACAGATCCAGACAAAAGTAAGCCATTTTGATACTTCCTTCATCAATATGAATTGCCAGCTCAATTTTATATTGTTTGTCTGGCCTAGTTTCTCGAAGATGATTTTGTTCTGAGAAGTGCCCAGGAGCACCTAAGACAATGCAGTTATATTGAGCGGCCTGGTATAGGAGAAGACGAGAGGCGTCATTTCTCTAGGATTTATGGGATCAACAGAAAATCTATTCTGTGTGATTTGCCAAACTTTGACGTGACAACTCAGCTGCCACAAGATGTCATGCATGTATTGTTTAAAGGATTGTTCCCCTTTCAAATCAAGCTTCTTTTAAACTATTTAATTGACAATCTTAAAGTGAGTCTTTGCATGCATGTCAGTTATTTATATAATTATAGTGCTTAAACAGGCATGCACACACCTGTTTTGATAATTTTATTTTGACACTCTTGTTTTAAGGTTCTTACCCTGGATGAATTCAACAGTGCTTTGAATAGGTTTCCTTATGCCTACTTTGAAGATAAACCACATAGTCTTACCTCTTCTAGTCTCACAAAAGGGAGCAGTCTTGGTCAAACAGGTATTGTATACTATATGCTGCAATGCATATATATTATACATTCAATTTAATTTAATTAGATATAATAATAATGGTATTAGACTATATCTTTAATTTTTATTTAGCACATGAGTCTTGGCAGCTATTCCATGTGGTGCCATTCATTGTTGGTGACTATGTCGATTCAGATGATGAACATCTACGATGTTTTTTACTTTTGTAAGAGATTGCCAGTATTTTGTGTACTGATGTCATCACCGAAGATCAGCCGCCTTATTTGCGCTTACTTGTTCAAGATTATCTGTCATCTCTGAAAAAGATTTACCCGACAATAAATCTGCCACCAAAGGCCCATTATTTAGTGCAATGCCCTGGCCTTTTAAAGAAGTGAGTATATTATATAAGGGTGCATAAAAAACATTTAAAAATGGTACAAGGATGTAGGATTGACACAGGATCGTGCAAAAAGCCATTATCAAAAAAGGATTCTCCAAAAACACTTGGAACAAGGTTAAGTTGCAAAACCAGTACAGGGCTAGGTGGGCAAAGGGCAAGACAGGCATAGGGCTTGACGAGCATAGGGCTACACATGCATGAGGCTAGATGGGCATAGGGCTAGACAGAGTTTAATTGGACTGAATGTATACTGTGCAAATTCCTACATCCCGCATGTGCAGCACATTATACAGTACATATGTGCTGCGGGATGTAGGAAGTTGCACAGTGTACATTCAGTCCAATTAAACTCTGTCTAGCCCTATGCCCATCTAGCCTCATGCATGTGTAGCCCTATGCTCGTCAAGCCCTATGCCTGTCTTGCCCTTTGCCCACCTAGCCCTGTACTGGTTTTGCAACTTAACCTTGTTCCAAGTGTTTTTGGAGAATCCTTTTTGATAATGGCTTTTTGCACGATCCTGTGTCAATCCTACATCCTTGTACCATTTTAAAATGTTTTTTATACACCCTTGTTCGTGCGGTTTTTCCTTTTATAGCAAAACGGTTGCTTGAATAGGTTTCCACTACAGTTGAGAAGGAACATGATCAAATCTTGTAAGATAAAGAAACTAGAAATCTATGCAGTTATCTGACTAATATCAGTGTACCCATCTAGAAACAAATGATCGAACGAAAAGAGCGCTGAAGTCGACGATCATTGAAGTGCAGACCTTGTGCACGTACACGTATGTCTAGTCTCGCGTAGTCATTTCGCCGATCCGAAAATGGCTGATCCGGCGAATGTATGGGATTTGCCTATTAATTTTTTTCTCGCTTTAGAAGTGTAGGTATTGCTTCAAAACCTACAAAAGGCACTTCGCGCTAACAATCGGAGCTCACTGGCGAAAGATGAGACCTCTGGACCCTTTGTGGCGACCTGTAGCCCAGTTCGAAAAAACGACGAGAAGAATAAGAAGAATAAGAATAAGAATAAGAATAATCTTAAAATGGTACTGGTGTTGCGTAGCCATACATTTTCGTCTAAAATTGCAAAGTTCTTTGAAGAAATTGGTCTACGAAGGGTTTTAACTACTTCATCTTATAGCTAGTGTGTCAAAAGGTACCAATATCACTTTTAAATGTTACTAACTGTACTGCATCGTTAGTTTTCAGACGAAAACAAAATTTGCGCTAATGTATGGCGGCCATGTTTTTTCCGTGTCAATCCTACATATGGAGTACTACATATGGAGTAGTAGTATGGAGTAGTATGGCGTATTAGGTATATATTACATTTACGTACTACATGCATGTGCACAGTGTAATGACTATAACTGCTGTAATAGATGTGTTCTACTTCTTCTGTTATAATGGCTAGGCCTGTGATGTATACATAATATTATGTACCACTTGCATGCATGGTTATATTGTTATCCATTAGTACAGTTGGCACTGAGATTTTGTTGGCTGTTTCTTGAAAAGCTGCATGCATGATCGTGCTATACGTCGCCTTTTCACTTCTTTAAACAAGATGATTAAACGGAGCGTATACACACTTGAACATTTCATGGCCCATTAGCAAGCAAAAGTAACCTTAAATCTTCAATTGAAGTCTAAATGGTGTAAACGTCTTCAACTTGTGCCATTCGTTCACATGATACACTCAAAAGGTACTTAATTTCCTACCATCTCCTAAGAAAAAGTGGCCTCCTGAATTTTATGGTTCCTGGAAATTCGGGAAATGAGCCATTCATGAAAATTTTATCCCACAAAAATTTCCCGCTATATGGTACAATGTCGTTTTCATAAATGCATGCATGCAGTATAAAATTGTATATGACATATAATATTATTGATATGTACTAGCTGAATCATGTTTACAGCTTCTTTCCTTGCATGATGCAAGCATGTGCCATATGTTCTTATTAGTGCCATATATATTCTTATAATATAGATTTGGACCATTGATTCGGGTTTGGTCAATGAGATTTGAAGGCAGGCATCAGGATTTCAAGCAGATTTGCCGTAGGACAAGTTTTAAGAATTTGACAAAAACGCTGACTATTCATCATCAGTGTCATACAGCCTACAACATTCAATGTAGTATTGTTTTTTCAAAGATTTCTTCCACAACTGGAGCCAAATGTTAGTATTGCATGCCTGCTTATATATAAGCTGCGCATGCAGGTACTGATTTATAGTATTATATATAATAAGATATAATATATATATAATATATATATAATTATACATAATATTAAGAGCATGCAATTATGATATTTTTTGACGCTATGGACCCCTTGCAGTTGCGCAATAATTGATTATGTAAATTGTCAGTCGGCCATGTTGGTGTACATCCTTCACCATTGACTCTCGGTAAAAGATTACAAAAACAATGCAAGGAACCACGAAAAAGAGGCTATTGCTCGGCGGTTACTTGTCTTCGATGAAACAAACGGATTCTAAGAGCAGGTACTTAGAAAAGCTGCATATAATTGACGGATTGGATCCTTACGAGACGGAGAGAAAGGAATGGAACGACGACGTTGACTTATGGCCTAGTATTACACACGTAAATCTTGGGATGTATTTGTTGGTTACTTCGAGTCCATACAGCGGTGAAGAACTCTTGAACTACAAGAGCTTGGATTGCTACCAGAACTTTTTATCCGGCTGGGTTAGAGAAATACTAGTGAAGTCTGTGACTAACAAAGAAGGAGTGAAAAAGCGAATAATCATTGCTAAGGTATGCACGATCAAGTGCTTTCTCGACATGATGCACTTAATTCTTTGAATTGAATTGAACTCTGCAGTATCCATATTACCACCAAAGTTATACCTTTAATGTATCAATAATTTCTTAGGTTAATCATTCACAAAGACTAAGTGAGAAGCCTCTGACTCCCTGGATCATTGCTGATCCAAATGGCAAGATTTGTAGTGTTCACTGTGACTGTATGGCAGGATTGGGTGAGTCTTGCTCACATGTAGCGTCACTTTTATGGGCTGTGTGCGAATTAGAGATTCGATGACCGTCACACAGAAGAAGGCTTATTGGGTTATGCCCAATGCTGTCAGGGATGTACCATATGCTGCCGTGAAAGACATCAAATTTGTTAAGAAAAAAAGAAGTATGCAGGAAATTCAGACATCAAAGACTCTGAGCACTACCACACCCACACCATCAAACAGTACTTCATTGGCAATTGGAACATGTAAAGAAAGTGAAACAGCGGCATTTTTGGCTTCATTGAGCACATGTAGAACTAAACCAGCAATATTATCAATAGTGGAATCATATACTTCAAATTACATTCCCAAGTCACTGGATGACAATCTTCCTCTCTGCCTATCCAAACTCTATCAATCTGATTGCCGGTATATGAATTATGGTGAATTGCTGAAGGTATGCGAGCAATGCAATTTTACGGTAGCACAGCAACAAGCCAGGGCTGTAGAATTCAATACCAAGACTCAATCCAAGTCTCCCCTGTGGTTCAGCATGAAAACTGGCAGAATTACAGCATCTCGCTTCAAGGCTTCTTCTCGTACAATTCCTGCATCACCTTCTATTAGCCTCATTATGGCTATTTGCTATCCGGAAATAGGTCGCTTTAAGAATGCATCAACTACCTGGGGTTGTGAGCTTGAGCGTACAGCACGAGATAAGTATATCAGCTGTTCATCCATCAATCATCAAGATTTGAAAGTGGACGAATCTGGGCTGTTTATATGTACTGAATACTCATTCATTGGTGCCTCTCCTGACGGTTTGGTGACATGTTCCTGCTGCGGTGATGGAATATGTGAAATCAAGGTATGTCTTTAATTATATGCAATTTTTCAGTGTACTTAATTGCACCCATTTGTGTATGCACATAACACACTTAACCACTGACCTCTATACCCTTCCACATCCATATTGTCATAGAGAAGGCACTATTGAAAAAGCTGTGCTAGACTCTAAATTCTGCTTAGTGGAAGAAGAGGGTGGGTTTTCCCTCAGACATGATCATTCCTACTTTTATCAGGTTGGTGAAATTTTCATTTTGCTTATTGCATGACATTGTAATAAATGCAACACCAAAATATATTATAATGAATTATGCCTTGCTTTTCTAACATGCAGGTGCAGTGTCAATTATTCTACACCCAAAGAACCTACTGCGATTTTGTAGTGTGGACTGAGAAGGATGTACACATTGAACGAATTTATCCAGATGGAACTTTTTGGCTGGAAAATGTCTCCAAAGTAAAGCACTTATTCAAGACATTCGTTCTACCTGAACTTGGCGGAAAATTCTATTCTCGAACATCTGATTCTGAGCCAGTTAGTTTGACACAAACACCTCCATCCAGTCCATCTACAAGTTTAATGCATGCACCCCCACCTGGTCCATCTACAAGTTTGATTCAAGCACCTCCACCCAGTCCATCTATAAGTTTGATTCAAGCGCCTCCACCCGGTCCATCTACAAGTTTGATTCAAGCACCTCCACCCGGTCCATCTACAAGTTTGATTCAAGCATCTCCACCCGGTCCATCTAAAAGTTTGACTCAAGCACCCCCACCAGGTCCATCTACAAGTTTGACAAAAGCACCTCCACCCAGTCCATCTACTAGTTTGGCACAAGCAACTCCACCCGGTCCAGCTATATTAAGTGAACCAGAACCTTCATGTGGGTCATTTCATGAACCCTGTGATGAATTACTGATTCAGAAGAAATATTGCTACTGTCACAGTCCAGAATATGGAGAGATGGTAGGGTGTGACAACCCAAGCTGCAAACATGAATGGTTCCACCTTGGCTGTCTCAAGCTGGATTGTCAGCCCACGTCTAAGTACTGGTACTGTCCCGACTGTAGAAAACTCCCAGAGTTCAAACAAAAGAGGAGCAAGAAATCAAGTCGCACAACTTGAAATTGTATATAATAATATAACTCAATCAAAAGGCACAACTGAATCACACATGTTTGCAAGAGCACAAGAGACACATACTGTCTTATCTAACACTGTTACTGATTTATCCATTGATGTTACGAAGTCCACAGGCTGTGTGGCACTCAGAAATGAAAACTTCTTTCGAATGTTCCTGATCACTCGCTCAACATGAATACGGACATTGGCTATTCTTCTAGTCTGTTCCACTTCAATACCAAATAGCTGGCTTCGGCCCTTGGTGAAGGTAGGGATTTTCAGTATTGAGCAGTGGAAACCCACTGAATCCGATATGTCAAATCCTCTGTCTGCTAAAACAGTATCACCAGGTAGAAGATTTTGTAGCAGCGAGCAATGCTCAGTAATGTATTTGTCACTGGTCCTGCCACCCCACCCTTCTGATATGTAACTCACTGTTCCTTGAGGTGTCACTCCTATTAGATATTTAACTGTATTGTGATGTTTGTAATGTGAATATGTCTGTGCTCTTGCCAGCAAGTCAGATGGCCTATCCAGGAAAATTTTGAAGCAATCTAGGATGACAACACATCGTGGACAATGCTTGCGAAATACCATAGGCATCGTTTTAAGCAGAACATCTCTGGTAGGCCATATGATTAATGGTTTAAGCTTGTTATAAAGAATACAAATAGTGTGATCGAACATTCGGCTGATGGTTGATTCATGAACCTTAAAACGGTATCCGAGGTCTTGCCCATAAAGATTCAAACGTAAGCGCATGAGTGTTACAAGCAGCTGTTGAAATGGAGATAGAGATGACTGTTGCTTTAGATGCGGCTTGACATATACAAACAACTTCTCTAGTAATTCCCAAGTAGTCAACCCAGTATAATAAAGTACCTTTTCGTCATCATCTTTAAAAGAAGCTTCACTCAAAGAATGTTCTTCGATTTGTTCCTGCAATTTGTTGGAATGTACAATCAACATTTTGTTTTCCTCCTTTGCTGCATTTAGCTGTCCCCGCAAGTGGCTAATTTCCTGTTGCTGGCTACCTTCCATGTCATATGTGGAGGAATCTGTTTGGGTATGGACATCACTGCAAGTAGTCTCAGAATCAATTTCTTCTGGCAACTGAATCTCAGCATCTGAAGCCAGCTTTGTTTCCTGCTCCAGCAAAGACCTTTTCCGCGCGGATCGTCCAAAAACCCTTGTAAACCTTCCAGATTTTGCCTTGATATCGCTCCCCTTTCCTTTGGTATTATATCCCAAATTGAGAGATGGGACCCAGTCAGGATTAGCGTCTTCGAACAGGGCAGAAAGACAACCTGATACAAAATGGTCTGAGCACACTCGTGTATTGCCAAACTGCTCAGGTCGTATGTCTTTTCTTCTAATTGCCGCTAGCCACTCCAATTGCCTACGCTTGCTAAGCTCCAGTGCCTTTTCTCCTTGGTGTTTTATTACACTGGGGAGTCTAAAAAACTTAACATCGTCTCTTCCGCTTCAATTCCCACATTTAAAAACTGCACAAATCACCATTATTCGTCCGCTGAGTAGAACGTGGTGTACACCAACATGGCGGCTGCAAAAAAGTGACGTCAACTCTCCGCCCACTACAAGGGATCTATACAGATGTGCTTTCTTCATGTGAAGATTTAAATTATCAGGATGAATTGACTGAATTGCTCATGTCAGTTGGCCAGAGAGCTGTACCTCCAACCACACAACTCAGTAGGCGAGTTTTAATTATTGTCCACTCACTTCATTTAACAGTATAATATTATTCCTAATCCTCTGTAGATACACCCACTCAAGCATTGCCGGTACTACTTATCGTATTAACAAGTGCCATTTGTTAATGAAGAATGAGGAAGAGGAGGGAATTCTTGTACCTTTTTTTGGCACGCTCATCGATATCATCAGTATTACATGTTCAGCTGACATCATTTTCATTGTCCGAATGTATACAACTATCAGCTATACCAGACGTTTTGCCGCTTACCATGTAGAAGAAACTGGGCATAATGTGTGTTTCTTTGCTGCGTCACTCAAGTGTCATTATTTCTTCAGTTGCATAAAAATTGCTGGCAAGCAGTATATCAAATCCAAATATGATTTGTCTGGTAAATAAATTAAATAAAATGACATACATTATATAGTGTGTTGACTATATAATATATATATATATATATATATATATATATATATGTCAACAACATGGCGGACTTTTAGGCGGTAGTCGAAGTCGTTGGTATTATTCAGTGAATTTTGTGTCTTTACTTCTGTTTTCGTCAACGAAGAATCTTTAAGACCTAAAGATTTGGATTGAGAGTTAATCACGAAGATTCAACTCGCTCCAACAATTTCCGTGGGCCTTCAATTTCTAGAGGTAGAGCGACTGTTTTAAAGTTGTTGTCTTCGTTTAAGAAGTTGTGAAAGGACTCGAAAACTGACAAAAGCTGTTAAGC
>CAUJGJ010000397.1:7367500-7387500 GCA_963170055.1 Halisarca cf. caerulea
GTGTGTGTGTGTGTGTGTGTGTGTGTGTGTACTGCGTGACACTTGAAATAGACTATGACTAAAGATTCTCCAGTCTCAAATTGAAAAATACCTATCCCATTATGTCTTCCATATTGTAAACAATTTTAGTAATCTCAATTTGCCCCCCTATCCCCTAATTGTGTATGCAGCCCTGATGTGTACCTCTATAAATGTATGTGTCTTCAGTGGTTGTCTGTGTGGGGGGGGCATGGTGTGTGTGTGTGTGTGTGTGTGTGTGTGTGTGTGTGTGTGTGTTTGATTGTGCACATTTAGCGTGTGTGAGGATGTCCATGTACATATAGTGAATATTCATGTTTGTATGTACTTTATGTGTGTATATCACATACTATGCTAATTTATATTGTCCTCTGCAGGAATTTGACCCTATATTGTTTTCATTTGGACTTCCGGTGTGTAACGCTCGTCCGATATATATATATATATATATATATAATATAGATTTGAAGAAAAGTCTTATAATAGAGAATTTATATAATAGTAATAGAGAAGTATGAATTTATATAGAAATGAGTTATAGGAATTGTTTTGAAAACAATTGCCAAATATGGCAATTGTTTTCAAAACAATCGTCCGGTTACAATAAACAGTATGTTCAATGAATGTTCAGCTGTGCACTAACCCTTCAATGTTTTGCAAGTAATTCGAGCGTGTGGGGCGGCAGCCCCCATGAGTTTTTAACTCGAATTACTTGTTCAATTTGAGACTGGAAAATCTTTAGTCATAGCCTATTTCATGTGTCACGCAGTACACACACACACACACACACACGCACACACACACACGCACGCACACACACATACACATACAAGCAATGTCCAAGTTGATAAATGAATCAGGAGCTTGAAACAAGCAGAAAACAAAAGTATTTTTGAATGAATTTGGTTCTTCTATGTTGGCAACTTGGAAAGACATTTTGAAAGAAGAGCCCCCTTTATCCCCTCCAACCTATATCCCTATTTCATTGTGTGGAATTCCACCATTGTGCCATGTTAGTGCCTTTATTCTTAATACTATTTAATTAATAATAAAAGAAAAAATAACACTGTGACAATGTCATGATTGTGTAATTTATTAATTTTTAATTTCATTTCACTTATAGTGTGTAATTTTGACATTGCATACAGCAGTATGCGTGTATACATGTGCATGTGTGTGTGTGTGCGCATGTGTGTGTGCATGCAGTGTGTGTGCACATGTATGTGTGTGTGTGTGTGTGTGTGTGTGTGTGTGTGTGTGCAAGCATGTGTGTGTGTGAGAGAGAGACTATTATGTACACTTTATTATCTCAACTTACTCGTCATAGGCTGACAAGTTAGATTTCATGGCCTTCCACAGATTCGTAACAAATGCAATTGGGGCAGGTCTCAGTTCTTCACCTGGGCTTTCAGATGATTTGAAGCTCTGTTATAAATGATGTTATATCTTCATGTTCACAGGAAAGAAAAGCTACTATATTTGAGGAACTGATAGTGAATTCAAAATTGGTGAACAATGTACGTATGACAGTAATAGAATGAAGAAAGTGTAAGTATGAAAAAGTTGTAAGTATAATATTGTGTGTGTGTGTGAGGACGTGTGTGTGTGTGTATGTATGTGTGTATGTGTGTGTGTGTGTGTGTGTGTGTGTGTGTGTACGTGTGTGTGTGTGTGTGTGTATGTGTGCGTGTGTGCACATGTGTGTGTACGTGTGTGTGTGCACATTGGGTGTACAAGTGTACGTGTGTACGTGTGAGTGTGTTTGTGTGTGTGTCCTTGTGTACATATGTGTGTGCATATATGAATATCAAATTTGCTCTCTATTTTCTCTAATAGAGAAAGGAAAAAGATGCATGTATGGCGTGTTTATGTCAGTATCAGACTCTTCAGTGTGTGTGTGTGTGTGTGTGTGTGTGTGTGTGTGCATGCGTGCATGTGTATGTGTGTGTGTGTGTGTGTGTGTGTGTGTGTGTGTGTGTGTGTGTGTGTGTGTGTGTGCATGCGTGCATGTGTATGTGTGTGTGTGTGTGTGTGTGTGTGTGTGTGTGTGTGTGTGTGTGTGTGTGCATGTGTGTGTGTGTGTGTGTGTGTGTGTGTGTGTGTGTTTGTGTGTGTGTGTGTGTGTGTGTGTGATCACGTAAATACAACCATAACTAGTACTATAAGTTATATTCCTTGGTCCTCGTTCTTCAGTCATCTGTGCTGTAAGCTATGTGAGAGTGTGTTGTGTGATTACCTTTGTTGTTATAGCATACGTATTGGCTATGTGCTTGTGTGTGAGGTATGTTTGTTCTTACATGAATGTCTATACATTCATGTAAGAATGTGTGGAAAATGTTTATGTATTAGTATGGGAAATTATATGTGTGTGTGTGTGTGTGTGTGTGTGTGTGTTTATGAGTGTGTGTGTGTGCACATGTGCCTGTCTGTGTGTAGACTTTGCCATTTGAAATTAGTTCAGATGTCTGTCTGTGCAATTGTGCATAGTTGTGTGTGTGTGCGTGTGCACATGTGCCTGTCAGTGTGTAGACTTTGTCAATAGAAATTAGTTCAGATGTCTGTCTGTGCAATTGTGCATTGGTGTGTGTGTGTGCATGTGCATGTGTATGTGTGAATGCAAGATAATACAAGCGATTCGAGTTTAAAAAACTCGTGGGCCGCCTACGGCCCTGGAAACTCGAATCGCTTGGAAATCGGCAAAAAAATCTTTCGGCTATATTTCGGCGAAATTCATTCGTTTGCTCCTGATTTTATCAGCGAAGGGTCTTTTAGACCAGAAGAGTTCTTCGAAATATTATTTTAGTCAATAATGCCGATTTCCAAGCGATTCGAGTTTCCAGGGCCGTAGGCGGCCCACAAGTTTTTTAAACTCGAATCGCTTGTTCCTCCCTTGCCACACTGTCCAGGGCTTCCAAGCCGATGTGTAAGTGCCTTTCATCCACTGGATCCGTACCTCCCTGTCTCCCACCTTAAAAACTCTTCCTATGGCAGGTTCATCTGAAGAATCTTGCAGATGCACTGCCACAAGCTGTCCTGCATGTATACCAGACATGTCTGCAACACTCTTTACGTCATTACTTTTGCACTTGTATGCTCCAATGTAGACCTATAAAGATTTACAATAATTGTACATAAATATATGTCAGCATACCATGAGATTTCAGAATGTATAACTCCCCAAATTCTGGCAAACAGTAACCACACCAAATTTGGGCTAGTTACCACACCAAAAGTTTCGGCGCATTACATGCCTTACAATAGACGCCCATATGCAGTTTATAGCGAAACAGCTGAAGATATACCGGCGGGGTGGCTGCAGGGAAAGAAAACGTCTCGATTGACTACGAGGGATCAAATAAGTTCAAATGGAAGAAATCACCTTCATCAATTGACAATCAGTTAAGTTTTGCATGAATAGTGGTCTATTCATTGTTCTGTGAGTAAGGCAAAAACAGATAATTTCGGGAATGTCACAGTACATAAACTGAATAGCCAAAGGAGATTAGGGGAAAGGTTAATGCCATATTCTGCATCTAGTCTAATCCCTTTTACCCCGATCAGTTTACTAGCTCACTGAAAAGAATAGGAACGTTCCTGGAATTACCAGCTTCCCGAAATTACCCACTTTTACCCTATAAGTGGTAACTGCAGAAGGTTTTTGTACCCTCAAGGTCTAAAGGATGGTGTTGTTAGGTGATATCATAATTTTAGTATCTATGGTGCTACGCCAAAAGTTGTAGGGTAAAGATGGTGTATTGGGTCGCCATATCAGACACAGGTTCCATCACATTCAACCCGCCGAAGTCAGACGGTAGTTAATCATAGATATTAGCTATAGGTTAGAGTATCTAATAGTATGATCTTAGACTGATATTTAGTAATCGAATATCATTTTATCCTGAAGGAAAATATCTGATTCGATTGTTGGTCACCATGTATGCAAAGTTTTTGCTGTTGATTATAGTAAGAGCTAGAAAAAAAATAGGAATGTTATATTCCTGATAAAACCTTATTTATAAAAAACCTTATCTGATAAAACCTTATTTATAAAACTATGAAACACCAATAGCCAAAAGGATGGATATAGCATTCTTTGCTAGCATAACCAAGATTATAAAGAAATGATTACTTCAACCTTCTTTGAAGAAACTCTTCGTATCTAAAGACAGGCTATGTACTATATAGACAACAACAACAACAACGACAACGACATTTCAGCCATGTTCAATATCCTAGTTAATGATTGAATATACACACATTGTAAATGTCAACCACACGGTATTTTGTAGATCTACTGAAGAAGTGGACGAATTCGCTGACAAACTTAGAAAATCATGAAACAAAGTTGGATAGTAGGTGAAATCACCAAAGATTACTCTATTGTATGCTATATGTTGTGCAAAATATTGAACATTTTCCATGCTTTCCCTGCAAAAGATCTTTTTCTATTAATCTATTTCTTCAAAGACAAGTTTTTACAAAACATGGTCCAGCACTCGCTTGCTGGATAGACTGCATGGCCCTAGTACATATAATAATACATTGTCAAATGTGAGATCCTGTTACGTCATTGACTCAATGAATCACTTACCTCTGGCATTCTTTCTTCCCTACTAAGGAGGCTATCTATTTCATCATCATAGTGTTCATTTTCCACTTCACTGTCATGATGGCCCGTTCCTTCCAAAAGATCCGTTGGTAGCTGTCCACTTAATTGTAGTCCACATGCTGCCTCTGTACCCTCTCCATTGTACTCAATAAATGTTTGCCATTCAGAAATAGATTCTTCGGAGAGCCAACATGCCCACTTCTTCAAATCTCCGTTAAATGTTGGGATGTCCAATTTTTCATATGCTGGAAGGCACTTCTTTGGGACACCTACTGGTAATGTCTAAGTAACAAGCGATTCGAGTTTAAAAAACTCGTGGGCCGCCCACGGCCCTGTAAACTCGAATCGCTTGGAAATCGTCTTCGAAGAACTCTTCTGGTCGAAAAGACTCTTCGCTGATAAAATCAAAAGCGAGCGAATGAATTTTACCGAAATATAGCCGAAAGATTACGTACTGACTTTGCGTCCGCCATGTTGTTGACATATATATATATATATATATATATATATATATATATATATATATATGTATATCTAGACATCGTTCCGGACGTTCCGGACACTTCCGGTGAAAGTAAAAACAATATAGGGCCGCCTTCAGGCGGCCCAAAAATATTGTTTATCTGAATCACATAATTTGTTTATTAGTATCTAAGGTCATCATGCATCATACCTTTAAGAGAATGAAACCGTCTTTTGACCATGCATCAGAGCACCATTGCCGGTAGTACATGGCAGCCTTTTCATCTTCATTTAAAACAAACTTGAAGTGAAGTGGTTGGGTATGGCCATGAATTTCCTCGATGCAGTTTGACAGCCAGCTCTTGATGTCGTAGACATCCTGCACTTTTCTCACTATTGGTGTAGGAGTGTAACTAGCAGATACTGCACTTCCCAGCTCTGCATTAGTATCAACAAAGAGTGATCTTATCATATTAATATTATACATAATATTATGTACTTACATGTATGTATAAAGTGGAATCTCTCTATAACGGACACTTTGGGAGTGGCCCTAAAGAAATGGTTTGTTGTAAGGAGGTTTTCACTATTCAGAGGTTATTTTACATGCATAGCCATCCATCTGGTCCCACTAAAGCAGTCTGTTATAGAGAGGTTTTCACTATTTCACTATATTTATTTTAGGAGTTTGTTATTAGATGTTCCATGGTATATGCAAGATCACATATATGTATGTTTGGGTATCAGGTATATGAATGTACATACGTACCTGATAGAGTTTCAGCTCCATTTCTCCTCAAGTATGTAGATATTTTAGAAAACAATTGATCAATATCTTTGTGAGTATGACCCACGGGTAGAAAATTAACCTTTATCTATGATGAATAATAAGAGCTATCATGTATGTCACATATACGCAATCATTGTTTTCTCTTTACAAATTTCTGTCTTAGTTTACCTTTCTGAACACTTTCCTTTCCACTAGTAGTGCACATAGAGACAAAACATATCTGTTTTTATTCTCGCAAAAGCAGCTGTCTATTTGTAGGTACAATACTTGGGGGAGTCTATCCACTTGTTGCAGGGCATGGAGTAATATTGTGGCAGTAAGGTTGCTATCATGGGGCCATTCCATCAAATCCAAGAACACTAGTGGAATTTTCCCTTTCTCTGCCTTAGTATGGATCAGAGCTCCTATGGATATACGTATGTACGTATGTTCATACGTAAGTACATGCAATGTACCAAAGTTTGTATTATCACAGTATTACATGTCCAAAAACAGCTAGCATAGCATACACATTATCAGAAAGAATATCATAATGAATGGCATTATTATATGACACATGTCTACACATTACCTGTTATGTGAGTCCGTATTCGCCACAGATTCTGTGTGGACTTAGTGCTGGTTGCATAAAAGGGCAAATTGGTCTTTGCTTGTGGTCCATACCATCCATTATAACAGTTATGTACTTCTCTGGCGTTCTTCGTGCCTTCTCTCTGTGACTGTAGTATTTTTCCCGCTCTTGCCTGTAGAGTAATAATTATTGATGAAGTGCATGATTAACCATTATGTACATACGTACATACATAGGTATACCTATGAGTGGAATTGCATGGCACAGCTTGTGAATCATACATACTGTACGTACTTTCAACTTAATTTCATTTTATGACAACTGCATATACACCACCATCCATATGTCCTTCCATAAACAAATGATTGATACTGAAATAGAAGTATACAATGCAAACTCCTTAATATGCATACACGTACTCATTTTGAATGTCGTGCCATCCAGCTGAATAGTGATGTGATTAGAGAGGTTTAGCATAGCGTTTAAATGCTACGTAGTAAGCTGACAGGTACATTTGAAATTTAGTATGTTTTTTGTTTTAGCAACATCGAATACATTATACATAACGTTATAGTGATACAGAAGGAGGACAAATTTTTTGAGAGTTGTTGGCGATTCTGTAGGAGTTTCGGGCCATAAATACATTCTTTTACTATCAGAAACAGAACACCAGGTTGAAGAGCAGCAATTAGAGGAGCAAAAGAGAAAGCATCACCACGAGGCTTGAAATGTAGAGCAAGAACGTACTAAGATACTTTGATACGTCGAAACCGTTACTAAGACCATTCTGATTTTCCACACGAAACGTAGTAAGCTTATTATGTAACGATTTACGTAGTGCTAAACCTCTCTATTGTGTATGTACAATGCTGAAGGATTGCCATTTAAAATATTAGCGCACTACTTACTCCACTTTTTTTGAGATGTTCCGTGTAGTCCTCTTCAAGTCTTCTGGTGATCTCTTTCTTTCCTGCTGACTTTTGCCTCTTTTGGCAAAACTGGACACATAAGTCACATTTTGAAAAAAGACTTTGCTGCAAGAATTGAGTATAAACATGTTTCATAATTTTTGTTGTAGCTCGCACTATGTTATTGTATTCAATTCACATTATTACAGCATACGTACATACGTATGCATATGTGTTTTTTTCTGGGTGCCACTTACAGTAGCCTCTGGCTAATGGTTCCCCAGGTTAAGTAAGAATACCCTATCCACCTATACCCTATACTCTATGCACATATTCAACACTGCATTGAATATTTCATAATAATATACATAGGTATGCAAATACGTTATATGCTACGTATACTCACTGTACACACGTATGTACTGTATGTACCATTCTGGTATGTACGTACATACAAATGTACGTACATAAATGCTAGTGGACATACACAATGTACATAGATATGTATGTATACCTTGGGAATCACAGTGTTCTTAAAGTGCTTGTCACAAAGTGCATAGAAATGAGAGGCAGATACCACATCAATCCATTCTGCTTTCAGCTCTTCCTTCATCATTCTGTACACTGCTCGCTTGGTGAGAAAGTGAGGAAGATGTACCTACGTATGTATACGTACGTATGTAGGGACAATGAAACCCGTAGGCTAAATGTACATTTCACTAGGGACAAATT
Source organism: Halisarca cf. caerulea (assembly GCA_963170055.1). Classification (NCBI taxonomy): domain Eukaryota; kingdom Metazoa; phylum Porifera; class Demospongiae; order Chondrillida; family Halisarcidae; genus Halisarca; species Halisarca cf. caerulea. The sequence goes on from CAUJGJ010000397.1 coordinate 7,375,591, forward strand.
TGCCCTTTACCTGTTCAAGATGAGGCATTCTATCTCCAATTAGGTTGAATTTGGCTTTCATCCAGGCAACTGTTTCTGTGTGCCTCTCTGACTTTGACCTTGTTTGTAATTTTGCTACAACTGTATTGCAGCCCTCTTGATGCTGTCAAAATACTTCTTTCAGTAATGTGTGGGACACGTTTGTAATCTTCTTGAAAGCTTTACGACATACTTCTTTACCCTTGAAAATTGGATATGCAAAGGAAAATCTCAGTGTTATATTGCTATTGATTTAGGTGATAAACTCACAGCAATGTTGTATTTTTGCTCATTCCATTTGGTGGTCCTATTGCAAGCTGTAGAGAAGCAATCAAGCAAATACTGCCTCCTTTGTCTTCGGCTCATTGATTCATACTTTTGTTGTATTTGTTCCACCTCAATTCTGCTGAGTTGAGCAAAGCATCTTTGCTTGCAGCATTCTTCCAACAGGACATGTGCTCCTGCTATATGTACATACATACATACATATTAAATTTTGGTCAATTACAGTCATTTTCCTGAAATGTATACCCATTCACAATTTATAAAGTTCAAATGATCATTGTCGCAGGTGTGACATATGCACATATGCAATGTTACAAAAATGGCTGCCCTAAAGTCGGCTGAAATCAACCCCCACTTTTCTTGCGTTTAGTGTATTTATGGAATACAAGAAACATACAAAACATCAATATGACTATTAAATGCAACAACAGTCCACTTAACTTTGTTGCCAATACTTCGCAAAGTCGAAAAAACGACCGCAGATTCGGACCTTAAAAATAACTTTAGTGCAAAACCCGGTCATGTAAACCATTGTTTAGAACAGCCATACTTTTGTCAAGACCTTTCTAACATCAATATCTAAATTTTCACCGTTGTCGAACTTACCATTCTCTTTCGTTCCGGAGATGTCCATCAAAATGTTCTTTTTGACACAGAGTAAAACCACAAACTTGTGCACATGTCGGGAATGGAGCATGCTATCAAAATCGACAGCGGTGAAAATTTAGTTTTACCTATCATGATCAAACTCCCACGACATGGCTCCTCTACACAACCGTTTTGATGACCGGGTTTTCGAAAGAAATTCACTCGTTGCAAAAGTCTCTCTCTCACCGTTTGTCACAAGGCAGTCACGCAATATGATGGCGTCACCAAGCAGCAGTAATGCTCGGTGACATTGATATTTCTTCTAGCACGAACGAATAACTATTAGAACGTTTTGAAAACACGAAATGTGCAGACTATTGCGATATTCGATACAATTCACTTCGGTTTAAGAAAGGGAAGGCCTATATTTCAAGCCGACTTCATAAACATTCACGTGACTAAAGCATGTACATTAGTAAAACGTGTAAATTTTGAATTAACTTCCTTTGTAAACCACACAACGCCCCTCTGTTTACAGAATATGCACATGTTATACCTGCGGTACATACTTCTGGGTAGTATTGTAGGAGTTTCTCCATTCAATTCAGTACATTCTTCTAAATCTGAGCATTCTGTTTAGAGGTGCATAGTAATTGCTGAATAATGCAATGTAGTACTATACCTTCTGCTCACCCCATTCATCCCAGTAAATTGTATCTTCAGAATTCAATGTTGTATTTGTTGAGTTTAGGTCATGGTCTTTGTTGAGATGGATATCTATGATAAGTTCAAGGCAAGCGACATATTCATCCACTGTGTGCAGGCCTTTTGCATGTACATACGTATGTATGTGTGTGGCAATGTCAGCATTGAAATTGTTTTATAAGGCATGCTAAAGATTGAACATAATTTGTGTTTAGCAGAGGGGTTAACATACATACTTATGTACATATGCATGTACGTACTTAGGTATATTATACAAATGCACATTATATGATAGGTCTTTATATGCGTCTTAATTGCAAAAGATGCCTATAGATAAAAATGTGCATTTGTATTTGTTGGTATTGCATTTGAGTGTGTGTGTGTGTGTGTGTGTGTGTGTGTGTGTGTGTGTGTGTGTGTGTGTGTGTGTGTGAAATTAAGCACGTGTGTGTGTGTGTGTGTGTGTGTGTGTGTGTGTGTGAAATTAAGCACGTGTGTTTGTGTGTGTGAGAGAGAAAGAGAGAATTTACTAGCCTTGGCAACACCATCTGTATATTTGTATGTATGCACTTACAGGGAAGTACTAAGGAATTTTTGAGTGGTGGTTACTAATGGATCCCCACCCCCACGTACATATATTTAGCAGGATATGTTTCTTTGAACTTGGTAATTTTTAAATTACGTACAATGTACATATGTACTGTATCTTCAACTGACCACACTCATCGGTGTAAATAGTATCCTCTGAATCTGCATCTTCCATGTTGCTGTATTTGTCCATGTATATAGTATCTTGCGAGCCTACTATAAATTCATTTGTAGAATATTGCTTTTAATGATATGTGTACATACGCACGTATGTTGTGTGTGTGTGTGTGTGTGTGTGTGTGTGTACGTATGTTTGTGTGTGCATAGTGTGTGTGTGTGTGTGTGTGCGTGTGTGTGCGTGTGTGTGTGTGTGTCATTTTGTGTGCATATGTGCCTCTTGGGTGTGTCTGACCATTGAACATACGCATTGCATTGCTCTTGGTGAACAGGCAATATCAAAATTTTGTGTACGTATGTGTACATGCATTCATGTGTGTGTTTGAATACATATGAAACATCAATCCAGGGAGGAGTGTGTGGGAAATTATTGTACACATCAATAGGGTGATAACTCATTTCCGTGTGTATACCAGTATATTAGGTTGAGTTGGGTGGAGCATTTCATTCCACTAACCATATCAGTTTTACGTATATTATACCAGCCTCAAGTTTTTCACTACAACCTCCTCGACAAAAATGATGAGCCAATGGGTCCAATTCAGACCGTGAAGCATGTCACAACCAAAGACGGGCAGCACAAGAGTGACTCCATAAAAGTGAGTATATTATGTGGAATATATTCTATCATGAGAATGGTTATTCGCACTATAACTTGCATCATGCACGTTACATTTTGAAACCAGTAATCATTCAAATATTATAGTTCAGTAACATACAAAAAATAATTATTTATACATTTATTCATACTCTAAAACAACGCACAATTGCAGTTATAATAACAAAAATTCTACACAATGTCATGTTATCAGGTCATATTCAAGAGTTCTGTAAAGGTAGTTCTTCGTTTGAAGACCTTTGACATCACGGCAAATTCTTTTCGTCGTCTCTTCTGTGGATTCACTGATGCTGACCAATTTCTGAGGATATGGGAAACAAGAACAAGATATACTCCAGGTGAACTTAGAGTTTGCGTAGAGGTGTCCTTATTTCCGGGGTTTTACGTATAATGTAAACCTGTCAAGGAAAGGATGTTAAGTTGGGCATGCAGAGCAACGGTGTCCTGTTAAAGGAGGTACCAAGTAGTGTGACAGAAGGGGATTGCTGTATCACAAGTATAGGAAATACAAGAGTGTGTGAGTGAGGAATGGTTGAGTGTGTGAGTAGGGAATGCGAATAGTTGAGTGTGTGAGTGGGAATTGTTGAGTGTGAGTAGGGAATAGCCGAGGGTGTGAGTGGGAGCTGTCAATTTAAATATGATCATAACTAATTGAGTAGTGTACCAATATGGAATTGTTACGTGCACGAGTAGGGAATACAAGAGTACATACGTATGTGAGTGGGGAATAGATGAGTGTATGAGTACGGAACTGTTGAGTGCGCAAGTAGGGAACACTTGGGTATGTGAGCAAAGAATTGTTGAGTGTGCAAGGGTACTGCCTGTTATGTATGTACGTTCGTACAAAAGTACTGCAAACACTCACTTGGCTCTTCCATGACACTTCATTAAAAACACATTCTATAGACTTTGACATACGTACATGATGAGCACCACTTCCCATCAGAAGTTGGAAAGACTGCATTAATGGCTATGTGGAGAAAAAAAGTAATCATTTGGATGAATATGTCTCGCACAATACAACACACTTTAATATCATACATAAGTGTTTGTGTTTCATTTGATAGTTTCCTCTCTTTTAATTAATAAGAAGTGTGCAAGCTACAAAAGTCACTCATATTCCTAGAATTTGTCCAGGCAATACACATAGAATAATATGTAGTGTGTATATATGCATGTACCATGTATAACCTGTCTACTGCAGTCATCATTGTGATGGAGCTTCCCTGGCAATACATGTACAGGGATATTTAGATATTTCAAGCAGGAATACCATATAGGCTGTTGAATATCACACTCTAGTAAGCGTGAATGACATTGTAAAATGTCACTTGGTACTTGAAAAGAGTGATCATACGTATTACGCATTACATCCACAGCTGGCCAGATTAATCATGCTTTGATGTATGGAAGTACGTACGTAGATTGCTGTTTGTTTGGGACTGAAAGTTTGTGACCATTACAGGTAGTTGGTTGCTGACACAGGTTCCACTATATATGTACATACGTACGTTGGTACGTACATGTATACATACATACGTATGAGCTAGCTAGGGCAAGTACGTACATCTGTATGCTATGCATATCATTACAACCCATATGACATTTACTACAGCAAAAGACTTTGCAACATTGAGGGACATCAGCGATGAGGAAGAAGAAAGTGATGATTGTGATGATCTTGATGGACATAACAGCATAGTATCTGGACATAGCAGCAATCTATCTGGCAGCAACCTATCTGGCAGCAGCACATCGGCAGCAGCACATCTGGCAACAGCACATCAGGCAGCAGCACATCTGGCAGCAGCACATCTACCAGCAACATATCTGCCAGGTCTTCCAGTGTCTAAGGAACTAAAAGGGGAGCATCTGCGGGTGAAGGGGATTTGCCACACAAGAAGGCACTCAAGTTAGAAGATCATATACCAAATGCAATTGACCAAGAAATAGAAAAGAAGAGAGTTGGTTAGTTTCAATATTCTATTACATCATATGAAAACTATATCCTTTAGGCACAGCTTCCTTTTTGTACACGATAGCCACCCCAACACCAATAGAGATCCCTGTGAATCAGTGCAGAGAACCCACGTCAGCCAGGTTGCTAAGGAAGGTGGATCACAGGTTTGTTGAGGAGTTAAAGAGGAGGATGTTGGAAGATCCTAGTGCACCAGGAGTGTCCCCACTAGCACTATTGTGCTATAAGAAGAAGAAAGAGGTGGTCAGGGTCTTATTTTATCTGATCATAACACCAGATACATTTATATGGCACTGCTCCCATACACAGAGTAAAAAGGAGTTTCTCATACACCTTGAGGGAGAGTACACATACAAAGTTTTGGGAGGCCTCCACACACTTGTTGCAAAGAAAGAACTCCACAATGAAAAACCAGGTACGTACATTGACCTATTATAAAGTGCATGTATGTAACATGTGACCATTAATACAAAGTAGTCCTAGAGTAAAAAGCACGTCTTTGTTTAGGTCATATTATTATTCATTCTTCATACTTAGATCATCCAGCTTTTGCGAAATGCACAGGGTTCATTTATTGTGGCCTAAATGATGAGGAGTGCCTGCGATTGGCCTCCAGACATATTGTGAATGGGCATTTCATCCATCAAATGACACACAGGGACTATGTAAGTAAAATAGTGCTTACACATAAAGCCCAATAAATGTATTAAGTACATACGTACGTACGTATTATGCAAATTATATACACAGGTTGAGGCTTGTAGGTCACGCTTGTACACAATGAATAGCAAGAATGTGAATGTTGATCCAACCCCATCCCCTACACCAGTGTGGAAGAAAGTGTGCAAAACTTGCATTCTACCTTCAGTGAGTCTAACAGTCTGTGCACACACACACACTATCAAGTAGTATAACAAAACTGTCTGTACACTTTTGGACTCTTGAAGAAACCCGGGCTTTGATCAGCGTTTGGGGAAACCAACGTGTCCAAAGCCAGCTGGACACAGCATTCCGCAACAGATTAATTTATGAACGGGTAGAGAGGGAGATGCGGGACATGGGATATAGTCGCTCGTGGGAGCAGTGCCGAACGAAGATAAAGAATCTCTCCCAGAGGTACAGAAAGGTACGTTGTTTGTTGCTAATCTGTGCTGTACCACATTACAAATATGTGCCATCTTTTGTGCAGACCAAAGATGCGAACCGCATCAGCAGGCAAGGAAGAAACTCGTGTCCCTTTTACGAAGAGTTGGACACGAGCAGCATCCTCTCCACCGCTGGTGCTGGAGAGCACTCCACGTGTTGACCCTGGTTAGTACCATCTGTTGTTTCATGTCTATCAGTGTGTTCCTATTACACAATGCCGATGTGTTTAGTTGTGTTTCTTTACGTGTGTTTTGCATTCTGTATAGAGAATGGTGGTGACCCTGCTGGCATCCCTGACATGTCAGTCAGTACTACACCAGGTAAAACAACCCCTTTTGTATTCTATTCCTTCAACTTTGCATTTCACTTCAATGTTTCCACATGCAGATGCAGATCAGCTGGACACCAGCACAGTGTCATCTGCAGTCCCTACTACCGCCTCCCGAAACACCACGGCCACCGAAATGCTTGCCACCACCACAGTCTCAGCATTCGCAGAGAATGATAGTGACCCTGATGGCATCCCTGACACACCAGTCAGTACTCCACCAGGTAATTAAAAAAATCATTTTCATGTATTAAGTCAACGTCACTCTTTACTTTATTTTCTGCACATTCAGATGACGCTCAGCTGGATACCAGCAGAGGCACACCAGTCCCCACTACCCTCACCACTTCTGCAAACACCACAGTGACCGGGACATCCACCACCACCACCACCACTGCTTCAATTGCTGCAGTCACCGGGACGTCAACCACCACCAATACAATTGCTGCAGTTGCCAGGACATCCACCTCACTTGCAACAAGAAATAACCCTAACCCTACAACAACCAGTGGACGTCGAAGTAAGACTGTTTTTCACTGTGGTGGTGTGTATACACATTTCATTGGCTGTTTGTTGCACTCTGCAGCTTCCAGGAGAAAGAGGCCAGTGGGACAAGAAGGAGTCTCAGCAGACATCCTCAATGTACTTGGTGCGCTTGAGGTGGAGGCTGACAGGCGTGCTGAAGAGCGCGAAGAGAAAAGGCTTCGCGTAGAGGCAGAACTGGAGGAGAAAAGACGTGAGGCAGAGCGGAGACATGAAGAACGCATGCAGACCATGTTTATGGGCTTCATGCAACAATTCATGTCTTTCGCCTCTGCCCCTACATCATTTTATGCACCACACTCCATGCCCCTATTTCCTCCCACACCCCCACTGCATGCAACACAGCCGCCACACCCTGCATATTCTCAAACACCAGAACTGCCATCACCATCTGTGTCCCCAATTTTCTACCGCATCACCACCACCACACCCCATGTACTCCCCACATACACACGATCTTCCACCACACACCATGCCCTCACCAGACTCGCCATAGTTAATTATTTTTCTTAACAATGTATACATCGAACATCATTTACTATTATTATTATTATTATTATTGACAATGTATACTTTCAAGGTACAATATTGACTCTTATTACGGCCACCACTTGTATTCTTAACAATATAATACAATCGCATATAATTAGGCTAGAAAATTAAAAGCAATCTGGAAAATAAAGGATTAAGTGCTATTAACATGTGCCATTATAGCATTCCGAATATGTCTTGCATCAGTGCTGTTGCTACTTTAAGTGGAAGCTGCAGCAGTGGAAAACGTACTGCCCTCTTGAAGCCCCCACTCTGCCAAGTACCCATCCCCTTGCATTTCACAAAAGTTGTGGAGCACCACACAAGCTGCTACCACATTTGATACATTTGACAGGTTGTCCATACGTTTCAGTAAGCATCTCCGACGTCCCTTCAGTCTACCAAAGGCATTCTCTACAACCATTCTGGCCCTACTCTGGCGATAGTTAATTGTCTTCTGGGGTCTAGTTGTATTACCATTATCCGGGAAAGGCTTCATTAACCATGGTAGGAGTGGATAGGCCGGGTCTCCAAGGAGAACAAGAGGGACGTCAACACCTGACAGACGCCTAGTTGCTTGAGGTAACAATGACCCACTGTTCCCTTTCAGATAAACTGAAGAGTTTACAAACACCCTTGCGTCATGGCACTTGCCGGGCCATCCAATGTTGACATCCATAAATCACCCTCTGTATTCCACAACAGCCTGCATGATAACGGAGTAAAAACCCTTTCGGTTGTAATAATCTGCAGTACTCTCTTGAGGTCGCAATATGGGTATATGTGATCCATCAATGGCCCCAACAGCTTGGGGAAATCCCCACAACCTCTCAAACCCTTCCACAATTTCTTCCAATTGTCGTCCCTGGGGGAAATGTACATATTTTGGTAGTAAGTGCTGTGCTATCGTCTGCTAGGTTTCATTTACAATTGTACAAACAGTGGATCGGCCAAGTCCAAACAACACTGACAAAGTCCTATATTCTATGTTTGTTGCTAGCCTCCACAGTGTTACAGCAACCCTCTGTTCTACTTCAATAGACTGCCTCAAATGAGTAGTCTGTCTGTGATGTATGGGCACAGCTCAGAGCACAGCACTTGAAAGGTTGTCTTCTTCATCCTCAGATTCTCTTTCCACCATTCTTCCCCAAACAGCCCTGAAGAAACAGACTCCCACCATACGTTACTGCGGGACCTACACCACACAGATCGACTAAGCAGGCCTTGCGCAGCCGAATCAAGCTGAAGAGCAGCCACAATCCTGGTTCTGTGGAAAGAAAGCGATAGCATAACTGTTACAACTGGGCTACTACTTTCCGCAGATGTACGTACCGTCGCCTCCGTTGTGCACGTAAATACAACAGCAGTCGGGCTTGATATCGTGAAATTCGACGCCTTTCCCTCCGCCGTCTGGCAGCACGGTGACGCCTGCAAAGCTGCTGGTAACCCTGCCATGCTACGAGAGCTAAAACAAACAAAATCATAGCCATTTTCAGTCTTCAATCCATTCGCACCTCAATACATGATTATACATATCACGTGCACATCGCGTGATTGATCAACTTGATTCGCATCTGTTTGACCGCAGTGTGAACGCGTCAATCCGGATTCAATCCGGGTAGAAAGCTAACCGGATCTAATGCGCATTCGATCCGGTTGTGTAGTGTGAACACGCCTTAAGACATGCATGAAACACCGTAACTGTGTGGGTAGATACACTAGGTATTTTACATATTTAGATGTAACAGCTTCTTAGAATGAATGCCCATTCTTATAATGAGTGTCTACCTGAAAATTAGCTTAATTTGCATGATTGTTTGTGTTTCTTGATAAAATTTAGCATATTTCTTGAATATTTTGTGCATGAGCATAAAATTCACTGATTTTGAGTTCAATTATAACTTTTATCATAATGCAAGATTAATAATAAATAGTACATAATTGACATGTGTGCACATTACAATGACTCATATTGCATTTTTGGGCCGCTGAAGGCAGCCCCTATATTGTTTTACTTTCACCGGAAGTGTCCGGAACGTCCGGAACGATGTCAGTATATATATATATATGTCAACAACATGGTGGACTTTTAGGCGGTAGTCGAAGTCGTTGGTATTATTCAGTGAATTTTGTGTTTTTGCTTCTGTTTTCGTCAACGAAGAATCTTTAAGAACTAAAGATTTGGATTGAGAGTTAATCATGAAGATTCAACTCGCTCCAAGAATTTCCGTGGGCCTTCAATTTTCAGAGGTAGAGTGACTGGTTTAACCCTCCTACCCTCACCATACTAAACTGTGGTTTCTACAAAATAACATTCTTGTGAAGTTTTTTCATGCTACAATTAGACATCTAGCACATGTTTGGTATCATTTTGACTGAAATGAAACATTGAATCTTATTATCAGACTGAAAAGTCGTTGTCAATAGCAACAAGAGTGTAATAAGCAATTATATGCCTAAAAACGATGGTTCAAATCAGTCCCCGATATTGTGTAATTTTTTTCCGAATTGCACATAAGTGTATGGCTATGATAGACCTACCATTGACAAGCTTAGGAAACGCTCTTTCTAATTAGGTATGAGATGCCAGTCAGAATCAAATGCAAAAAGCCAGAAATCGTGGTTACAAATATATAGGCAATTGCAAACAACTTTACAATATCAAAACAACAGAAAGGAAGTTAAAACAGTAGAAATTATGAATAGATCCTCTTCCTAAGCCTCTTTCTTGCTCCTACAGGTCTTCCCACTTCCCTTTTGGATGGAATACAGGGCAACACTCCATCAGCTTTACTCTTTTGAGAGGCAAAGTACCTCGATCGTTGTACTGCAAAGTTCTGACTGTGCCACTTTCCATGACAGTCCCGGTTGAACATTTGGCACAGTGATGGACTGAAAGGACAGTCTGAGCACTGCCTGCTGGAACGCCGGTGGCAAACAACACATCTCCTCCTGTTTGCTGCCTAACAGCCATGCTGCAATGGTGAACAGCAAAAACATTGTCAGGAGCAAGCACATACCCAGTGCCATATGTTTCTATGATAGCCAGTACCAGGGTATCACGAAAGCTTGACTCAGTTGTAGGCTTCTTGCCTTCCTGAACACATTACCATTTGTGCAGGATGAAGGCATTGGTGGCTGCAATTTCTATTAGGTGATAAAGAAGAGTCTTCCAGTATCGCTTGGCTTGACGTAATATGGGATGGTATCGTATGAGCTGGTCTGACAGGTCCACCCTGCCCATAAAACGATTATAATGGTCAATGGGTGATGGGAGAGGAACCTCAAGGGTGGCATACTGTCCAGACTGATTGCCTTAAAATGATTTCTGCTCATCAGGTCCGTCACACGCACAAGTACCTGCAAGGGGAACAAATACAAGTCATATGTAAAAATGTAAAATAACCATTATGCATGATGAAGATAGCATGACATACACAAAACCTACATATTATTGCTGTTCAGGAAATATAATATTATTATGTATTCATCACACATGAATAGTTATACAACACAACCAAATCAGATAGTATTATACAACTATTCACTAACCTGAGAGCCCATTGGATTCCAGGCTTGCCTGTAGCTCCTGACAGAGTTGACACTAAGCAACATCAACACACCTATGTATGGCAGCATCTCTTCCTTTGTAAATTCATACAGTGTAAACCGCCTGTACATGGCCGGCTTTTGCAACTTCTTTGCTTCAGCATAAGCTTTTGTAGAATCCTCTAGGTGCTGCAGTACGTCCTGGTTGAAAAAAAAGACAGAATATCTCCAAAGGGGACTTGCCAGATAGTTGGATTTGGGGTCCAGGCTGTCGCAATGGTTGAAAATCCCCTGGTTGTTGGAAACCAGCATCTTCCTGGTCAATCTTGCATGCACCATTAGGAATAAAACTCACATACTGTCCAGCTTGGGTTCTGCCTCCCCGACTGGTTTGTGAACGAATAAATTGTCTTACATTTGTATGTATGGTTCCTCAATTCCGTCTCTGTGATGGTCTTCCACACCTTGTACCACGTTGATGTTGTCTGTTCCTGCCTGTTACTGGAAAGGCACTTGGTATGTCTGATTCGTCATTGGAAATCCACAAATCAGATTCAGCCTCAGATTCATCATCAATAAAGTCATCCACAATACTGTCATCAGGGTCTATACTGTCATAATCAGAAAATCATGGCTCTTTTCAGTGACAGGGCTACGCCTTCCTTGGTGTACTGATAGTTCCAGAAAAGATAGCTGCTCTGGAGAAGAGCTGTCACTATCTGAACTCTGAAAGGGGTCCAAAGCGGTGTGACCAGCGCTGGAGGAGCTTATGTGTTGCACATCAGGAACAATGCAAGTTGCGTTTGGCTGACCTGAATCCTCACTAGGGCCTATCTTGTTTCCAGTTACTGAGGT
>CAUJGJ010000397.1:7390000-7455000 GCA_963170055.1 Halisarca cf. caerulea
TGTAACATAAGAAATGCCTTTACACACATACACGTACACACACACACACACACGCGCGCACACACACGCACACGCACACACACACACACACCTGCATGAATGCATTGATTCACAAGCACAATAATGCTACCAAACTCACCATCCTTTCCATTTGGGATTTAATTTAGTCTTCATGTGAAGAAGCACAATAGAACACAATAATTCCAGAAACTGGTACACACACACACACACACACACACACACACTGTGTACACACACACACACACAGGCACATACACACACACACACACACACGCACACACACACACACACACACACACACACACACACACACACATTTTATCATAAAATCTTTAGTCTACACAAAACCATGCATTATATCTCAGGCCCAGGATCTTTCAATTCCGTGACGATGATTTCCAAGTGATTCGAGTTTCCAGGGCCATAGGCGGCCCACGAGTTTTTTAAACTCGAATCACTTGTTCTGTGTCTCTCTCTCTGTCTGTGCATGTGTATGTGTACAATGTGTATTTGTGCCACTAGTACATTATATACTGTTCACTATGTAAAGTATGTTGGTCAATTGTTTGTTGAATGTGTGTATTTGTATGAGTAAATGTGTTTTAAACTGTGTACATATGTACACACACAAACTGAAACATTTACACACATACTCACTGAGACATGTACATGTGTGCATGTACACACACTGAGAAATTACAGAATATTTATAAAAATGGAAGTCATAGCACTTACAGTGTAAAGAAAAGTGGATATGTTAAGGCATAAATACAAACACTAAGACATGTACATGCATATACACACACGGAGACATGTAGACGTGTCATACATACACATTCACACACACACACACACACACACACACACACACTGAGACATGTAAATGCGTACACACACATACACTGAGATAATTACAGAAACTTGTAAGAATGGAAGGCACAGCACTCACAGAGTATAAGGAATATTGGCTATGTTAAGGCATATACACAAACATTAAGACATGTACTTGTGTACACACAGAGAGACATGTACACATACACACACACACACACACACACACACACATACACTGAGACGTGTACATGCATGTACACACACATACTGAGAGTTTATTACAGGAAATTATAAAATGGAAGGCATAAGATAGCACTCACAGTGTAATGAATAGTGGTTATGTTAAGGTATAAACAAACACACATACTAAGGCATGTACATGCGTACACACAGAGAGAGAGAAACATGTACATGCATACACACACACTGAGACATGTCTGTTCACGCATACACATACATGCACACACATTGAGACATGTACATGTGTATACACAAACGCTCATGATTATAGTTTTGCATTGTGATGTGTGTTATAAGTAATAAAAATATTATTAATAAAGGAATATTAACTGATATGCGCATAACCACATGCACACACACATTCATCTGCTGTGTTCTAATTTAAACATTGGTCAGCATGAATTTATAATTCTTAGCATTAAGTACAAAATTAATATTAATAAAATTGAATGTTAAAACATGAGGTTACTAACGGGATGTTGTAAAATGCGGATCACGGAACGCGGATCACGGATCACGGATCACCACAAGTCACGAGACGGTCACACCATAGTCACACACATGTCCTCGCTGACTTGTGGCAGTTCACACGCGACGAACGTATGATTACTTCTTGTTGTTGATGAGATAAGCAAAGCTTCCTAGGTGTCATTCAACGTTTAACAGCCACACAAACCCGTCATTCAACGTTTAACAGCCACACAAACCCGGTTTTGACTTTCTTGAGTGCTACATCCCGATAAATCTCACTACAAAGACGTGAGTTAGTCTTTGATCAGTGTTGACCTTTGTCGTACTGTGGGACCATAGATAATACAAACGTATGGTGGGACCAACCTGTGTGGAAGACAGGGCGGTGGAAGATCTGTGAAGTCACTGTTAGTAAGACCACCCTTTCCTTTCATGTGCTTTGGACTCCAAGCATTGCTAGCATCCCATGAGCTCCTATCACTTATGGCTGTCTTTGATGCATTTCTGAATGTACACTTGCAGCCTAGTGAGCTAGATCAATTGAGATAGAGATCAGTCCATTCTGCATAAATCCACAATTATATATACCCGAAAGCAGAACATTATTATAATGCCCACATCTTATTCATGCTGATTTGTGGTACTACTATATGACATTGTGCACAGGTCCATAAATAACCCTGTACATGAAATTCAAAGGCCTGAACCTAGTACATCCTAGCCTCTGCACCCTGCCTACCTAACACATTAACGATAAGGGAGAGCACAAGGTGAACCCCTTCTTGCAGGGTATGGCATTACCCCCCAGGTGGCATGCAAGCTAACTAGCTAGCGTGTCTATCATTCCCTTCCGCAAAGAGAGTATTCCTCAAGGTCCGCACTGCTCTGATATTCTCATATTTATACAAAGCAGCTCATATATAGGTGCAGCCCTTATTACAGTGCTGAATTGAGTGTGTTTTAGCTGCATGAAATACTTCATGTAAAGGTGCATTCTGTGCATATACCGAAACAGTGCATGTATATGCACATTCTGCATGTGCATATACTCTGAAAATAGCACACTAACACAGTAACACAATATTTAGTAACAGAAGATGGTTACCGTAGTCCATTACTACACACATACACACACACACACACACACACACACACACACACACACACATGCACATGTACCATGTGATCCGCATTTTGCAACATCTCGCTGGAAGCTAGGGGAGCACAGCCTGTTTCGTCTAGATGCATTAATCCCATTCAACTATGTTAAATGATGATCAATGGCTTGTAACTACAGTTATACTGTTAAAACTTACATGTAGTACGTAAGTGTGACTGTATATGACCATAAGGGCGACATTATTACTTATATTAATAATAATAAATGATATTTGGCAATAATATAGATTAAACTGCAATGATCAATGAATACATTGAGAGTTCATATTTAGTTACGGCAACATGGCATAATTGTTCACAAAACTATTCCAAACTCTTGCTCCAACAGCATAGAGTATTCCACATTGGATAATAATTTATTACGCAGAGCCGATGGGATGACCAACTTAGATGGGTTGAAGTATGGGCACTGTAATTTGATACATTTTGCACTTGCATGGTAATGCACATTTGTACCCACTAGCATCATTCTTCTGACTGCCCTGTTGAGAATCTGTCGTGTTTCAGGGTGGCACACACAGATATCATGAGGAGGGTTATGGTTGTTGTATCCAAAGCGGCACCCTCCACAAACCTTAATGCTCAAAGTCAATAGTTTGAGTGTGAAAGGGTGTTCACTGGGTGTTATCAGCAAGTGGTTACGTGAAGATGACACAGGTTGACTTAGCAGAAAAGGTTCTACTGTAGAATCTGAAGGAACATTTGGTGCAGGGGCTGGTATAGTTAAAACTCGAGAATGAGATGGTGGATTCTGCAATAATGGCGATCCAGTTACAATTCTTTGTCGCAAAGGAAGTGAATCAGATGCGGATGGCTGTGTAGCTGCACGTTTCCTTGGTTTAGGCTTGCTCCTTCCACCCTTCTCACCAGCTCCTGTTGGTAATCCATGATATATCATGGACGAGAGGTTAACTGTAGGTGACTTTCCTTTTGCTAAAACTTTGAGGAAAGCTTTCAATAATCCATTTATCTCAGCCACAGCAATGGTGTGACTACAAAATTTGTACACTTTGTACCTAGGACAGTTGGAGTCACAAACAAATTTATTTTGATTGTTCCTGGCTGGTGAAACATGGTGTGGAGTTTTACTGGAAGAGGAGGCAACCATACGAGCTCTGCAGCTGCTACTTTCACCTGGAACTGCAGTGATAAAGTTTTCAGTTTTGATTAACATCAGTGCCTTTTTCCAAATCTCTTCCAGGACATGCACTTCATACACACCAGTTTGTAGCAAAATGTCAAATGTCTCTGACAGTTGTGACTCCGTAGGGTCTGAGCTTGATGCTGATTGCCTCGACTCGCATGTGGAAACAATTTGGCTTTCTGTTGTTGGTTCGGTGCATGGTTGGGAACTTGCCATAGATTCTGTCGAACGACCAGGCTTTGATCTCCATTCACCAACATGAAGGTGAGCTTTCTTCATCATATCCCTCTGTTTACTGTCCAGCTCCCTCATTTGGTCAATAAAGTACGGTAGCGAGCATTTCTTGCCATCTACATGGCGTTTCAATAAACGATTGATGGATTCACTTCTGTTGTTGTAAAATGCAGAAGGAGGGTTTCCCATTCCAGCCTGTATTCGTGGTTGACGAATAGCATTGTTGATAAAAACATTGGAAAATTGAGATTTGAAGTAGCTGTGGAATGATGGTGTCCGGTTTTCGCCACTTTTGAAGGCTCTATGATCCATTTCCAGTTTATCCCATCGTGACTCCAATGATTGCAACTTTGCATTGAAGTCTTGTGCATCATCAGCATCAATAAGACTGAGCTCATGAATTCCATCAATGACAGTTCCGAAAATGTCTGCCATTATCTCCTTTTGAGAGAAACTATCCATACACATGCTTGACAGCTTTCGTTGCAAGTTATCTTTGAGATGCTTAAAACATCTGAGGTGGATTGCTGATGGGAGATTGCCATGGATCGCCTTGCAGAGAGCACTTTCGCCATCACTTCCCATTGCCCGTATTTTTCTGAGCATTGGTCTCTTCCCCAGCAACTGCGAGAGAAACGTGTGATAGCTTTCGTAATCCATTCGATGATGAATCAAAACTGGTCCAATATACGTTGGTATACCACTTGTGCGTTTCACAATATAATCTTTCAGACCAAAAACAAGTGGGGTGACAAAGTAATTGCCTAAATAGAATGTTGGATCGATGTGCAATACTGATCCATCTGTACAGGCACAATTCTGTTGTAGTTCATCAAGTTGTGTTTTTGTTCCTAAAATACACAGCGGAGTAGGGTGCAGTTGAAAAGAAATGATAAAGTCTGAATGCTTAGTGCGTGCCAAATCTGCCACAGCTAACAATGGATCAGCTGATGATGCTGATGTGAATGGAAGTTTCCGGCGAATGTTAGCAACTTGCTGGTGATTACGAGGTAGTAAGCTGCTTGAGGGAACATCACTCACTCCCCCTACTTGCTCTTCCACATATCGACAGGCATCCTTAGGCTTCTTTAACATTGCAGATTCTTTTAGCTTGTCCATTGTGCTACAGACTTGGCGTTTGTATGGAGTTGAAGTCTTTGCATTCCCATGTGCTTTCGCCACAATGTCATGCTCATCTCCTGTGAAGAAATACCTGATGATGTTTTTCTGAACCATCTTTCCACTGGGCTCTACATTGGTTAGATAGATGAGAGGAGCTCAATACATGTATTACTTTTAAAACCATGCAAATAATACAGCTGCTGTGGTACAACACTAACCTTGCAAGCTAGTGATAACTTTTCGGAAGTCATCTGAATGCTTGTGCTTATAATAGGAGCGTATAAGGCACCAAACAAATGCATCAGGCCTTTTAACCCCACGCTGTTTTACATGGATGTTGGGGATATCACCTTCTGAGTCAGTTGTACTCTCATTGTCATTTGGTAAGTGTATACTTAACCACAATTTCCTAACACCATTGTTAGTCCATGCTCCATTGTCATCGCATTTTGTGTCAGCTGTGCTACCCAGTTCTGATGTGTTCACAAGGAACGTGGCTGTCCTCTGTATATTGCGAGGCACAGAATGACATTCAGGTGAATCATCCAAGCCAAGGAGAATGTAGGCTGACATATAGACAGACTCAGTATCTTTGTTAAGTGGTATGGTGGGCCATTCAGCGTAATCATGATTGCTGATGCTTCTGTACATAGAGAAATAATACACTGTAACAATAATACCATTATGCATGGTCAGTCTTTTAGTATACACATATAGACAGATCTCACCTTGGCAAATCACTGACAGGTGCATTTGTTGAAACATTAGAATCAGCATCCAAATCAAGTGAAAAACTTGTTTGGTCAGATTCATTATCAGATTGCATAGGCCTGTGAAACAAAAACGAGGACATGTATACGTATATAATACACTTACAATCTTCCACCATGGCACCTCTATATTGCATGTACATCTAAGGTAAGTAAGTTGCATTTAATGTACTATATAGGTTTTTAGGGGCTGCCGCAGGCAGCCCCTATATTGTTTTCATTTGGACTTCCGGTGTGTAACGCTCGTCCAATATATATATATATATATATATATATATAATATAGATTTGAAGAAAAGTCTTATAATAGAGAATTTATATAATAGTAATAGAGAAGTATGAATTTATATAGAAATGAGTTATAGGAATTGTTTTGAAAACAATTGCCAAATATGGCAATTGTTTTCAAAACAATCGTCCGGTTACAATAAACAGTATGTTCAATGAATGTTCAGCTGTGCACTAACCCTTCAATGTTTTGCAAGTAATTCGAGCGTGTGGGGCGGCAGCCCCCACGAGTTTTTAACTCAAATTACTTGTTATATCAAATATACCTCTGCAAGCTGGAAAGGTGATCAAAACTTGTTGCAGGCAAATTGTCATTAGTTGACTCTTCACTGGACAGATCCAATTGTATAGGATTGTGTGTGCTCTCCCCTTGCATAGTAGCACACGATTTTTCCCACACATCATTCAGTTTTTGGGCCGCCAGAAGGCGGCCCTATATTGTTTTTACTTTCACCGGAAGTGTCCGGAATGTCCGGAACGATGTCAATATATATATATATATATATATATATATATATATATATATATATATATATATATATATATATATATATATATATATATATATGTCAACAACATGGCAGATGCGACGTCGGTACAAAATCTTTCGGCTATATTTTGGTGAAATTCATTCGTTTGCTCCTGATTTTATCAGCGAAGGGTCTTTTAGACTAGAAGAGTTCTTCGAAATATTATTTTAGTTAATAACGCCGATTTCCAAGCGATTCGAGTTTCCAGGGCCACGAGTTTTTTAAACTCGAATCGCTTGTTCCTTCTTTGGTTGCAGGACATCATCATCAGTATCCAAATCAACTGAATAAGTCTCATTAGCATCATGTATGGAACTAAAAAGGCCAAAGTAAAATATACCATAATATTGTTGCATTAAGCAAGGCCCATGCATATAGGTATAATAATATTAATATAGAAAACACGTGAGTCAGACGTTCTAAATGACCGTATTCGAGAATGCATGGATTGAATTTGCAGGCGATTAGAGCATACATACCATAAAACATATAGTGTAGTTATGAATCAAAAGGAAAAGTAACATGCATGCAGCATAATATGAGTCAACTTGTAATACATGTACTATAACAGCTTACCTCTGCAAACTAGAAAAGAGGTCAGGACTTGCTGGAAACATTTCAGAACTTTGTTCTTCGGCGGATAGATCCAGAAGTATTGGATCGTGGGTACGCCAAGGAGCACCAGACTTTTCATGCGCACAATCGCCCTCCAGTTTTTCCTTCTTTAATTGAAAGGGACTGTAGGGGCTGTAGCTTGGAGGGGAAGGAGACGAGTCCATAGCGGAACTGAAAGCCAACTTCCTCGACGATCGTTGTGCAGCTGCACGGTCGTGGCGCGTTATAAGCTATTGGCGGCTGGATCATATGCATGTGACATGACCGTCTCGTGACTTGTGGTGATCCGTGATCTGTGATCCGCATTCCGTGATCCGCGTTTTACAACATCCCGTTACTAACTGTTAAAGTAAGTTACATGATGATGTTCGAAAAAGTACAACTGAAATAAGACAAGAACGATACAATACAAACAGTCTTACCGTGTTGATTGATGATGCCGTCGAAATACAAAATAGGCGTCGGGTATCTATAAAAATGAATAAGTAATTACTCAAAATAATCACACAGGGTATGCAATAGCAGATTTACCTCTTCAGGGTATCCCAAATTAAGAAAATGTTCCGTTTAAGTCTCTTAGAAGTGGAAAGTGCTAACAAGTCCTTTCAGCATATTCTAGTCAATTTAAAAATTGCTCCGAATAAAAATTCCCTACAAAAAAGCATAAAATAGGTTAAGAAAAGCCCAACATCATAGCAACAGTTCGTGTAACTTACAAATATTCTTGATACAACCGAACAAACAATCTGAACTTAAACAAATCAAATCTTTTAACAATAAATATTGTTAAAAGTGTAAATAGTAGCGATTCGACCACAACGACTGACTGTAATAAGGCTATGAAAAGTATCCATATAGGAAAAGTCTTCTCAATAGCGAACCAACATTTCACACTTGACAAATTTCCCCTTCCTCAGTCACGTGATAAAGTGATTATGTAAGTCTAAGAATTCACATAAGAATAAATTATGCTAAAATTCATGTTGCGGACTCAAATACGGAGTAATGGAATCGCTCCCCTTTTTGTTTGTGTGTATTTTCACTGTACTGGTGTAAGAGTTTGTTGTATTGGTGTGAACCTCACACTTTATTTCTAACATTATACCTAGCACTTACACATTGCCATACACATACACGCATACTATGTACTATAAATAAGAATATTGTGTAAAATATACAATGTTTATACTCCACAATCACTCCATGCATGCATACAATATACTGTTGCCCTAACATTAATTAATAATAAACCATATAAAAGAAACTAACTTTGCACTGACATACCTTTTAGTACTGCACTAAAAATTGTACACACACACAAACACACACACACACACACACACACACACACTCACACACACACACAAGCACTCACATCCATGTATAAGAATATGTAAAATCTACGATTATACTACACAATCACCCCACACATGCATATGATATACTGCTGCATTAATTTAACCTTTTCTTACTGCAATATACATTGTACACACACACACACATACACACACACACACACACACACACACAACACACACACACACACACACACATACATGCACACACACATACACATGGGCGCACACATACACACACACACAGACACACACACACACACACACACACACACATGAACACACACACACACACACACACACACACACACACACACATACATACACACACACATACACGTGGGTGCACACAAACACACACACACACACACACACATGTACATATGTAAAATATGCAAAGTTTATACACCACCAACACCCCACATACTCGTGCTCTAACATACCTTTTCTTACTACGCTATGTCCATACACACACCAGCAAACAACACACACACATAACACATAGAAAAGTATTTACTGCTTTGCTGGACTTTCAGAAGTCAATTTAGTTATTGAATTCATTTTATTATGACGTACCATTATTTTCTTTCTCTTCATCCAGGGTAGAGTTTCTAGCAAGATCTATGGTGCATGTAATCACCGGTATAGCTTGGTGCAACAGCATGTAGCTGAGTTATTAGATTGTATTACTTGTAATTGTGTATGTAGTCAGCACAAGTGCAACATTTGCATATTTCACATTTATCCACATGGCCAGATAGTCACATTTGTCCACAAGAGCTGTTTATCAGCTATGGGCTGTACCTCAGATAATTCAGTTTTTGGGCCGCCGGAAGGCGGCCCTATATTGTTTTTACTTTCACCGGAAGTGTCCGGAATGTCCGGAACGATGTCAATATATATATATATATATATATATATATATATGTCAACAACATGGCGGACGCGAAGTCGGTACAAAATCTTTCGACTATATTTCGGTGAAATTCATTCATTTGCTCCTGATTTTATCAGCGAAGGGTCTTTTAGACCAGAAGAGTTCTTCGAAATATTATTTTAGTCAATAACGCCGATTTCCAAGCGATTCGAGTTTCCAGGGCCATAGGCGGCCCACGAGTTTTTTAAACTCGAATCGCTTGTTCCTCTCCTAGTCTATTTCATTTTACTACTTTCTGGGGATGTAGAATTAAATCCTGGGCCCAAATGTTCATTCAACATAAAATTAAATTCATTAAACTCTACATGTTTTTGTGTAATGGTTGTTTCCCTTATAATGCTGTTGATGTTAGCTATTGATTTTGTATTGACTCGTCCGTTTAATAAATGTAATGTGAGTCAAAATGAAAATATGCAAGACTATTTCGGTAATAATTTGACTCACAGTAAGATGGAAACTAACTTTAGAGAGTGTACAGAATTGAAATTGTACTTTCTACGAATATGTCCAAATATGACAAATATGCCGCATACTGTTGTCTTTTCAGTAGCAATAAAAAGACGTCACTGTTCTGTGTTTAATGAGCACTTATCGAAATGTTCGTTTTATTACACACGATTATTACTATTACTGTTACTCTTAGCTGGCGATGTTGAACGTAATCCAGGACCTGTAGACAGCATGGAAGATAAACAGAAGAAAAATTGTATATCTACTGTAATGGATTGCAGTTACAGGGATAAGGAATTCAAAGAAAAAGTAGCAATTCTCATGTTGTAGATAGACTGGAACAAGTTGCTATTAGTCAAAGGAAACATCGGGAAAAGGAGAGTATAGAACAGAGAGAATCTCGACTTAAAGTGATGAAGATTACACAGAAAAACGCATTGAACTGGAGACAGCAGAAGAACGTGACAAGAGGCTAGGGATATTAGTTGCAAATCAACACAAACATTTGGAAAAGGAGACAGAAGAAGATAGGGATAAAAGACTCAGAATGTTGGTTACAAACCAGCAGAAGCGATTAGAAAAGGAAACAGCAGAAGAAAGAGATAAGAGGCTGAAAGTATTGCTTACAAATCAACAGAAATAATTAAAGAAGGAAACTGAAGAGATGAGGTCCAAAAAACTTAAAGTGTACCAGGAATACAGAAAGAAGCAGCTGGACAAAGAAAGTCCTGAAGACCGAACAGCAAGACTGGAAATGATTGCAAAATATAGGAAAGTGAAGTTAGAAATGGCATCTGAAGAGGAAGGAAAATGCTTTCCAAAGAAAACGGCAATGGCAGGAAGTTGAATCCGAAGGAGCAAAAAAGGAAAAACTAGTAAAGGAAATATTGCAAAAGAAGCAAGCCAGGGAAAAGCAAAAATGTGCAGTACAAGTTGGTAAGAACTGTGAGGATGAAGAATTGAAGGGAAAGGTACGACAGCAGCAAGAAAGGAAGTGATGATGGAAAGAAGGGGAATCAGAGGAATCCAAAAGAGCAAGGCTGGAGAAAGATAGGCTATGTAAGAAGCAAGCTCGGGAAAGAAAGCAAAGTAAATCTATGGAGGAAAATGGACTTTCAGAACAGCAGCAAATCGCACCACTGACCATGTCTGAAGCACAAATTGTTTCCAATAGGGACAAATTCTTAATGGCTATATGTAATGGACCATCTTGTGCATGCTTTGCATGTCTAAAGTTGTGCTATAAAGAGAATGCTCATTTATGTTCATGTGAGGATGCAAATAAACTTACATCACATGCAACTGGAAATTCACAATTCATTACTGCTGAATGGTTCTGCAATAGATGTATATCAGCACTGAATAGGAAGAAAATTCCCAGCACTTCAAGATGGAATAGAATGAGTACTGCTTCTGTGCCTCAAGAACTTCAAGACCTGAACAGCATGGAAGAGCGCCTCATTGCACGTGTGGCACCATTTATGAAGTTAGTTCTTCTGCCACGTGGTGGAAAAAGAGGAATAACTGGGCAGGTCATCAATTTTCCATCATCCATGACTGAAGTCTTTAATCAACTTCCACGACCAGCGACTGGTAGCGACATTGTGTACATAAAGCCACCCACTGCATCGAAAGAATCCAAGCCATTGTACTATCGATGTCGCTATACTATTGTCATGAATGCATTGCAATGGTTGAAAGAAAACAACTTTGCTCACAAGAATGTGAAAATCACAGAGCATTGTCAGGAGAACTTTGTGGAAACTGAAAACGAGGAAGAGGCAATGGAAGAATCAGGTGTTGTTCGCAGCGATTTCCTGATGCCAGATGTACCAGTAACCAACTACTTGCAAGAAGGTACTTTTCCAGTGCATCAACTTGAGAAGATTACTAGTGCTCCACTGAGCATTTTCAACGAGCAACAACTTGAGGTTCTTGCTTTTCCAACACTTTATCCTGATGGAAACAACGGATTTGGTACTTATCGACAAATTTCAATTACACCTTTGGACTGTTTTCAATCAAGTTGCAGTGGAAGGAATATCTCCAATGAACAAGTGGATGAGTTATCTGATAAAGAAAGAAGAACACTCATGACAAGCAATCCTGTTGTCACAGCACGCCATTTTCAACACCGCTTCCAGTCCCTAGTGAAAGAAATCATAAAGGGATCTGGAAGGCCAATTGGAGAGGTAACAGATATTTTTGGAGAGTAGAATTTCAACTCAGAGGATCTCCACACATCCATTCCTTGTGGTGGATCAAAGATGCAAAAAGAGACAAATACACCGTTGTATCATTGACAGTACCCCCTCTGCTGTGACTTGAAGGGGTTCAGTAGTGTCCAAATCGGCCTTGAGAAGCTCTTGCCAAGCCGAGGTAAGAGGGCGGACACATGCCAAGACTGCTGATTGTATCTTCATCAGTTCTGAATCATGGTCGCGAGGGAACTTCTTGCCCAAAAAATCAGACATATTTGTCCACCCTGGGTGCTGATGTGGCATCCAGGTCGGGCTTTGCGTGCTCTTTGAAAAGAGCTTCTCTCTCCTCCTTAGACAGACATCTCTTCAGGTGTTTCTCTAGGTATGTCTGCATTGCTTTTGGCACTCGGACTGTGCCCTCCTTGGATCTTACCAGCGAGGACGGTTCAAAATCTGGTTGGTTGTAGGTATCTGACTCTGAGAACGGCTTCTTCGGTGTAGGTTGTGGCAAAGAGGCAGCGCTCCGTTTTGTGCCACACTGCAGGGTGGTGTTACTCCCTGACTCGCTTCCCATCTCTAAATAGGTATAAATTGTGGTAGTGTGAGTGAACTGAAGACCCCACTGTAATGACTGAGGGAGTGCATTACTGAGGATTTACGTGTTGGCCTGCCAATAATGTAGCACTGTGCAAGGCCTAGTCAGATGACAAAATAGCCTACTGCAACCAGCCCTCTCACTAACATCTATGTACCTTGCGTATTGTCTGCGATGGGGGGTCCGTCCCAGGGGACTGTCGACTGATTCAAGCCCTCCTGGTTTGGCTTGGGTGCACTGCCGTGAGGTGATTTACCTCAGTTTTCGGGCCCGCCGCGGGTGGCTGTCGGCCCTTCTGGCCTACTGAGGGACCGGTCCCCGGGGACTGACGATCCGTGCTCAGAGGCATCCCCATCCATGGAGAATCCGCGCGGGACCTCCGATGCGGGGGGCGGGTGCCCGTCCTTTGGCGTTTCTAGCCAATCGAGGACAAGTTTCCTCGTGTTTTCGGTGTGGGGAAGGTTCCGGAGAATCGCCTCCATCCACTTAATTCGTGCGAACCAGATGCAAGGATAGAAGAACCACGTGTACGCTGCTGAGCAGGACAAAAAAGGTGGGCTAATTGAGTAACTAAGTGATTTTGTTGCACAATAAATGAACTTTGAACTCTGCTGTATAGTATGGACAAGATAGGCAATACCATGTAGTTAACTGACTATGTTGTTGAAAGGTTTCCGGAGCCTCCGAAATACAATTGCTGTAGTGTGCAGATATAAGTATTTTTCTGAGAGAAAATTTTTCAGGTATGCATTAATTATTGTCTGATTTTGGATAATTTTATTGTACAGAGGAACCCCTCTAATCTGGACACCTTGGGACCAGAAAGGACTGTCATGATTATTGAGGTGTCCTCATTTCTGTGGTTGGAGATGTACTGTGGCTTATTATAGTGGATTATTTTGGTTTTAGTGGTATGTACATGTCCACATTAGAGGGGTGTCTACAATTCAGAGGGCTGCATGGATTAGAGGCCGGGGGTTCCACTGTAAACAAAAAGGGCCACTGGGGGTGAGGAATATGATACATTGGACACATAAAGTATAAACTTGAATGCTGTCCTGGGCATTGTAACAGTAAATCCATGATATGTCCTAGTCTTGGAACCAGATCCATGCACTTTACTTTGTGACGTCATACTAACATAGCATTAGTATGACATCACAAAGCAAAATTATGGTATGCATTCATACAAATTGTACAATACAGAATATTAGCAGGTACGTTTATTGGCAGGTATATATAATTTTTAGCGAGCACTTAATTAATATAAGTTAGCGAATTCAAGGCTCCTCACTAGTTTTCCTAAAGTAATTACTCACTAAGTTAACACTTAGTCTAAGTCTTGTAGCCTTAATAGCATAAATTTGAATCAATTTGAAAAGTAAAAAAAAACTGAGAAAGGTACTACTTCAATGAATCATGTGTAACATGGGTAATGTTAGGAAAAATCTTGTTGTGCATGTGTAAAGCAGACATCATGGCTTATGTAAAAGGTGAGGGGTATACATGAGATGCATGATGATCATAATATAAATTGTCATGTATAATAACTAATAATCTGAATCAGATATGACATTGTATTAAATCAGCGATGAAGATAAAATGGCTAGTTTTTTTAATAATAATAAGAGAACAAGTAATTCGAGTTAAAAACTCGTGGGGGCTGCCGCCCCACGCACTCGAATTACTTGTAAAGCATTGGAGTGTAAGTGCACAGCTGAACATTCATAGAACATACTGTTTATTGTAACTGAACGATTGTTTTGAAAACAATTGCCATATTTGGCAATTGTTTTCAAAACAATTCCTCTAACTCCTTCCTGTATAAATTCATACTTCTCTATTACTATTATATAAATTCTCTATTATAAGACTTTTCTTCAAATCCATATTATATATATATATATATATATATATATATATATATAACACGATAAGAAATAAAACGTTACTATAAGATTTAATTTTGAGATCTTAATTTGAGTATATTCTGTGTTTTGTGTTGTAAATCATGCATGTTCTTTCTACTTTGTTGTTACTTTTACCAATAGAATGACATTATGGCTGCATTTGAGCATATTTGTTGGAAAATGATATTACAAGAAAATAACTACAGGAAAGGAATAAATGAACATAGTCTAACTTATACTCTTTCTGAGTATCTTATACACTGTCTCCAGGTGCTTTACAGTAGCTTTCTTTAAGTGTTTGCTGTTGCTTAACTGAAATTCATATAAAATAAGAGAGTTTCTTGGAATATTCTGTTCCCGAAAGGCCTTCTTCCTCCTATCTTTTGGGTTGGGGATCTTGTGAGGGTATGGAGAGGAGGTATAGTCCCCTTTGTTTGGACTTTGTCTGAATCACCACAAGACATTCCCCTGTGACTTGCTCATCAAAGCTACCCTGCATGTGCACGGCAATAAACTGTCCAGTTCTCAGTTGCTCTGTGCCTACCACAACCATAATTGACTGGCTTGATGGTCTACAGTGGTCAATGTACACCTACAAGTGGAAAGAAGAGTAGATCTTGAGGACAGAAATCTGTAAATACAAAGGACAATGATTATTTTGCCCGTAGTGTAGTCACAGTCAAGCTCAATTGTGCAAATTTGCATTCCTGCAACATTTGTGCAAATTTGCACGTCCAATACATTTGTGCAAATTTGCACACCTAATGCATTTGTGCAAATTTGCACATCTAACACATTTGTGCAAATTTGCACACCTAATGCATTTGTGCAAATTTGTACTGTTACGCAATTTATGATGTCATACTGTCTTACTGCTATGTATACACGTGCGGCAAAGAATAAAATGGCGGAAGAAAGTCGTGCAGTGTTATAATAGCTTATGAAAACGGCAACGTACGCTCGTGTTGAGCTAGAGTTTGTCCTGTGATGAGTTGCTGACATTTAAAGGACTTGTTACTGATTCAAAAGTAAGTTTACTAATTTGTTTGGGCTTTTCAGTATCAATGTCGTAGCTTTGGTCAGTTAGCCATGTACAGTGAAAACTGGTTAACACAAAGTCGATTACCAAGAAACATTGCTTAACAAGAACATTTTTGTGAACCAACCATATACACAATGTAGTAGCTTCATCGTTTTTACAAGAATCAAAAATTAGTGTACCCTAGGTTCTCCATTAACCAGTTCAAGTTCCACTGTATTATCAACCCCCTATGGTTTAACTATCCACTTGGCAATCCCTATATGGAACAGGGTGTGACATTGTAAAGATGGCGTTTAATTGCTTGGTGGGTACGTACCCAAGGTAATATTCAACCACATTGATATGATACCTATGTACATGATCCTAAGCCTTTGGTAACAGTTACATTCACTACATCACACAATCGTAGGTGTTGCTTTGTTACAAATTGACACATTGTCATGTTCTAATCACTTGTACTTTTACCTTTAGCAGTAATTTACATACATTTATGCATGCACACACACACACACACACACACACACACACACACACACACACACACACACACACACACACACACACACACACACACACACATGGACACACACACGGACACACAGACACACACATACATACACACAGTCACACACACACACACACACACACACACACACACACACACACACACACACACACACACACACACACACACACACACACACACACCACGCAATATGCACTGTTAGTAAAGCAACATTTTTTCCACTCAGGATGACTCCACCTCTTACCGGACGTTATTGCCTTGCCTGTGGCCTCGATAGATGGGAATAATGTGAGGAGCTGATGCAGTTTGGCAGGCAAGAAATGGACAACACACTGAAGGGAGCAGCAGGTACCTACGTATACGTAACTTTGCTTGTCATTATCCTCATCTTCCTCTTCCACCTCTTCAATGTCAAGCTCCACAATACCATTAACTCCAATTCCCTACATTGACCCTCTCTATTATCACAGCCGTCATTGCTGTCCAATTGAACCATACCATGTTCAACTTGCATTCACTCCATCATCATAGTTATCATCACCATCCAGCTGAATTATGTCATACTCTACCTGCTTTCTATCTGACATCTTCTTACAGGTCCATGAAGTCAGTGCAGGTCGTCAGTAAAGGCTGTTGTAGGAGTAGAATGTGAATAATACATGACAGATTTTGCAATGTGCATGCTTACATATTAGAACTACTACAGTAACTTTCTAGGAATTTTGAGTTTGATGTAATTTATTTATTGTATGATTATTGTACATTTTTGAAGATAAAATGGAGACAAATCATTTTAATTGTCCTAGCTATGAAGTCACATGCAGTTATATTTAGCTGTAGGCTATACAGCTATAACTTTTAGCTTCTATGTACGTATCTGGCTGTACACGCATATAGCAACGTATATTATAGTCTAGCGTTAACACGGATGTCATGCAAATAACCACTTGAAAGAAGAACTTTCAATTAAGTGACCAATACACGCAGATACTCAGCATACGAACTTACCGATGATACTTTCAAACTTGAAATATCTAGTTGTTCAGTAGCTATAGATTCGAAGATTCTTCCAACAGCACAGAAACGTCGAAGCGGTAACCATGGATAGGGGAATTCTGCTGTTTAGCCTATAAAAATCGTTGTGTCGGGCGCGCGGAGAAGGCGCTATTCGACGGCAGCTGCAGTTATTTTGGGAGAGATGGTGAAACATTGTTTCTTTGAAAGAAAGGAACAGGACGGATTCGCGAAGTACACCGACAGCAGCGATGTTATTAATAGCTTAACCAGTACTCCGTTCGGCGTGGTGGAGAACGTGACCTGCTGGGCTAACAAGCCAGAACAAGACGGCGCTCCGAGGTATAGCATACTTGTACATCATGATATTATAGGAACGCACGTATACATTGCCATGCAGGCACGTATAAATTGTAATTGTAATCATTGTATTGCAAGCAATGTTTCACATGATACATTCAACATGTAGAATACAAAAATTACACTATAAAAATGTAAAAGAATGGATCCTTATTACACATTTACAAAGCTGACTCTACAAGCACATTACAACATGCTGAACAAAACAGTGTCACTCTCTACACAGATCCATTGTTTTGGTGGACACAAGGCTGTGGTGAACGTACAAAACTTTGACTCCAGTCAGAACACCTACTGCAAGAACTTTGTAGGATGGACGGACACCAATGTCACCTTTGTGTCCAAAAGGAAATCCTTCGAGGAGTAAGAAAAAGGTAAGCCATAATATTCTACGATGAATCCGTTAATGGAAACATGTACCAACAGACTGTCAGATACAAACTGTACAAGTATTATGGATAAAAGCCCTGACACTGTATATGTACATGCACAACACAAGTGCTGGGTAACTCATAACTCCCTTACAGAAGCTCGCTAGGTATTAATACTTTGAACTAAGGCTATACACTAAGGAACATGTGTATGCTATAAAAACAAAGATTTTCAGCTATCATGTATAACACTTGACCTGCCACATATATGTACATGCACAACACAAATACTGGGGTAACTAGAATTCTGGTCTGGGGTAATATAGGATTGATAGGACAGGTGAGGGTAGAGTTCTACTACAGCAATATGGACTCAAATACAATGAATTATGATTCAGACACATGAAATATGCATGTACATAGCACTACTTAATCTCCGCTCCTGTTTCTTCAGAAAATGGTGTCCAAGGAAAACATCATTCATTGCACTTGCAACAGGTAAGTACGGATGATTATGTGTACAGTGCGTAGCTACAACATAGATACTCGATCTATATGCCTGCACTAACACAACATACATGCACATAGTAGTTTTCCCCAAATCAAACTTACATTTCAATTTGATCATTCTCTGTAGAGTCATTCACGGAGGCAGCACAGCGCAATCTGATTGCCCACTGGTCTGAAAGTGGATCCATCACACCACTCCACATCGGTGGTGACCACACAAACACCTTCCTTTTTTGTTCTGAGGAAGAGTTGTACAGGAATCTACTCAAAGCCACGACATTTGTGGGTGATGAAGTGCTCAACATGTTTGGAGATTCCACCTCAGGTATGAAATCTTAGGTGTGGAGTGCATGTGCAGTGTGATATTACCAAGTCATTCGTACCAAGGGTGTCTCCGTATGGTTTAGTTGTTTGTTTGCGCACATCTACTGCATGTCACTGGGTGTGTGTATGAAATGAGTGTTAAATAGTGCTCAGTCAAATGTCTCAACCAAACTTTTTTGGTCGGATAAAATGACAAAGAACACCGATGATATAACATAGTATCGCGTAACTCGACCCTACTGGCCCTTTATGGCAAGTAGGATCTGGCGAGCGAGACTAGGTGTGTGTGTGTGCACGCACGTGTGTGTGTGTGTGTGTGTGTGTGTGTGCGTGCATGCATGCATGCATATGTGTGTGTGTGCGCGCGTGTGTGTGCATGTGTGTGTGTGTTTGCATGTGTGTGTGTGTGTCTGTGTGTGTGTGCGTGTGCGTGTGTGTATGTGTGTGTGTGTGTGTGTGTATGTGTGTGTGTGTGTGTCTGTGTGTGTGTGCGTGTGCGTGTGTGTATGTGTGTGTGTATGTGTGTGTGTGTGTGTGTGTTTGTGTGTGTGTGTGTGTTTGTGTGTAGTGTAATAACAGTGACTGTGACAATAATGTATCTATGGCAAGAGTAATTAGTCAGTAAGCACGCGCAAAACGATTAAGGTAAAGGGGGGTAATTTGGAACGGCAAGTAATTCGGAACTGTTATGCCAAAAGCAGTATCACCACGAGCCAAATACAATATTTCTAGTCTGCATTGTCTCCACGAAGTGGGAAATTGGTAGCGCCAAGGATGGATGGAAAACTTAACCCTTGGCTTAAATAATAATGAGTGTGCCTCCCAACAAGTTACAGGCCCTGTTCAAAATTACTATCGTGTTCCAAATTACCCCGCCTGAGTTAGACATTTCGGTAGCAAGTAGCAATTTGGATGCTGAGCGAACATTTCAAGTTCAACGTAGAAGAATACTTAGAGTGCTACTTGTAATCTGAAAGTTGGTAGAAGCCTGGTTCAATTTGGCTCATACTGGAAGTATATACCAAGCCAGTTGCCTAACAACAATTAATTGACCTTCACCTTGCTAAGTTCCTCGCAGCGGTATCAGTCCACAGATTCGATCCCGTCCCCCTACAGGTCTTCATGATCAGCTGTACGTAGTGAGGTCTTTTGTCACTCTGCGTCACGTGACATTTGACGATATTGTGAATATCACGCAAGTACAAATTTGCACTATAGCGCTGGCTTAGGAGTGGCGCAGCTGGCAACGTGCAAATTTGCACTGACTTAGAATGTGCAAATTTGTAGTATCATACAATAGTACACCAAATCAACTTCATTCATCACAACATTGTATTAGTGCTTTGATATTCATCCAATTTCTTCAAAAATGCTCTTCTTTTCTAGGCCTATTTACAACAACAAGTCTCAACCTGCAAAGAAGATGTACTGTCCACTACAATTCTGAAGAAGCTGGGCTGTGATTACTGCAACAATTGATATTTTCAACAATTCTGTAGAGGAATAGATAATCTTGCATACAAACTATGATTATATCAAAATATTTCACCCATGCGTGTACTGCACACACCAATGTTCTAGAATTATGTCAAATGACATTGTTTGTATGTACTCTAACTATCATAGTACAAACATTATAGGGAAAATATGCCACTTTCTGTTAAATCTTATTTTAACGCCATAATTCTTATCATGTTATATATATATATATATATATCGGACGAGCGTTACACACCGGAAGTCCAAATGAAAACAATATAGGGGCTGCCTGCGGCAGCCCCTAAAAAGAAGGACAATTGCTTTACGTACTTTGGGTTTGTGTTTGAAAAGACTTTCATCAATGTGAACTATCTTTCCATCACCTCCAAGCTTGATGGTTGTCTGGGTTAGCTTCTGGCTGCAAATCTCCCTGAGCCATTGATACGCATCTATGGCCATTTTCTTGGAGACACGGGCTTCTTCTCGGGCATCAGTGACGGGATACTCTCTTGCCCACCAGTACAGGAGGATTAGCCATTGCTGCAGGGTTAGCCTTGACTTGTCAAAAAACTTTTGGATCTGCTTCCAAGCCTTTTCTTGCAAGTCCTACATCGCCAGCCATATCCATCACTAACATCCCTCCTCGTCTGAGTGACCATAGCTGTAGGAGTGCTACAGTGGGGGCATTGCTTTGCAGAAGATAGCAAGTATTTACCTATTGGTGTGTAATTGTATAGGTTTTATCCACTTAGAAATGTGAAATGTATCACTATGTTACTTTACCTTTCATGTAGGTAATTATGCCTTCAGTTCCACCAAACATCACAGGCCCTAGATCCAACAAAGACATGGTGCTTCAAGACTCAAAACGCCGCCAAAAAACCGCCAAAATCCAAACATGTGACATTGATTTTTGTTTTAATTTAGTAACACTTATGCTTTCAATTCATGTTATTATTATTACAATATCATTGTAATGGCCAATGGCCTACATGAAATGATCGTTTACGTGTATACGTAACACAGGAAACTATAAGTAATTAATAAGTGGAAGTCAAGTCCACAACTCGCCGAAGTGTGAAAAATGGTCGTTATACTATTATACAGTAGCCAGATATATTTCACTCCTAATTAGATATATGCGTGTGTGTATAGAAACAGCGCAGATCGTTTTTTGTCAATATTATTTATATTTGTAGGTGCCGCAGATCAATTCACACATACAACAGATCATACCAATATGGAATTTAAACAGTCAATAAAAAATAAAGGCGGTTACCGTAAAGATCAAGAAAAATGCATGTACATGTAGAATTCAGTGTTCATCCTTCAGTAGACCTTCTTCACTGGCTAAGACTTGCTTAACCCGTGCACACGCAGCCTGTAAAAGTAAAAAAACGTAATCTATCTAATCTAAACGTAATCTAACGTAATCTGAGGACGCCGACACAGATGCAATATTTATTGCATCTGTGTCGGCGTCCTCACCACAGCCACAAACTTCCTAAATACCATAAATGAAGCAAAACTACCACAGATGTCTTAAAATACCTTCCTTTTGAGCTGTTTTCGTTATTGCTATAACGACAATGGAAGTCGCTAGCCATGTTGTTGAGATGCCCCCGCAAACTGTGGCACTGGTGTCGTCATGCGACGTCATTGCGAAATAGGCCATCAGATAGTGGAAATTCCCGTGTGTCCGTTCTTTATACCTGATCCAATAGAGCTTTCAACAATCATCTTACCTATTTCTGAAGCTTTCTGGAAGCTTCTCTTTCCCTCTAAATTCTTTTGCAATAAAGCGTTATAAAGTTTTGAAGTTTTTTCTTCTATCCATGGACGTTTTCGTTCTAAAGTCTACGTCAACCTTCTATGCCATGCTAGATGAGGCCTGAACAAATACACAAACACAAAATCAAACAGACGTATGCGAAAATATCCAAGAAAAGCTAAGAGTTTCTTTTACTAAAGTCCGCTCTATTTGTTTAGCTAACCGTTTTCGAACGTATATGTAAGAATTTCTGTATGTATTTTCTTGGATATGTCCGCGTGCGTTTATGTTTCTTGTGTCTGTGTGTTTATTTGAGCATATTCCTGTGTTTGTGTGTGTGTGTGTATGTGTGTGTGTGTTTGTGATCTTAGTGCTTATTGTTCTTTCTTTTTATGTTCAGAATATAGACTTGGATAGATTGGTGAGATTGTATGTTTTATATGATTTGATGTGTGTGATGTATAGTTGAGTACTTTTGTTTGTTTGTTTGTTTGTGTGTGTGTGTGTGTGTGTGTGTGTGTTTGTGTGTGTGTGTGTGTGTATTTGTGTGTGTGTGTGTTGTGTGTTTGTGTGCATTTGTGCGTTTAGCCGTGTTCACACTAGAGCCGAATCCGGATCGAATCGTGTTCACACTACAATTTCTTGCGAAGCCGATCCGGATCGAATCCCGATCGAATCCGGATTGGCCAATCCACCTCGGGAGGTGGATTCGATCCGGATTCGCCCTCGATCCGGATTGAGTAGACTGATCATGTGACACCAGAAAAAGTAAAATGGCGTGTAGAAAGTCGAAAGTGTCGTTGGATAGCTCTGCTGGCACCAGTATTCTCGCAGTTGATCCACTACAGTTGATACCTAGTGGTACTTTTGCGTTTAGATTGTGTTTGATACTTTTTCGTTCACAATACTCGTATAACGGCTGCTCGCATTGAAGTACAGGAGGATACAAGCGTACTAAAAACGTTTCAAGGCACGGCGAATAATAGACCAGTATTCGACAAGAGTGTAGAGAGGCTCAGATTGACGAAACAAAGTAGAGCGGTAATGTGCGAAAATAACAGTATGTGTAGCGTTCGTCGTTGCACTCTGTGACGCCCTATGTGTCCCTAAAATCTCAAACATTTAGCAACAAGCCTTCTTGAAAAGTCGTAGCTATACAAAAGTTCGCAAACAGGGCGAAAATTGGTCACAATTGCAAAACGCTGCAAAGTAGCCATCTTGAAGACTAAGCATAACACGTGATAATGCTCACCTAAACTCACTCAGTGAATTTCAAGTGTGGACGCGATTAGGATTCAATCCGGATCAACACCCAATCCGGATTAGAGGCAATCCGGATGCAATCCGGATTAGTGTGAACGGGTGTGGGTGTATTTGTGATAGATAAGATGACCGTTGAAAGCTCTATTTCTTTAGCCAACCGTTTTTGAACGTATATGTAAGAATTTCTGTATGTATTTTCTTGGATATGTTCACTTGCTTTTATGTTTGCTTGTGTCTGTGTGTTTATTTGAGCATGTTCCTGTGTGTATGTGTGTGTGTGTGTATGTGTGTGTGTGTGTGTGTGTGTGTGCGTGTATGTGTGTGTGTGTGTGTGTGTGTGTGTGTGTGTGTGTGTGTGTGTGTGTGTGTGTGTGTGTGTGTGTGGTCTCATTGTTTATTATTCTTTCTTTCCGTGTTCAGAATATACACTAAATCATGAAGGCAATTGGTGAGATTGTGTGCTTTGTATGATTTGATGTGTGTGATGTATAGTTGAGTGCTTGTGTGCGTGTGCGTGTGTATGTGTGTATTTGTGGGTGTGGGTGTGTGGTATATGTATGATGTGTGTACATATACCCTTGTAAATTCATGTTTCTGCACATGGTTGGTGTTAGTTGTGTGTATAATATTGTGTGTAGACATACCTCTGTAAATTTATGTTTGTCATTGTGTGTGTTTGTCTATGCAATTTTAGCATGTGCCCATTGGTTTATTGTACTGAATATGTGATGTGTGTATATGTGTGTACATGATGTGACAATATGTGTGCATATGCATGGCGTTTAGAGTACATGTACCTACTTTCGCTAAATTTTGTTTTCCTTTGCAGGAATTAGTAACACAGGAAGTAAATGTGCATTAAAATGAAGATTTCAACTTCAATATGATGAATGTTTGTGTGCATTTGTAGTACGTTGACTATTGAATTATATTTTAATTATTGTATTATGTTTAATTCATATTGTAAGCAGTAATGTGACATGTTTCATTATAATTATCGAAAATTAAAGTGATAAATATTTGATGCATATAATTATATGCACATAACTATACAATGAATATATTATAATTATAAGGCCTAGTGCAGCTGCTGTTTTACTTACTGTTTCCTACATAGGGAAAAGAAGAAACAATAATAAGGACATTTCAACAGTATGTGTGGTGTATGTACTAACTAACTTGGAGAATGCAAGGGTATACACAAACATGAGGTGGAGGACAAGGAGGTGTCATTGGAGACAGGATCCTCCTCTCTTGCTTTCTTCATCATCATTCCTTTTGGAGCTGACATTGCTTCATAATAAATGAATCTGTCATAAAAATAGACAATCAATAGCAATTGTACCTACCACAAGTCAGTTGAATTTCTTCCTAAGGCTTATTTAGTATTCTAGAGGGAGAGAAAGAGTGTAACATAAGAAATGCCCTTACACACACACACACACACACACGCGCGTGCTTGCACGCACAAACGCACGCACACACACACACGCACACACACACATACACACACATATGCATGAATGCATTAATTCACAAGCACAATAATGCTACCAAACTCACATCCTTTCCATTTTGGATTTCATTTAGTCTTCATGTGAACAAGAAGCACAATAGAACACGATAAATCCAGAAACTGGTACTCACACACACACACACACACACACACACATACACACACACACACACACACACACACACACATGCACGCACACGCATGCACACACAAGCACACACACACACACACACACACACACACACACACACACACACACACACAGGCACACACACACACACACATTTTATCATACAACACTTAATCCACACAAAACCATGCATTATATCTCAGGCCCGGAATCTTTCAATTCCATGAGGATGATTTCCACACACACACACACATACACACACATACACACACACACACTGTGCACACACACACTGTGCACACACACACACACACACACACACACACACACACACACACACACAGGCACACACACACACACACACACACACACACACACACACACACACACACACACAGGCACACACACACACACACACACATTTTATCATACAACACTTAATCCACACAAAACCATGCATTATATCTCAGGCCCGGAATCTTTCAATTCCATGAGGATGATTTCCAAGTGATTCGAGTTTCCAGGGTTGTAGGCGGCCCACGAGTTTTTAGGGGCTGCCGCAGGCAGCCCCTATATTGTTTTCATTTGGACTTCCGGTGTGTAACGCTCGTCCGATATATATATATATGTAATAGTTACAGTACGGTCAAGTGTGCATTGGCGTATTTATTGCTCGAGTCCCGAGGGCGCGAAGCGCCCGAGGGCGAGTGCAATAAAGAGCCAATGCACACTTGACCGTACTGTAACTTACTTGTTGTATGCGCCCCTATGCGTTTAATTCGAGAAGTCGCTTCGCGAGTGCTGGCGGTTTGTTTCTAAGTGGTGCTTTTTCTCGCTTTGTTTGCTTTAATATCTCTGAAATGAGGCCTATCTGTTGAAAATATGGTACCTTCAAAGATATGCAAACAGATTGACGACTTCGAAGACACTTCAGAAAAAACAAAGGTTCAGTACGTACACGTATCGCTTTTAACTCCAACATTTCTCGTGCACTTTGAATGCCGTATAAATGTTGATAACGTTGTCTCTACCACGGTTTCTAAAAGTTATTGTGTCGCCGTCAAGAATAAAAGACGCTCACCTTCACTGCAATCTTTTAGCAGCGAATGTGGAACGCCTGACAAATACAAAGAAAGGGACAGACATTGCTATCTAGAACTTTTGGTGGGTCGATGAGAAGAGCGCCTTACGTGCTTGCAACGAAGTTGTAGTACTAGCGTACTGGTCTTCATTATTTGGAACTGATGTTGTGCATCCATTGTTTAAGATTGATTTGTTATGATTAACTGGGCGCTAAAGGTGACAATATATGATTAAGCACAGTTGCGGTTCACATCAAAGAAAAAAGTGTGCAATTGACGATATACAGGCACACTTTTCCCTTTGAAGTTGACCACAACCATACAACAAATATATATATAATATGGATTTGAAGAAAAGTCTTAATAATAGAGAATTTATATAATAGTAATAGAGAAGTATGAATTTATACAGAAATGAGTTATAGGAATTGTTCATGGCCAGCAATGGAGGGACATTTCTAGGCGGAGCTTCAGATAATGTTTATCTAAAGGGCTATGAATAATCAATGAATAATCGTAATTATTCAGCGTCGTGTCCTAGGAAACTGGGAAAAATGGCCACTTGGGCAAGCAGATCAAGGCAGCTTGCAAGGTATCACTTACAGCTTTCGGCTGGAAATTGGAGTCTATAGATAGCGAAGAGGGCGGGGATGGGTTGGTACATGGCGACCCTAATGTATTTGAAGCAGAGCGTCTGGTTTCCTCCCAGAAGAGGCGCGATTGTAAGGTAGGTTATGTTGAGGGCCACTGTAATTTGAAGAGTACCGTCGATTTCTTTGTATTTCCGTCAGAGAACTTGCATTGAGGACCAAATTGTATCTACCTTAATAGTTTGTCGCTACTAGTGCCTTGACTATTTGGTAATCAAAGCAGTTGGCTGCGTGAGTCGAATTCGCTGATGAATGGCTACATGGAGTTGCAGGCCAGGTTTAAAACATGCTAATTTGGGGTTGGTACGTGCATTTGATAAAAATTCTATATATATATGACTTCAACCAGAGCTACCTGAGTGATTTAAATCATAAGATTTTTATTGGCGATCGTGACGAGGTAATTCGCGGAAGCTGGCTAGATGCTAAACTTACGTTACCACTAATCCGACTTTCAGTTACGGTTACATTTCTGAACATTGTTTAAAACTGCAAAGCGATTTTAGTAACATAGTAATAATCATTTTCCATATTGAGTATGTTATTGCAACTGCTGGCCATAGGATTATTCACATTATTCTAAACCTTCCAGGAAGTTGCAAACTTCGTCGTGTAGGGTTGCTGCTTTACTGAACTAGAGATTAGAGATCTATTTTAAGATTATGAGGAGAGTTTTTTGATATAGGGCTTAGATACTGAGATATAGTGATCCAAAATCTTACAAAAATGATTGTTTACATAACTTTATACAGTTAATGAGGTAATTTATATTACGCAACAAGCGTCTGTTTGTTCTTCTTCAGGAAGTTGCAGAAATCTGTCAAGGATGGTGAAATACACGTCATGTGAAAGCGGAAGAACGGAAGAAAGATATACGAGGAGAGTTTTTGGATAACACAAATCTAACGGAAGATACATGCCAAAATACTTTAGTTGCCCATAGAAACACATAAATTCGTGCGTGTCTTTAATGAGATTCATTGCGTGGTCAAGGTGTTGGAATGTCCCTCCATTGCTGGCCATGTTTGAAAACAATTGCCAAATATGGCAATTGTTTTCAAAACATTCGTCCAGTTACAATAAACAGTATGTTCTATAAATGTTCAGCTGTGCACTTACCCTCCAATGCTTTGCAAGTGATTCGAGTGCGTGGGGCGGCAGCCCCCACGAGTTTTTAACTCGAATTACTTGTTTAAACTCTAATCACTTGTTTACAATGTGGAAATGGGAGTTATTGCCTTTCAAAAGTTAGTTCTTTACAAATCAAACATTCACATGTTAGATATACTTGATCATTCAAGGAAATAAGATACCTCTGGTGAAGACACCAAGGTGTATTGTTCCCGAAAACAAAGGCATATCTTACCATCTAAAAACTTCCGTCGCTTTAAGCACAAGAGCACTTTTATTTTAATAATAACTCACAGAATCAAAGCATCTTCCAAACAAAAGTTTGAGAACAAAGCTTTTTTGATGTTTCCATGACCTTTTGAGTCAAAATTTCGCGAAATAGGGGCTTACTTGTTTCCGGCGGCCATTTTGCGACATAGATATATGCGTGTTACCTCATTGTTTACTGCATTTTGAGGCCATGGTAACGCAACACGTGACCTGAGCAAGATATCTGATTGGTCAATATGAAGAACGAACTTTGATGTCTTTGTTCTAAATAACGATTCTGAATATGAGAAAACCAAATTCAGATTCAGAATCAGTGTCCTCTTCTGCGTTGTTTGATACCCAACATAGTCTCATACCCAGACCCACTTCCGCCCGCCATTTTATTTGGGTGAGAAGGTGGGTCTGGGAAAGAGCGTAGGCAAAAACGTTGCACAGGGGCGTGGTCGAGTTAATTGACCAGACAACCGCAAGTCGATCGATTTTTAAGGTGTCTTTAGTAAATATGGCGGAGTTGCCCTTGACGTTGGCGTTGCAAATGGAAACTGCTTTACAAGAATCTTTTAATAGTCTGAATACTGGCTATCCTGATCTGAAGCCCAAGCAGAGAGAAGCTGCCCTTGCAATTCTGAGTGGAAGGAATGCTTTCGTTCGGTTGCCGACGGGATACAGGAAGACGGTGATAACGGCCGTCTTGCCAGGAGCCTTCAATCGCACTAGAAAACAACAGGGGTCAATAATACTTTGTATCTGTCCGTTGATTGCGCTTATGATTAATCAAAGAAGACGACTGCAGGCTATGGGCTTGACCGCCGACTTCTTAGGATCGGCACAGAAGGATGGTAAAGTTGTAGATACAATCCGAGTGGCCGAAGTCGAGTGTGTGTTTGCTAGTCCAGAAGCAATACTGAGCGACTCCAGTAGGGAAATGCTCCTACGTTCTGGCTACCAAAGTAAACTCTCAGCAGTTGTGATTGAGGAGGCACATTGTATCTCCAAATGGTTAGTATTGTTGCAATAATATTAAATTAAATGTAAACTCAATGACATTGTGCAAGTCTTCACTTGTGTCATGCTAATTATTCCATTCAGGGGGGGCAGTTTCCATCCAGAATACCAAATGTTGAGTGTGCTAAGAAGTCTGCTGCAGCCCACCGTGCCATTTATGGCAATGACAGCCACTGCAAGTGCTCAAACAAAGAATGTCATTATGTATTCCCTCCATATGCATCAGAGTTTGACAGCAATCGTTGACAAGTCACCCGATAAAGATAACATATTTTACGGTGTACTGGATAGGACTACAACTGAAGAACTGGCATTGGCACTGGCAGCTGAAATTATGAAGTTTGGGCTCAATTACACAAAAACACTAGTTTTTTGCAGAAAGTGAGTTTAATGATAGTTACATATCTATGGTTACATCTCAATACTAAAAATACATGAATAAAAGAATGGAACATTCATGTTTATGACATACATACATACAGGTGTGAAGACTGTGGCATGTTGTTCCTGCTTTTGAAGCAATTGCTGGGAGAACAATTCACTAATCCACCTGGAATAGCAACATGCGTACCTGGAAAAAGGTAAAATTCATTGCCATGATTTCAATACATTATGTACGTACATGTACACATGTGCAATTTGTCTCCGGTCTCTGTAGAGTTGCCGAAGTCTTTATTGCAGAAAACAGCACAAAACTTTAAGAAAAAATTATTGATCTCTTTGTGGAGCGTGATTGCACTACACGTATAGTGTTTTGCACACAGGCATTCGGCATGGGACTGGACTGCCCAAATATTGGGCAGATAATTCATTTAGGCCCTGCCAGGGGAATGGAAGAGTACATCCAAGAAGTTGGACGTGGTGGTTGTGATGGTCATCAGACAAGAGCTTTGTGCATTAACGTGCCAACTGGGAACACTGAGAAGACCATGAAGGAGTATATAAATAACAAGTCAACATGCAGAAGAATCGCATTATTTGAGGATACAATGGGAACATTCACAAATATACCATTAACTTTATGTAAATGTTGTGACATATGCGTAAGTAGTTGTATGTGTGGTGATTGCACTACCCTAAACAGTATAATACAATAAAATCACTAATTTTTGTAACTGCGACGCTTATTAGTATCACTTTTGCAGAATTTCAAGTTGAGCTTGAATTTAATGCAGTTTCAAAGGACATTATTTCAATTATTTCTGGTTTGGCTATAGTTGTTTGCTGTAATGAGTCTGGTGGGACATTTTCTTATCAGCTAACTAAAGGGCACTTTGACAGAGTGTTAATGAAAGAGGTGTCTAGGGAACCTTGGGTGCAATTTACACATTCTTTTAGGTAGATTAGGGGAGCTAGTCTACCTAAAAGAACCCCTTAATTCTTGCAGGTAAACACATCCACACACACATTAGAACATTTCCTGTCACGTTTTTGTATTTAAACCGGTCTCTCACTGCTATACTTCAGATTTGTTGGCTGATGAAGGTCTACGTGGCCAAAACGTTCTATTGATTGATTTTTGAAGATTTATCTATGCTACGTGATTGCTCAATAACTTTGCCATTTAAGCAGCTAATGCTTGCTGTTAAAGCATAGTACATGTAGTTAATAATTTTGGACGGCTGAACAAGGACCAAGCACACTCTCAAACTATTACTGCGCCTTATGTCAGAAGAAGAGGTTGAGGAAGGTATTTAACGAAGGTGGGGCAGGCAAGGTGCACATAGATCAGCTACTGAAACTTTCCAGTTATCACAATGAACTATCAGAAGATGATATATTGGAAAAAGTGTGGAAACTGCGGCCAAATTATAGGTGGAATTTATATTCATGCAACCCGAGGAGCCACAACACTAACACCAGGAGCCACAACTCCAACACCTGGAACCAAAACTCTGACACCAGGAGTCAGAACACTGACACCAGGAGCCAGAACTGTGACACAACGAGCCACAACACTGACACCAGGAGCCACAACACTGACACCAGGAGCCACAATACTGACACCAGGAGCCATAACACTGACACCAGGAGCATTTAGCCACGTAACTACACCAACATTTTCCCCGCTCAGTGTACTTCAAAGCAATACAACACAACCTAAGTGGCTGGGCTTCAAGCTGGTTGGGGACAACTTGGACAAAAATGTGTATAAGAGACATCAGACGTATGACAGTCAAACCATTTCCCTGCATTATTTCCATTACTATGCCGTACAGGACAGGATTGACCTTTCTGGCTGTAGTGACATAGCGCCAGATAAGCCTTAAGTAGTTGATGGTAATCTGTTTTTACCATCAGGAAAACTACAGATGCCATTCACGAAGACTTTAGCATATATGCTGCCAGTTATGTACATATGTACATATGTTTACTGTGTACGTATGTAGTATGTCGTACGTACAGACAGATTTGGCAAAAAAATCACG
The DNA here is from genome assembly GCA_963170055.1 of Halisarca cf. caerulea. Classification (NCBI taxonomy): domain Eukaryota; kingdom Metazoa; phylum Porifera; class Demospongiae; order Chondrillida; family Halisarcidae; genus Halisarca; species Halisarca cf. caerulea. Next base: position 7,421,769 of record CAUJGJ010000397.1, read on the forward strand.
GATATCGAGTACCAAAAGCACTCCGCACCGAGAATTGAGAAGGACATCATCTTGGGGACAAAAGCATTGGAGCACGCCGATGTGTTTGAGGATAAAGGACAACATTATGGAGACGGCTACGGTCAACGTAAGAAAAATATCGAACTATTTACATACATAACTGCAGCATCCAAAAGTAGAATTGCCGAGTGGCTGGAGAAAACAGTAAACTGTAAAGATTTGAATTGTCCTCCATTTTTTTCCGGCTTGCCGCCGTTGTTACTAATAATATTCATGATGTGACATAACCGCATGATTAGGGAACAAAGGGTTCGTAGGTGTTAATTGGTCCGTGTCCGACGTAGGACCGTGCAGCGGTCTGGGTGAGCACTTTTCCCAGACCCACCTTCTCGCCCAAATAAAATGGCGGGCGGAAGTGGGTCTGGGTACGAGACTATACCCAACACTATGGGCGCTTAAGTTCCTTCGTTTGCTAACGGCGTTTTTTTGAAAGGTATGCGCATTGGCCTCTTATGGTGTCTTGCACTACACACACACACACACACACACACACACACACACACACACACACACACACACACACACACACACCATGTACACATTTACTCACATGAACACTTATACATACCACACACATGCATGCACGTGCACAGGCACATATATACACACATACACACACCTGTCACACCTCTTCCTCTCTCCCTCCTTCCCCTTCCTTTTTTCCTTCCCTCCCTCCCTCCACACACGTACACACATACACACGTACACACACACACACGCCTCTCATACCACTCTCTCCCTCCTTCCCTCCCCCTTCTTTCTCTCCCTTCATTCACCTCTCTTTCTTTCTTCCTCTCTCACACATACACACACACACCACACACATGCACACACATGTCGCACACATGCATGCACGCACACGCAAACACATGCATACACACACACACACACACACACACACACACACAAACACACACAAACACATGCACACACAAACACATGCACACGCACGAACAAACACACACACACACATACACACACATACACACAACATGTATACACATACCCACTTACACCACACACACACACACACACACACACACACACACACACACACACACACACACACAACATGTACACACATACACACTTACACCATACACACACACACACACACACACACACACACACACACACACACACACACACACGTACACATACACACGCAGACACAGGCACATACACACACCTCTCTCCCTCCCTCTTTCCCCCTTCCTTTTCTCCCTCCCTCCCTCCCTTCCCCCACACACGTACATACACGCACATGTACACACACACACACACGCATATACACACACCATATACACATGCATGCCGTGCACACACACACACACACACACACACACACACACACACACACACACACACACGTACACATGCACAAACACCTCTCATACCTCTCTCTCCCTCCTTCCCTCCCCCTTCCTTCCTCCCTCCACACATGTACACACGTACACACACACACACACACACACACCTCTTATACCTCTCTTTCTCTCCCTCCCTCTCTCCCCTTTCCCTCTCTCCTTTCCTCCATCTTTCTTTCTTCTTCTCTCACACATACACACTCACACACCACACACATGTACACACATACACACACATGTGACACACAAGCATGCACGCAGATGCAAACACACACACACACATACACACACACACACAAACACACACATACAAACACATGCACACACAAACACATTCACACACATGCACATACACAGGTACACACACACACACACACACACACACACACACACACACACACCACACATGTACACACATACACACTTACACACCACACACACACACACCTGTACATCTGGAGGATCACTCACAACACCTTGAGTAGGAGTAGACACAAGTGGAGGAACCAGACATGCTCCAGAAGGAATGGATGTGTTGAATGAAACATCCATTTCTTCGGGAGGAGGTGCTACAGGTTCAACTGAGACCAAATCCCCACTCTCATTGTAAAGCCTAATGGACTCAATAGGCATGTTTACACCAAGGGTAATGCAATCATCCCAGCACTTAGTGCTTCTTAATGAGACATCATGCAAATGAGATGAAGTCCCATGTAGTACATATGGCCCATCAGGATGACTGTCAACATGAGACTCACCATCATGGAAGTGTACATCACCTGACTCGGATGTAGTCCACCATACTCCTTTCCCATGAATGAGGAAGTGAGCAACTCTCTTGAGGTGAGCTTGCCAAGCAAAGGGCCTTGCATTGATCCACTCTGGCTTGAACACAGAACCAGCATACTTTGGCAGGCCGGCTGCTCGTGAACCAATTCTTGAATTTTGTTCACGGATGGAGTGGATGGGGCCCACTTTGGATTCCCTTTTGACCTGGAGTCTCTTTAGAACACCTGTCAGCATGTTCTGTGGCTTCCTGTCAGTGCACTTTGCAGCATTAGCTGCAGACTTGAACAGTCGCTCCTCATTCTCTGCATTGACAAAACGACTACACACAACTTCATGCTGCTGTGGACCATGAAACAGCAAAGCATGAAAATATTGTGTAGTCATGGCTGTACCAAACAACTCCAAATGGAGTTCATGGGCAATGAATGCACAGTTGTAGAACTGCAAACACTGCTTAGGGGACCGCCTTGCATCAAGACTGTACAAAACCTTACTGATTTGCACCAAACACATTACATATTTTCTCACAGCACTGGTGGTTGCTGTCTCGGACTACTAGTGACCAAGTAGGCCACCTCAATGAGAGCCTCTCTCAAGTCTGACCCATACAAATTGGCCCTCTTCCACACAGACTCAAGGTATGAGGATACACCCCTCTTCAAAGTACCTTCCGGAATAACAGAAGGTAGCTTTCTGAGTATGCTACTCCAATACCCTTTGAGGTCATGCAATGGCTCAAAAGGGAGGACTTCATAGTGTTGCAGATTAAGATCTGCCAAAGAGCTCTCAGGAGAGAACATCAATTCTCTGCTTATTTCCTTCCAAGATACGAACTGACAGACAATTTTTCGCACCTGCGAGTGTCGAGAAAGAAGGCGCTGGTGATTACTAAGAGTCTACAAGGATCAAAGAAATGGAGGAACAACATTTTATTGAAATGTGGAGACATAGAAAATAATCCAGGGCCCACAGCACAAGGAACTAGACGGAGGAAGAACGACCCGAAGAAGATGCTATGTGTTGTTCACCTGAACACCCGCAGTCTCCTACGTCACTTTGATGATGTTGCTTGCTTGGTTTCCTCTGTTTATCCTGAAGTCCTAGCACTTTCTGAGACTTGGCTTGATTTGTCGGTTGGTGATGGTGAGCTGTATCTTCCCGGTTATACTTTGTTTCGATGTGATCGTTCTTGCTGTGGTGGTGGTGTTGCTGTTTATTGTGCTGATCACCTGAGCTGCTCTGTCCTTTCCTGTGGTCCCTCTTCTTCTGGTGTCGAGTATATATGGGTCTCTATTGATTGTAGGCTGTTTTCCTCACCTCTTGTTCTTGGGTGCTTCTATCGTCCTCCAAGCTTACCTTCCCAATCAGTGCAATATATATGTGATTGTATTGAACAAATGATGATCACCAAGAAGAATGCAATCACCTGTGGAGACTTTAATGTTGATATGGCTGATCTGCAAAAGCCTCATTCCAAGGTCCTGTTCAACTTTCTAACCTCTCACTCTCTCCAGCAACCAATAGACTCACCGACACATTTTTCGGCTACATGCCACTCTATTCTCGACCTCTTCATTGCTACTTCCGATGTTCCTATCTCCAAGTCTGCAGTTCTCAACTTGGCAATCTCTGATCATCTTCCTATTCTGCTTGACATTGACTGTAATGTTCCCATGACTCCTACTCACAAAATTACTGATAGGTCTTCAAACACTTTTCAAAAGCGAGCTTTGAAGAGGATCTTTCAACTGTACCATGGTCTGTACTGGACGTATTCAATAACCCAGATGACAAGGTCGATATTTTTAATTCTCTCCTGCTAGAAGTCTTAAATCTGCATGCACCACTAAAGACTGTACATACTAAGAAGAAGCCAGCTCCCTGGATTTCAAAGAGTATTAGAGATGAGATGGACCTACGCAATAAGTTATACAAAATGTTCAAGACAAACCAACTACTGGTGTCATGGGAGGCTTTTAAGGCCCAGAGAAACAGAGTTACCTCTCTCCAATGCAAGGCCAAGAAGGAATACTTCCACCAATTACTCAAGAACAAAGCCCATCCTTCAGCTCTATGGAAAACTCTCAAAGCTACTGGTGCCTCTCCCTCTTTGCGTGAAAATTGGTCCTGCTTCAATATGAGCTTACCTTCTATAGCCAACTCACTGAACACTCACTTTCTAGCTGTATCTCCTACTTGTTCACGCTCCCTACCATCCCCTCCTACTTTGAAACCTCCTCCGCAATCCACTCTCTCCCTCACCTCCATCACTCCTGCTTGGTGTGAAGAAGCTCTTGGCTCTCTTAAGGTTAAATGTTCTCCAGGTCTTGATGGTATTCCCTCTTCTGCCCTAATAGCTGGTCGATCTATCATTTGCTATCCTCTCTCCTCCATCCTCAATTCTTCAATCTCTTCTTCTGTATTTCCTGAATCCTGGAAGCATGCTTTTGTGAAACCCCTACACAAAGGTGGTGATCGTGTATCCCCCTCCAACTACTGGCCCATCTCTCTACTTCCTGTTTCCAGTAAACTTCTGGAAAAATGTGTCCAGCAACAGCTATCCTCCCATTTTCTTCACAACTACCTTGTATTCCCCTTTCAATCTGGTTTCCGGCCTGGCCACTCGACCCAAACACTTTTGCTCTACTGCCTGGACAATTGGTACAAGGCCTTAGACAAAAGGCAGTTTATTGGAGTAGTTTTCTTGATATATCGAAAGCTTTCGACACTGTTTACCATAATCTTCTCTTGGCTAAACTCTCTCAACTTGGTCTCTCTCCATCTGCTGTTACTTGGTTCAAATCATACCTCTCTGATCGCTGTCAAACTACCAGTGTCAATGATTCTTTCTCCTCTATCAGTTTTCCAACTTCTGGTGTTCCCCAGGGTTTAGTGCTTGGTCCTTCTCTCTTTTCATTGGTCATCAATGACCTGCCCTCTGTCTTGCCTGCAGATTCTGTTGTTCTCTTCGCAGACGACACTGCCATTTATATCACCAACAGCAACCTGGCTTCCTTAAACTCCTCGCTACAGCAATGCCTTGACGCGGCCAACTTGTGGATGGCCAAGAATGGACTTCAGCTGAATGCAAACAAAACAAAATGCATGCTGATCCACTCAAATAGGCATAAGGTTGAGACTGGTCTGGACATTCACATTGATAGTTCGGCTGTTGAGCAAGTCCATGTGTTCAAATATCTTGATGTAGTTCTTAACAACACCCTAACTTGGAGTAATCACATTGATATGGTCTGTAGAAAGGTAAACTGTTGTCTCAATCTTCTACGCAGACTCTCCTGGTTCCTGCCTCGCCCTCTCCTCCTCATCTATTTGAAGTCTTATGTTCTCCCCCACTTCAACTACTGCGATCTTGTCTGGTTGTGTTGCACACAAGAGGAATCTCGTCACATGGAGTCTCTTCTGAACTTTGGTTGCAAGATTGTACTTCGTAGGAAATGTGACTCTTCCTCCACTGCTGCAAGACAGGAGCTTGGACTGACGACTCTCGTATCGAGAAGAAAGCTCCATATGGCCCAGCTAATGTTTCGCTGCTTATCGTCCCAGGCTCCTTCCTACTTGTCTCAGCTCTTTTCTTTTACTTCTAAATCCCATAACACTCGCTCCTCATCCACTTACCAAATAAATCTTCCTCCTGTTAAATCTTCATTTGGACAGAGAGCATTTAGCTTTTCTGGTGCCTCACTTTGGTGGAGTTTACCTCCAGGAACACGATCCAGCAGCAAGTACAGTGACTTCACTAAATTATGTACACTATTCTATTCCAATGCATGAATGAGCATTATTACACTACATATTACATTATTTCACATAACTTAACAAATTTTAATTAATATCAATTATTTATTCTCGCATGGTTTACATTTTGATTTGTTCTTGTACATGTACACTGGGTGCCTTTGCAGTAGCCACAGGCTATTGGCCTTCCCAGACTAAATAAGATTTCTGATACTGATACTGATACTGATCAACAGGGATGGTACTCTCTGTACACCACATAGAATACCTTTTAGACAGTCTGTCCTCCCTTTACGAGTGGTTGGATAGTCCTTGATACCCCTTGCCTCCAGTTCTCGTCTCAGATCATCTTTGCTGAGATCATCATAAAACCACAAGAGTCCTGGTTTCCTCCCAAACAAGCCATGTAATGCTACTTCTTGGTTCTGCTTCAAAGAACATTGCTTGCATGAGGTAGCATGTGCAAAATCTGAAAAACGGGAAGAAGAGCAGACACAACCCACACAAGGAAAGCTACCTCCACATGATATGCCAGCTTCAAACTCAACAGCTGGCTTGTCACCGTTGAAGTACTTCAGGGTATTAGCAATTTGTATCCCTCCTGATGTATACAAAGGTTCATTAAGGCCTTCTAGCTCAGCAAGCCTCTCTGGAATCAAGCAGGCTTGGTCCGCTAAGGAAGAGCTGCCATGTGTGATGAAGTGGATCTCCCCTTCTTCCACAAATTCCTGTACACCTGGAGACTCAGACTCAGACAAAAACAGCACAGGGTTATACACAATCCCCACCATTACAGCAATGATCCCATGTGAAGCCAAAGTGGAATGATCATGCCATATCCACAGAGAGCGGTTTGATTCATACTCAGTACTCAGCTAGCAGCTGTCGGAGCTCTTCTGTGGATTTGGCACTCACATCAATGCATTTCATTGCTTTTAGAATGTCAGCCAGGTCATCATGACTCATGATTGTAATCTTTTTTTTTATTATGCAAACGCATGAACTTTTCATGATGTTTCAGTAAACGTTGACAAATATCAACCAAAGTGAATTTGTGGCTATGGCCCTCGGTGGTTGTCACTCTTCCCTTGACCCTTTTTCAATGGTCACTGGTACACATGGTATACCAGTCTGCAGCTCCCCACTCTCAACCAAAGAGACATCTAATTCCCCAAGTACCTTCTTGCTAGGAGGGGCAGGCATAGAACACTGCGTCCCTGCAAACTTACACTTAGTCGATGGCTTCGATTGAACATGACAATTTGGTATTGCAGAATTTACTTGAAGGACCAAAAGTTTTACCTTATGACCTCTGTCAGTACGTTTGATACCAAATTCATCAGCTACTCGAGTGGCAACAAATGGACAAGAGCTATCCCAACTTATGAGCCTAGCTACAAGTTCATCATACCTACTACACTCGCTCGGCTTCACGGCAAACCTAGTCTTAGGAGAATCTGCCGGCTTTGGTGGATTGAAATACTGAACCTTCCTAATCTTGTCCATTTTGTTGAGGCTCACATCATGTGTATAAGCTGCCACCAATGAACTTTTTAGAATGGAGGCCTCACACTGTTTCATTCTTTCATGCAGAACTGATTTTTCAGTCAATTTCAGTTCTGCATCAGTATCCCTGAGGCCAAGCCTTTGAGGATACTTGTTTGCCAGATCTGCAAAAGGCTGCCCTGTCTTCTGTTATTGAAGGCCTTATAGTCGTTTTCAATAAATGATTTTGCAGAAACTTTTTCAGGCAGAAAAGAAGTCGGCTTCAATGGAAAAGATTTCTGCTCCCGCAGAACGTTTTGGGCACAAGCTTCACAGTTAGACAGGGGAAGGGCAGCCTTTTCAGCTGGTGTTAGCTTATCCCAACTGCTAGAGGAAAAAGTGGCCAAATACTTCTCACATAAACCAGCCTCAGTCGTTGGGAAAAATTTCTGCCAAAATGACTTTATCACAACTCCCACATGACATTCAAACAGCGAACCTCGGAGGTTGCCTGGTTCAAAATAATTGTTTCCAACAACGAACCTAGGGCCCGAAAATCGCTGTTTGAACATTTCAGTGAAACTCAAAACAGGCTTACTGGATTTCTTGGTCACGGCTTTATTGGTTGCTGAAGCATCTTCCAATTTTCCAGCAGAATTGTGGCCGTCTGTAATCTTCGTACAGTGCTCGTAGACTAGGGTGTGGCAAAAACCACAGTTGAAGATGTTTCCAACTTTCTCAGTGAACGGCATTGCAAGCAAAACAACAATCACACTTGGGTGGAAGGGCAAAGTGTACAGAAACCCATACAGCACTGTCAGGCAGTGACGTAATGTACTATGTCACAAAATTGGGTCCGTTCTTGTTTGGCGGCGTAACATGCAGGAGGTTCCTATCATATGAGTCATGTGATAAAATGGCCACCAAACACTTTTTATCAAGTCAAACATGCCATGTTCAAGATATTTATGTGAGGAACACTCATACCCGTTTCTGAGTCTATGAGGCCTTTACTGCCTTGCCACTTGGCGAATTTTTACTGTTTTGTAAGGCGAAGGAAATCGCCTCTAGCACCGTTAAAACTGGGTTTATTGTGTCACATTTGGTATCATAATAAAGCCAATGAAACAGACTACATAGCAGTAAAAGTTCTGTGAAGATACACTGGACCTGTAGTGAGAGAAAAGTGGTCAAATCGACCTGTGAAAAAATCTGCCATGAAGCCATTGAAGTGCCAACGGACATGTTCCACATGCGCTGAACACAGATGTACAAAAGAATCTTCAATTTGCACAAACCTATTTGTGTACTAGAAAGATAAGAAGTCCAAGCAAGACCGTTTCAATATGTATGCATGCATGTACGCTTACACACGTACACACACACACACACACACACACATACACACACACACACACACACACACTGCAGTGTTAGAAATAATTATCAATGTTTACACATTGTTCGAGCATGTTGGCATTTTTCGACTCAAAATCAATTTTATTCTGAAATACACAATTTTGAAGTAAAATTTAACCTTTTAACACCTGCGTTCTTTTGTCATTGTTAGACTCTTAACACCCATAAGCCAATATATTGGTGCAAACTTTTAGAAGTGTATTTTCCATGATTTGTAAACTTTTTGTAAGGGTTTTAACCCTCCTACCCTCCCCATACAATGCAGTTCATCTAAGTCTTTCTTGTGGATTGTATCTCAGTCATCTTATACAGAATAGCTACGTGTGAGGTACCATTTTATCGCTCAAATAGCGGAGATTTTCGTGATTACAACATATAGTTGATATCTTGATAAGTTATTGCGCAATTGCTCGAAAACCACAAATATGACATTGCGCAATTTCATTTTCGTACTTGCGCAATTTTCGTAGACTGAACCCAGCCACATACTACAACGAAAAAAGTATCGCCTGAAAGCTGAGTTCACAATCTACAAGATGAGCTAAGAAGTGAAAGCATACGTCAAACAAGGAGTAAGTTATGCTTCGATAATCACTTGCAACTAAAGTTTGAAAATTTCAAACCTGCAAATATTAATTCTCAACCTTATTTCTCTCGTAGGCAGTGAATAACTAAGGTATGAGTAGTTTTATACTTTCGTTTGTGTTCTTAGGTCGTCCAGCTCTTTGATAGAACTTGATTCGTCTGCCAATGTTTTCGTGTAGAAGCCATTTTATATCAGTTATGCGGAATTCTACGGAAATATACAGAGATTTTTTGCGGTAATCGCAAATGTTCTACAAGCACGGAGAAGCAAGAAGGCGGCTGAAGCACTAATGCAACTTTAATTGCATGATTTTGCTAGCTGGCCGAAATCTTCATAAAGCAAGCTTCTTTTTGATAGCATACACTTTATAATAGCGGTTTTCATACTTCCTACAACAAGTAATTCGGGTTTAATAAACTCGTGGGCCGCCTACAGCCCTGAAAACTCGAATCATTTGGAAATCTTTCTAACGGACTCGAAAGATCACTGTAAGAAATGCATGGTTTTGAGTAGTGGTGTAGTAAAATTGTGTGTGTGTGTGTGTGTGTGTGTGTCAAGTTTTAGCATTCAATAATCCAAACAATATATTGGGATCATGATCTACTCAGTTTTTGTAATTATAAATGACAGTGACAATTTCAATAAAAGTTATTACGCATGCCATTCTGCACTACTATAATAATAGTAGTCCCAGGATGCACCACGAGGAGGTAGGCATGCTTTGCATCCCAGAGGATTGGATTCATTTTAACTAGGGTCTGCAATAGTCCGTAAAACTCCTCCAATCCAAAATAAAAATGGTGCAATAAAATGCTATACATATAATGGTACAGGTGTACCGTTGTGTGATCCACCAGAATCACTTAAATGTGTAGCTATAGAATAAAAAACAGAATATACAATGTGATCTTTCAGCAGATCAATACAGTCAGCATGTTATAGTAATATTTTTTCCGTGCTAAGGTACACAAGGTATCCAAAATTGGCCACAAGTAGTCAATAGTATGATCATTGTGATCTATGCAAGTCTCCATTGGGCAGTGCAATGTGCATAGCCCAATATGTGAGACTATATACTAATGTACTGTTTACCATCAAAGGCACTGGAAGTTGTGTACCAAAGGAAGGTACTATGGGGAAAGGTACTGCATACCGATGAAGGTAGCAAATACCAGAAGAAATGTATACTGCGTACCAATATATGCAGGTACAGGATGTAAAGGGTGATATACTGTGCCATAATTCCCAACCTTTTATAGTTGTACTCAATTTGCAGAGTGGTGTAAACTTAAGGTTGAGGTGGCACTGACTACCTGTATATGGGGTTCAATGTGTAATGATTAGCCATTTGCCTTTGTTCTATGGATGTATAGACATGACTAATATATACTCCCCAATGACATATATTCTTCCCTTATAGGCTATAGGATTGCTTATTAAATGCAAATGGCTCATTACAAGTGTTTGCTCAAACATGAACTCTAAATTTCAACCACCTTATCTATATGGGCAATAACTACTCTAAATGCATTTGCAAGATGCCCCAAATAACTGGACTCTGAGCAGGGGCGTTGCAAAAGCTGTACAGACTTGGAGTCTGCATGGAAATGTAGTCTAATTGCATAAAAATTCAGTTTTGGTTTCTATCTAATTCATTCAAGTTAGACTATCACGTTCAACAATATTACATTGTTGACCAAGAGGTGCTTCACAAAACATGAAAGCTAAAGAATGCCATCAAGAGGTATTCATTCATGGATGGCTTCGTGCATAACAGCAACATGCTCTTATTTTAATAGTAGCATAAGATTAGTGGTTTCCTAATATTTAATAGTTTGAATTTCTTTTTAGACAAAACGCATTTAAATGCTAATCTTATGCTTTTGATTCGGTTCAACAATAATTAATGTTGTTGTAAATAGTGCTTCGCTCACGAGGAAGCAGTCATTACCATCACAGATTATTTTATAATTTTTGAATGGATGGTGTCGTGTGTAGCAGCGATACGTGCTCCTACATTCAAAGTAGCATAAAACTTATGCATAACCTTTCACACCGGGTGATATATGATGACGATTTTGTCATTGTGGGGAGAACCTATGTATGTATCTAAGAATCTAAGAATTATTCTAGTTTGGCTTATGGTGGATTTTTTTTATATTAGTATTTACTATCCAAGTTTTTATTTGGGCATGTTAGTTATCCCGCATATACACTTCAACAGCAATTTTGACATTTCTAACTACAAAAAGAAGATTTTATTGATTGCGTTCATAAATTAAATAATATAGGGAGCATGCACGTTCTGGCCCCTATATGATTTCAGTTATGAAGCGTCATATGAGGAACGAATCAAATTTTGATATCCTTTGGAAACATGAGGCGAAAGTAAAAGTTGTAAAAAATTACAAAATATAATTACATGTGCATAAACACAGTCCTCGATACAATAATTATTACATTTCACACCCCCAGTGAGACCTAAATGATACAAAGGGTTTGAAAAAAGTGAGATGTGGACATTGTTGGCAATAATGCTGTGAAATGAGAAGAGTCAAAAAGCCTCTGATGGCGGGGTAGTCTTCAACTGAAGGCAAGTACTTGATGTGATTGTTCATTCTCCTGTCTTTCTGTTGAAACAATCGTTCAATCTCCACAGATGAACTGTTTACATCCATTCTGCCAAGTTCTCCTACACTTCTGTGTTGCATATAGCCATACATGTATATTGGCCTCTTTAACATAAGACACAAGGCATGCAAGTGGAAATGATTTCCCCAGCATTGGTCTTGAGCTGCTTCTTGCAAAAGTTTGCTCCATTCCCTTTCTGTAATTGCTGTAATATTTTCTTAATTTTGATCCACATTACGTAATAATAGTTGTGTACTAGGCTTCATCACCTCAAACTTATGTTCCTTATTTTCTAATAAGCTGTACACAGTGATTGCTCTCAGATGTGCTGTATATTCTTCTGTACCATGCAGTACAATGGAGATGGTATTGTACATACAGTTCCCATCACCTGTGGTCCGCACTGGAACATATTGTGATGTAAATGAGGGCAAAAGTTCCTCTTGTACAGACATGTCCACCACATGAGTTTCCACATTGAAAATGTCATTTTCCTGTTTGTTAACCTCATTTATTAAAGTTTTCATAGCAATCTTGTTATCTTCCATCAATTCTTTTAATTCTTCCATTGACTCTTTCTTTTTACTTTTGAGAATGTCCTCAATGTTCTGCATAAATTCTCTCACCTCCTTAGTACATGTTGTGTGAATTTCTTGACTTGATAATTGTACTATTGGTACGTCTCTCTTCATTTCCTCCAAGACGTCCCTCAACAAAAAGTCATCCAAATCTGTTTCCATCATGCTTATATCTTGAAGAGAAGTGGGTGGTTCATCCTCCTGAGACTGTGATAAATCCACCGGCAGCACCTCTGAATAATTGTCTTGACTTGGCTGACTACAAACAATGGCATGCTGTTTACTTCTCAACCGCTCCATTTCCTTGTCCACCCTTTTGTTGGCATAAAGCTTCTTGGGTTCAAATTTCACCAGTGCTATGCCATTTAATGTCCTCACTCGACTTAATGCCACATAAGACATTCCGGCCTCAAACACTTTCTCTCCAAGGTCCAACACAGCAGAATCAAGTGACAGACCTTGCACTTTGTGTAAAGTGGCGGCCCAACACAAAATTAAGGGTATCTGAGTCCGCTGTAGAACAGTGCCTTGCCGTCCATAGAATCGCACCGACAAGGGTTCAATGGCCACTGCCTCTTGTTGTCCATTGAGGATGCACACTTTGGTAAACTGTCCAACTCTTAGATCGTGACACATTACATATACAATTTCAGGTAATGCTCCACGTGAGGGCTGTGTATTCTGTTTTCCACCCCACTTGAATCCCACAATGACTCCTTGGGCTCCATTCACTAGCCCATCTCCACACTTGATGTTACGTCGTAGCATGACTTCAGCTCCTAGTGCCATCTTTAGCCTTCTTGATAGTCCTCCACATTCCTTGTCATCCTCTGGAATTAATTCTTCAGTCACTTTCTCATACGAGACTGCCCCATAAGTCGATCTTCTGTTTTCTAAAAGCACATGATCGGCTTCAAATTCAAATATTGGAGTATTTGAAGAGAGTTTCATCAATTCTCCTTCATTAAATGTATTGCAATCTGCAACACGAGAAAACAACCTTAGAGCCTTTTCAAATGGTGGCGTTGAAAGATCAATGTTGTTTCCTGCCACCATGCGACTTTCCAGCAACTTAATATCCTGTTCCGTTTGCTTTCCTACTCGAACACGATTCAACAGGTCTGAAAAGGACGAATCCTTTTGTTGTCTCACATTTTCATTTAATACTACTATTTGAAAGCAGTCCTTCCAAAGGTGAGATGCCAAGCGTTTCGACTGCAGTTTGTCACACTAAACACAAAGTGTCCATTGACAGGTGAGAGCTGATAAAAGTCACCAACTGCAATCACATTCAGTCCTCCAAAGATGTCATCATTGGCAAATATCTCACACAGTTGATAGTGGACAGACTGGAGAACTTCGTAAGATACCATGCTAATTTCATCAATGATGATGGTATGTATGCCTCTCCACAGCATCCTCAGCTCTCGAAGTGCTACAGCCGTTAACTTTAAATGGTAGGCAGACCTTCTATGCTCAACTTGAAGATTAAGTGCTCTGTGAATTGTTAGGCCATCCACATTAAATGCAGCTACACCCGTTGGTGCCATAACCATGCATCCATGCACTTGATCACTCCCTTGCACTGACCTTTCAATATGTTCTCTGCTGGCACGAATCACATAAGACTTTCCCGTCCCTGCACCACCAGTTATGAACATGCGGATAGGTTTTGGTTGTGATGCCTCCTGTCCGAGATGAAATTTGTGTAATGAGCTAGTGTACTGTACTACCATGTCAAATGCTTCTCTCTGTCTTGCATTCAAATTGCATACCAATTCTGTGAAAGCCTTATCAGTGAGGCGCATGCGTGTGAGGGCTCCATTGGCATTATCGTCGTCTGCTACTGTGGGAAGAGCACCTACATCCACCTGTTCATCTTGGACATAATTTTCAGTATTGTGTAAACCATGATCCAGTTCCTCTGGTACATGAGTAGCATCTTCCCGTTCACCATGTTGAACATTTGGTGCAATCAAATCCATGTATGCACCATCAGAAACTGCTTGCAATTGCTGCACTGCTCTTTGTGCTTCTTCTGAAAAAGTATGGTGTTCACAATTCAACACTTTCATCTCCTTTTCACGAGCAATAAAAGCTGACAATGCGCTGTCGTGCTTTAGAAGTAAGTCCTCCTTCTCACGTCTCCACGGAATGTACAACAGCAACAGTGAATAGTAATACTCGTCACCGTGACTTTGTGGTGTCATAATGGGTGTTCGAAGACACGCTTGCTTTGTACGAAGTTTGATCCATCCCAGATTGCCTTGCAATTGGAATCAAGGCTGAATGTGATGCCCACTGCCGCCCTTAGGTGTGTCATCCCTATATACACTATCATACCATACAGAAAAGTGAGCCAACGTCATCTTCTCAAATTCTTCTTCCTGTGGTCTTGCAGCATATCTGTCAAATAGTCCAGGTTGAAAGAGATTGGTATCCATGTCATCCAGCTCAAGTAACTCGGACCGATTCTTGAGAATCCTTGTTCTCTTTTCAGGAGGAACAGTGTTGACAAAGACAACTTTACGCGACGAATCCTTTAATGGTAAGTGGCACAACCGATAGGCTGCTTCTTGGCCACTTAACTGTCTGTGCGAAAGCATAGTGTTTCCCAATTTAGATAATCGTTTTCGAAGTGAAGCATTCGGTGCTAGTGATTGAAGGGAATCACTGATAGCCTTCTTCACCTCTTCGCTCTCACCTTTGCACATGTATGAACATATGTAAGATGCTGTCCCATAAACCGATCTAATCAACTGTATATCCATGTTGGCCTGCCATGCTAAGAGTAGTGGAGCATTGTATGGGTTGATGTTTTCTTCACCATCAGTTCTCCTGAGAATATAGAACCGGGACTTGTTACCTACATCTTCATTATTCTTGAGACGAGTAATGGACGATAAAGGTTGTGGAAAGTCAAAACGACATTCTTTTGATTTTTTCCTTTTGTCCTTCTTGATGCAAGTAGATGTATGATTATGTTTCTGAACTCGAAGAACTACAGACCGCAAGCTGTCCTCACCACATCTTTCTTCTGGAATTCTGGCAGAAATGTAACGATCGATAAAGTCAGGAGCTGCCGTTCTTCCCTCTACTGTATCAAGATTAGGGGCATCTTTGATCCACCACAAGGAATGGATGTGTGGAGATCCTCTGAGTTGAAATTCTACTCTCCAAAAGAAATCCGTTACCTCTCCAATTGGCCTTCCAGATCCCTTTATGATTTCTTTCACTAGGGACTGGAAGCGGTGTTGAAAATGGCGTGCTGTGACAACAGGATTGTTTGTCATAAGTGTTCGTCTTTCTTCATTTGACAACTCATCCACTTTGTCTTCAGTCATATATATCCCTTCCACTACACCTTGCCAAAACAATCATTAAGTCTTTCCAGTGAAGGTCATCTGCACTAAAAGTGATGAAAAAGGTAGGTGGACCAAGGGTGTGAAGCATAGCAAATAGTTGTATTCTTGCTGATTGCCAGTAGGCTGTGGTACCCCTAATGTCCTGCATGAAGCTGTAACAATTTTCACGAACATCGGGATTTTCCCCTACTCCAGTCCTCCGTAAATCTCCTGCTGTCAGCAATTTCTGCTTATTTCCATTTTTCTTTCCACATGTAGGATTTTGAAGGCGAAGAGCAATTGATATGCTATTTTGTAATTTTATCGCTTCCACAATGTTACATGCCCAGAATATATGATGGGTGTTTGTCCCAGCGTGAATCTTTACTCATTACTCTGGTTTGAAAATAGTCCAAAGGTGTAATTGAGAATTGTCGATGAGTACCAAATCCATTATTTCCATCGGGATAAAGTGTTGGAAATGCCAAAACCTCAAGTTGTTGCTCGTTAAAGATGCTCAGTGGAGCACTTGTTATCTTTTCAAGTTGATGCACTGGAAAGGTACCTTCCATCAAAAATTCATTCATTGGCACATCTGGCATCAGAAAGTCACTCCGTACTACACCTGATTCCTCCATTGTCTCGTCCTGATCATCAGTTGAATCAAAGTTCTCCTCACATTGGTTTGTGATGCTGATACTCTTATAAGCGACATTGTTTTCCTGTAACCATTTCAATGCTTTCATTACGCGTGTATAACGACAATGATAGTATAATGGTTTGGACTCTTTTAATGAATTCAAAGTTGGTGCCTTTATGTACACAATGTCACTGCTGGTAGCTGGTCGTGGAAGTTGATTCAATACATCAGTCATTGGTGATGGAAAGTTGATCACCTGTCCTGTTATTCCTCTTTGTCCACCACGTGGCAGAAGGACTAACTTCATGAATGGAGCCACACGTGCGATAAGTCGCTCTTCAAGACTGTTTAGCCCTTGAAGTTCTTGAGGTATGGGGAAACACTCATTCCATTCCATCGTGAAGTACTAGGAACCTTGTTTCTATTCAGTGCTGATACGCACCTATGACAGAACCATTCAGAAGTAACCAATTTAGAATTTACATTTTGATGTACAATAAGTTTCTTAGCCTCGTCACATGAGTAAAATGAGCATTCTCTTTGTAACAGAACTTTTGACATGCATAACATGCATGAGACGGTCCATCACAAATTGTCTTGAAGAATCTATCCCTGTTTGAGACAATTTGCTTTATAGACTTTGTTAATGGTGTCATCTGCACTTCAGAATTAACCTGTAGAGATGTCGTTTGTTTTTTTTTCCCTGGCTTGCTTCTTTCTAAGTCTATCTTTCTCCTGTCTTGCTCTTTTTGCTTCCGCAGTCTCACCTTCCTGCCATCGTCGTTTCCTTTCCTGTTGCTTTTTCTTATTCTTTAACCCGTCATCCCCAGTTTGCTGTTCCCTGGCTTGCTTCTTCCGTAGTTTTTCTTTCTCTAATCTTACTTTTTTGGCTTCTTCATTCTCGCCTTCCAGCCATCGCCGCTTCCTTTGTATCTGGCTTTCTTTCCTCTTTAACTCCTCCTCAGGATTAGCATTTTCCAACATAGTCTTCCTATGCTCTGCCATCTTTGCCAATCTATCTGTACGTTCATCGGCAGATTCATTATCCAATTGCTTCTTTCTGTTTTCCTGCTTAACTCTGAGTCTTTTTCCTCGCATTTCATCACTTTCTTTTTCTAATCTTTTACTTTGGTTTGCTGCCAATATTGCCAGCCTCTCGTCACGTTTTTGCATTGTTTCTTTCTCTAATCTTCTTTTTTGATTTATAGCCAATAATGCCAGCCTCTCATCATGTTCCTGTGGTGTTTCTTTCTCAAATCTTCTCTTTTGATTGATAGCCAGTAATGCCAGCCTCTCATCATGTTCCTGTGGTGTTTCTTTCTCCAATCTCCTTTTTTGAGTTATGGCCAATGTTCCAAGTCTCTTATCCCGTTCAGTATCAGTTTCCAATTTAAGGCGACTTTTCTGCATAGCCTGCATTGCTTTGAGTCGCATATCTCGTTGTTCTACACTCTCCTTCTCTCGATGTTTCCTTTGACTTTCAGCAAATTGCTCCAATCTTCTTTTCCTGCACAATCATCTTTACTGGAAGTTTTACTGTCTTGACCTTGCAACATTCCCTTTGTCTTATCACCAATAAATGTAGTAGATTCCGATTGGAGACAATGTTCCTTAATTACATCCTGAATGGGTCCAGGATACGCTCGACATCTCCAGCTAAAAGTAATAATAAAAGGAGTAGTCTTGCGTAAAAATATGAACGTTTCGATAAATATTGTTTGAACATCATCCGGCATGATCTTTTTGCCACTTAAATAAGAACTTGATGCGTCATATTAATTAGATTTGGACAAATACGTACGACATGATGCAAGTTCAGTTCGAAATGTTGCCTAAAGTTACTTTCGGTCAAATTACAACTCATATTTCGCATACAAAGGGTACAAAATGGATAGGTCAACACATGATCGAATATGAACATTGAAAGTATGATGAAAAATAGAAACATGAAACACTTCCATTCAGAAATACATGCTTTAAATTTTGGAACATCAGAAAACCTTTTGGGACCAGGATTCAATTCTACATCCCCAGAAAGTAGTAAATGGAAATAGACTAAACTGTGAAAACTATAATACTTTAATGTACAGCCTGTAACTGATAAACAGCTTTTGTGGGCGAAGTTGACTATCAGGCCATGCGGATGAATGTGAACCATGCAAATGGTGCACTTGTGCTGACTACATACACATTTACAAGTAATACAATATAACTCAGCTACGTATTGTTGCACCAAGATACACTGGTGATTACGTGCACCATAAATCTTGTTAAACACTCTACCCTGAAAAGAGGAAAATGATGATAATATGTTAAAATTGAACAAATTTTACCTACATAAACTGGCTGCTTAAAAGACTATCAACACAGAAACTACATATCCATGTGTTGTGTGTGTGTGTATGTGTGTGTGTGTGTGGGTGTGTGGGTATTGTGTAAAAGAAAAGGTATGTCAGTGCATATTTGTATTACATATAAGCACATGTGGAGAGGTTTGTTCTATAAAAGTTGCATTTTTATATATCCTTACATGTACATATGCACGTGTATGTATATGACATTGTGTGACTGTTTAGTACAATGTTAAAAGCGAGGTGCAAGGTTCACACCAAAAAGCGCTCATGCCAAAGGAGTGAAAACTCAAACAAAGGGAGCGATTCAATTTCTCCGTGTTGGAGTAATGTCAAACGTTCTTTAGCATAATTTATGCTGACGTAATTAGCATGTGACAATAGCAGGCTAACGTTTGCCACTTGTTGAGTAGTGTCTATCGATGAAGAGGTTCACGCCACAAAGGTGACGGTTTTCATTGCCTTATATGCAATTGGTGTTTACGAATCGCTATTATTTTCAGTCTGAGGGACATTGTTGAAGATTGGATTTGTTACTAGGTCTAAATGTTTATCTTTTAACACAACAATTTGTATTGCGTCAGTATTTTGGTAAGTTATATTACACTCACTATTGCTGCATGTAATTGCTTAGTTGGGCTCTTTCTTTACCATTTTCGTTCTTCATTGTGTAGGTACTTCATATGATGACCGAAGGACTATTGTCCTAGCTAATACGCCAAAAAGTTAACTGTATTGTACTTCTCGTTTCTACAGGAGTTAAAAGCAAACAGTGGATTTTCCAAGAAGGTAAGTCTGTTATCAATACCCTGTGTGATCACTGTAAATGAATACGTTTATTCTTTTTGTAGATAACCTTTACATTTTGTATTTCGCTGGCCATACGCGTACGTACTTGTTCGTGAACTCTTTCTTTTGAACATTTCGGTCTATTTTCTTCAGCATTCAAGTTTTTAGGGGCTGCCGCAGGCAGCCCCTATATTGTTTTCATTTGGACTTCCGGTGTGTAACACTCGTCCGATATATATATATATATATATATATATATATAATATGGATTTGAAGAAAAGTCTTATAATAGAGAATTTATATAATAGTAATAGAGAAGTATGAATTTATACAGAAATGAGTTATAGGAATTGTTTTGAAAACAATTGCCAAATATGGCAATTGTTTTCAAAACAATTGTCCAGTTACAATAAACAGTATGTTCTATGAATGTTCAGCTGTGCACTTACCCTACAATGCTTTGCAAGTGATTCGAGTGCGTGGGGCGGCAGCCCCCACGAGTTTTTAACTCGAATTACTTGTTTTTGCTTTTGTACTTGTGATTATTTCAAGGATTATGTAAATAAATACCATGCCGTCGAATTTCCGATTTCTTGCTACTGTAATATGGCTATACATTGTGTGTGTTTATACATATGCGAGTGTATGGTATTGTGAGTGTTGGTATGTTATTGCCATCTGATATTCTCTATATATGTATACAGACTATAAGGCTGATTTGTTATAAGTGCATGACTGTGTTTCTTGTACATATAGTACATCTCAGGGTGTGTGTGCACATGTGTACATCTTTCTCTCTGTGTGTGTGTGTGTGTGTGTGTGCATGTGCGTGTACATGTCTCAGTGTGTGTGTGCATGTGTACCATGTCTCATGCAGTGTGTTTTGCACACATGTACATTCTCAGTGTGTGTGTGTATTACACGGTGTGTCTTTTGTACACATGTGCGTGAGTTTTGTATGTGAGTAAATGTCTCAGTGTTTGTTTTGTACATGTGTACATGTACGTTTCAGTGTGTGTGTGTATACATATACTGTAACTTGTGTAAGTATGTGTGTGCAATCCGTGCATGTTTTATGTACGTATATGTTTTTAATTATTTATATGTATAGTATGTGCATGTTTGTGTCCATACATGTACTATGCTTGAGTATTATATATTAGCCATGAAAGACAATTATTATTCATTTTGAGCAAGATGCAAATGTAATCTTCATTGTACAATTCTTCATTAGCTCTGTTTATCACATTCCACAATTGACATTTCCAATTTCATTGCAAACTATTTATATTATTAAATGTAAGTTCTCTGTAATTGTCCGTTTTCTATTGAACTATTGTACAAATAACTCCACAATCTTGTACATGCAGTATATACACAAACACTAACACTTATTGACACATGCATATACACAAACACACAGACACACAGATACATGGTATACACACACAAACACACCCGTACACCCACATCACCCACACAAATACATGGCACACGTACACATAAATTCACAAACTATTGGCAAAAAACATACATAAACACACATGCATAGTATTATATACACACAAAATGCCATACACACACATAAAACAGACGCCAAGTCAATACATGGATAAAGCATGTACATGACAATGAACACACCACAGGGACATTATAGTCGGGCTCAGAGATCGGGGATTTTAGGTGACAAAGTACTGGAATTTAAGGAATGTATCACCATACGTCACGATGCGCGGATCAGCTGAAGTGAATCGTATTTATACGTCATCAAAAGCCGCACGAAAGTCACACTGAACAGGCAAAACAAGATAATATTAAGACCCAATCCAACTACTGCTAGACTAGAGTCAACTTGAATTCAAACATTGCCAGAATCACGATTACCAATACGCTGTGGCAAGCCAACGGTTACTCTTTCGTTATTACGCTTAGAGGACAACCAGTACACGCCATGAAAAAAACATGAAAGTATCGAGAACTTACCGATAAGACTCGAAGATCGATTGATCAAACCTTCCGCTGAAGACTCGGCGAAAAGAAGTGTCGACAAAAGACTAAAGTATCCGGCGGATTAGTATCCGCGAGTATCCATGGCATTAATCGTGTACGCGCTTGGTGACGACATTCTACGCATGCGCAACGTCACAGTTAAATGGTTGCTTGCAACCAAGTTTATAAAAATCGTGGGATCCAGACGTGTAGATGGCCATCATACCCTTCAAAGAAGATATTGTTGGTTTCTAAATAGTTGTGTAGACGTATATTTGGTGAGCGGAGAAGATATAACCAGGTACGCTAAAGTTGTAACCATTTTAAAGTCTAATTTTCACATTTTTTTAGCCACAAAAGTACATTTTTTCTTATAAGTGTTTCAGGAAGGATTATATTTTTCCCGCTCACGAATAGCTTATAGAGTAAATTTTTCTCTTTCATCTCATACCAATCTTGTAGCTGTTTGTAAGCGTCTACACGTCCGGACATCCACGTTTACTGCAAAACATACAACTTTTTCCGAGCTTGTTTTAGATTTTCTGAAAAGAGATACATTTATATCTTGTACACTAACGTTTCGATATATAGTCAATGAACATATAACAGATTCGAATAGCTACAAAAATGTTGTTCTAAACTAAAATATCCGGTATATTTATAACCGCTTCCAAGCGGCAGCCATTTTTTCTGGTTTTCCCAGCCCGACTATAACGAGCCCGTGACCTGCAAGCAGCCCATTTATGATATGATGCAGCTATTACATAAAATGTACACACACACACACACACACACACACACACACACACAGAATAAAACCAAATTGTGGTTAAAAGGTCTATAATACTAGCGATAGCGACACAAACATGCACATGCACATGTGCACACGTAAACACACAAACACACATGAACATATCATATACACATGTACAAACACAAACACAAACACTTACATATACATATTGTACATAGTGAACAACATAAGTATAATGTAGTAATGACCACAAACACACACTGTGTACGCACACACATACACACACACACACACACACACACACACACACACACACACACACACACACACATACACACACACACACACACAGAAAGAGAGACAGACAGACAGATACACTAACTACATGCAAACATACATATATCTCATATACACACACACATGGAATACCAAATTGTGACTTAAAGGTCAACAACATAAGTATAATGTATTAATGTACATACACAAACACACACTGTACACACACTTCACACACACACACACACACACAGTTGCAACAACTACATGCACACACGCACACACACACACACACACACACACACACACACACACGCACAATAGCACATACAGACAACAAACGTGAATTCCAACCATAAAGTCTACACACAAACATGCACATGTGCAGGCATACGCTCACAAACACACACACACACACACACACACACACTATACATTCTCCACTACTGGAGATAACAACACAAACATGCACATGTGCACACAAATTCACAAACACACACACACACACACACACACGTATCATAAACATTTGCAAAACTACATGTACAAACACGTCACACACAAACACACACATATACACAACTACTCACACAGACAACAAAACTAAATTCCAAATATCAAGTCTACAAACAAACATGCACATGTGCACACATACACTCACAAATACATACATGATACACCCTTTTCAAATTGTAAACACACACACTTTACACATGTACAAAACTACATGTACAAATGAACTGCTTCGCACACCATAAATTCACACATACACACACACACACACACACACACACACACACACACACACATTCATAAACACACATGCACATACACACACACACACACCGCATGTGGGACATGTCCAAAATCTCCCTAATGTGCTAACAAGCTGGAATTTTAGCGAAATCGTTACTAAGATGGCTTCGAATCATGTGACATACGCGTGACATTCTATGACATTTTTGTTTAGGAGTAAGCTAGATCGATATCGCTGCATGACAATTCATTGTGCATTTGGTGCTTTTTAAGCCTTTATCCAAGGAGAAGCAGTGTCTACGTGTATTTGCGTAAGGAGGATCGCGGACTGCAGGAGTTTCAAAATCGGGTGTAATATTACAGTCAGTCGTAAGTTCAAGGCGTTAGGAATGCTGCATAGAATAGACCCAAATTAATATATCAACTACCCTCTCACCACCTTCAGCTATTCAGTCAACTAAGGTAGAGGGCCCTAAATCCGAACAGTTGTTAATTCCGAACAGGGTATCTCCTAGCCGACACAGAAAGATCTAAGTTTTATTCTTCTATAGCTGTTATGCCCTGTATTAGTGCTAAGAAATGCTAGGCTAAAATTCCCCCAAGTTTCATTTCTGGGCTCAGGAAAAGCGGTGTTCGGAATTAACAACTGTTCGAAATTAGCTACCTCTACCTTAACTGAAAAGTATACAGAATTCCCAAAATTACCAGCTTCTTGGAATTACCTGCTTTTACCTTACACATTACACATATACACAGAAATAAATGTAAAACCAAACATGCCTCATAAAGAACACACACAACAACGTATGCTGTAACCATATGTAGACCTGTAATAACAAAGGTGATTTCTCCCACATAGCCACACACATACAGAGACACACACCACCTCTTAATAAAAAGGTTCAACGCTTACGAAGGCACAAATGACCGAAGAATGAGACCCAACGAAAATAATCTGCTGTACTAGTCGAGGTAGTATTCTACATGGCCAACGTGCTCTGGCGTACAACAACCTTTGACCCCAATGCATGGTTATGCAACAGTTCCGCCGCAAGCAATAGCAATAAATACTTGCTTACCATGCTCCGCAGTATGGCGAGACTTTATCAAACCCGAGAAATGCGCTCAGAAACACAGAGAAAGACAAAGAAAATCGAAGGACCAGTCGAGAACAGCTTTCCGATGAAGAACAGCTGCAAAATCACTGGAATTCTGTTTCGCGCATTCGCGGTGGCATTTTAGTGAGTGCAAAGGACATAGTCTGACGTGGCCAGACCCATTCTCGCCGTGTCAAGGAAGGAATGAGTCTGGCTACGTCAGACTAGGTTGGACAATTTACAGGGAACTGTACGGTATTGGTGCTAATTATCGCGGGGCGTATATTTCGCAATTGACAAACTTGGCTGTAATTCGTGATTTTATTTTCGCAAATGCACCATACTCTACTATTGTATTAGACAAACAGTCTCTGTATCTAATAAACAAGTGATTCGAGTTTAAAAAACTTGTGGGCCGCCTACGGCCCTGGAAACTCGAATCACTTGGAGATCATCCTCACAGAATTGAAAGATCCCTGAGTAATGCGTGGCTTTGTGTAGTGATGTATAATTATAAACTGTGTGTGTGTGTGTGTGTGTGTGTGTGTGTGTGTGTGTGTGAAGTTTTAGCATCAAATAATCCAGACAATATATTGGGATCAGGATCTAGTCAGTTTTATTAATTATAAATGACAGTGACAATTTCAATAAAAGTTAATACGCATGCCATTCTGCACTACTATAATAATAGTAGTCCCAGGATGCACCACGAGGAGGTAGGCATGCTTTGCATCCCAGAGGATTGGATTCGTTTTAACTAGGGTCTGCAAGAGTCCGTAAAACTCCTCCAATCCAAAATAAAAATGGTGCAATAAAATACTATACATATAATGGTACAGGTGTACCTTTGTGTGATCCGCCAGAATCACTTAAATGTGTAGCTATAGAATAAAGAACAGAATATACAATGTGATCTTTCAGCAGATCAATACAGTCAGCATGTTATAGTAATATTTTTTCCGTGCTAAGGTGCACAAGGTATCCAAAATTGGCCACAAGTAGTCAATAGTATGATCATTGTGATCTATGCAAGTCTCCATTGGGCAGTGCAATGTGCATAGCCCAATATGTGAGACTATACTAATGTACTGTTTACCATCAAAGGCACTGGAAGTTGTGTACCAAAGGTAGGTACTATGGGAAAAGGTACTGCATACCAATGAAGGTAGCAAATACCAGAAGAAACGTATACTGCGTACCAATATATGCAGGTACAGGATGTAAAGGGTGATATACTGTGCCATACTTCCCAACCTCTTATAGTTGTACTCAATTTGCAGAGTGGTGTAAACTGAAGGTTGAGGTGGCACTGACTATCTGTATATGGGGTTCAATGTGTAATGATTAGCCATTTGCCTTTGTTCTATGGATGTATAGACATGACTAATATATACTCCCCAATGACATATATTCTTCCCTTATAGGCTATAGGATTGCTTATTAAATGCAAATGGCTCATTACAAGTGTTGCTCAAACATGGACTCTAAATTTCAACCACCTTATCTATAGGGGCAATAACTACTCTACATGCATTTGCAAGATGCCCTGAATAACTGGACTCTGAGCAGGGGCGTTGCAAAAGCTGTACAGACTTCGAGTCTGCATGGAAATGTAGTCTAATTGCATAAAAATTCAGTTTTGATTTCTATCTAATTTGCTTAGGTTAGACTATCACGTTCAACAATAATACATTGTTGACCAAGAGGTGCTTCACAAAACATGAAAGCTAAAGAATGCCATCAAGAGCTATTCATTCATGGATGGCTTCGTGCATAACAGCAACATGCTGTTACTTTAATAGTAGCATAAGATTAGTGGTTTCCTAATATTTAATAGTTTGTATTTCTTTTTAGACGAAACGCATTTAAAATGCTAATCTTATGCTTTTGATTCAGTTCAACAATATTTAATGTTGTTGTCAATAGTGCTTCGCTGACGAGGAAGCGGTCATTACCATCACAGATTATTTTATAATTTTTGAATGGATGGTGTCGTGTGTAGCAGCGATACGTGCTCCTACATTCAAAGTAGCATAAAACTTATGCATAACCTTTCACACTGGGTGATATATGATGACAATTTTGTCATCGTGGGGAGAACCTATGTATGTATCTAAGAATCTAAGAATTATTCTAGTTTGGCCTATGGTTGATTTTTTTTATAATAGTATTTACTATCCAAGTTTTTATTTGGGCATATTAGTTATCCCGCATATACACTTCAACAGCAATTTTAACATTTCTAACTACAAAAAGAAGATTTTATTGATTGCCTTCATACATGAAATAATATAGGGAGCATGCACGTTCTGGCCCCTATATGATTTCAGTTATGAAGCGTCATATGAGGAACGAATCAAATTTTGATATTCTTTGGAAACATGAGGCGAAAGTATAAGTTGCAAATAATTACAAAATATAATTACATGTGCATAAACACAGTCCTCAATACAATAATTATTACATTTCACACCCCCAGTGAGACCTAAATGATACAAAGGGTTTGAAAAAAAAGTGAGATGTGGACATTGTTGGCAATAATGCTGTGAAATGAGAAGAGTCGAAAAAGCCTCTGATGGCGGGGTAGTCTTCAACTGAAGGCAAGTACTTGATGTGATTGTTCATTCTCCTGTCTTTCTGTTGAAACAATCGTTCAATCTCCACAGATGAACTGTTTACATCCACTCTGCCAAGTTCTCCTACACTTCTGTGTCGCATATAGCCATACATGTATATGGGCCTCTTTAACATAAGACACAAGGCATGCAAGTGGAAATGATTTCCCCAGCATTGGTCTTGAGCTGCTTCTTGCAAAAGTTTGCTCCATTCCCTTTCTGTAATTGCTGTAATATTTTCTTCATTTCGATCCACATTACGTAATAATAGTTGTGTACTAGGCTTCATCACCTCAAACATATGCTTCTTATTTTGTAATAAGCTGTACACAGTGATTGCTCTCAGATGTGCTGTATATTCTTCTGTACCATGCAGTGCAATGGAGATGGTATTGTACATACAGTTCCCATCACCCGTGGTCCTCACTGGAACATATTGTGATGTAAATGAGGGCAAAAGTTCCTCTTGTACAGACATGTCCACCACATGAGTTTCCACATTGAAAATGTCATTTTCCTGTTTGTTAACCTCATTTATTAAAGTATTCATAGCAATCTTCTTAGCTTCCATCAATTCCTTTAATTCTTCCATTGACTCTTTCTTTTTACTTTTGAGAATGTCCTGAATGTTCTGCATAAATTCTCTCACCTCTTTCATACATGTTGTGTGAATTTCTTGACTTGATAATTGTATTACTGGTACGACTCTCTTCATTTCCTCCAAGATGTCCCTCAAAAAGTCATCCAAATCTGTTTCCATCATGCTTGTATCTTGAAGAGAAGTGGGTGGTTCATCCTCCTGAGACTGTGACAAATCCACCGGCAGCACCTCTGAATTGTCTTGACTTGGCTGACTACAACCTATGACGTGCTGTATACTTCTCAAACGCTCCATTTCCTTGTCCACCCTTTTGTTGGCATAAAGCTTCTTGGGTTCAAATTTCACCAGTGCTATGCCATTTAATGTCCTCACCCGACTTAATGCCACATAAGACATTCCGGCCTCAAAAACTTTCTCTCCGAGGTCCAACACAGCAGAATCAAGTGACAGACCTTGCACTTTGTGTAAAGTGGCAGCCCAACACAAAATCAAGGGTATCTGAGTCCGCTGTAGAACAGTGCCTTGCCGTCCATAGAATCGCACCGACATGGGTTCAATGGCCACTGCCTCTTGTTGTCCATTGGGGATGTACACTTTGGTAAACTGTCCAACTCTTGGATCGTGAAACTTTACATATACAATTTCAGGTAAGGCTCCACGTGAGGGCTGTGTATTCTGTTTTCCACCCCACTTGAATCCCACAATTACTCCTTGGGCTCCATTCACTAGCCCATCTCCACACTTGATGTTACGTCGTAGCATGACTTCAGCTCCTAGTGCCATCTTTAGCCTTCTTGGTAGTCCGCCACATTCCTTGTCATCCTCTGGAATTAATTCTTCAGTCACTTTCTCATACGAGACTGCCCCATAAGTCGATCTTCTGTTTTCTAAAAGCACATGATTTGCTTCAAATTCAAAGATTGGGGTAGAAGAAGACAGTTTCATCAATTCTCCTTCATTAAATGCATTGCAATCTGCAACACGAGAGAACAACCTAAGAGCCTTTTCAAATGGTGGCTTTGATAGATCAATGTTGTTTCCTGCCACCATGCGACTTTCCAGCAACTTGATATCCTGTTCCGTTTGCTTTCCTACTCGAACACGATTCAACAGGTCTGAAAAGGACGAATCCTTTTGCTGTCTCACATTTTCAGTTAATTCTACTATTTGAAAGCAGTCCTTCCAAAGGTGAGATGCCAAGCGTTTCGACTGGAGTTTTGTCACACTAAACACAAAGTGTCCATTGACAGGTGAAAGCTGATAAAAGTCACCAACTGCAATCACATTTAGTCCTCCAAAGATGTCATCATTGGCAAATATCTCACACAGTCGATAGTGGACAGACTGAAGAACCTCATACGATACCATGCTAATTTCATCAATGATGATGGTATGTATGCCTCTCCACAGCATCCTCAGCTCTCGAAGTGCTACAGCCGTTAACTTTAAATGGTAGGCAGATCTTCTATGTTCAACTTGAAGATTAAGTGCTCTGTGAATTGTTAGGCCGTCCACATTGAATGCAGCTACACCTGTTGGTGCCATGACCATGCATCCATGAACTTCCTCACTTCCTTGCACTGACCTCTCAATGTGTTCTCTGATGGCACGAGTCACGTAAGACTTTCCCGTCCCTGCACCGCCAGTTATGAAGATGCGGATGGGCTTAGGTTGGGCCTCCTGTCCGAGATGAAATTTGTGTAACGAGCTTGTATACTGTACTACCATGTCAAATGCTTCTCTCTGTTTTGCATTCAAATTGCATACCAATTCTGTGAAGGCCTTATCAGTGAGACGCATGCGTGTGAGGGCTCCATTGGCATTATCGTCATCTGCTACTGTGGGAAGAGCATCTACATCCACCTGTTCATCTTGTACATAATTTTCAGCATTGTGTAAACCATGGTCCAGTTCCTCTGGTACATGAGTAGCATCTTCCCGTTCACCATGTTGAACATTTGGTGCAACCAAATCCATGTATGCGCCATCGGAAACTGCTTGCAATTGCTGCACCGCTCTTTGTACTTCCTCTGCAAAAGTATGGTGTTCACAATTCAGCACTTTCATCTCCTTTTCACGAGCAATGAAAGCTGACAATGCGCTGTCATGCTTTTGAAGTAAGTCCTCCTTCTCACATTTCCACGGAGTGTACAACAGCAACAGTGAATAGTAATAGTCATCACCGTGACTTTGTGGTGTCATAATGGGTGTTCGAAGGCACGCTTGCTTTGTACGAAGTTTGATCCATCCCAGATTGCCTTGCAAATGGAATCGAGGCTGAATGTGACGCCCACTGCTGCTGCCCTTTGGTGTGTCATCCCTATATACACTATCATACCATACAGAAAAGTGAGCCAACGTCATCTTCTCAAATTCATCTTCCTGTGGTCTTGCAGCATATCTGTCAAATAGTCCAGGTTGAAAAAGATTTGTATCCATGTCATCCAGCTCAAGTAACTCGGACCGATTCTTGAGAATCCTTGTTCTCTTTTCGGGAGGAACAGTGTTGACAAAGACAACTTTACGCGACGAATCCTTCAATGGTAAGTGGCACAACCGATAGGCTGCTTCTTGGCCACTTAGCTGCCTATGTGAAAGCATAGTGTTTCCCAATTTAGATAATCTTTTTCGAAGTGAAGCATTGGGTGCAAGTGATTGGAGGGAATCACTGATAGCCTTTTTCACCTCTTCGCTCTCACCTTTGCACATGTATGAACAAATGTAAGATGCTGTCCCATAAACCGATCCAATCAACTGTATATCCATGTTGGCCTGCCATGCTAAAAGTAGTGGAGCATTGTATGGGTTGACGTTTTCTTCACCATCAATTCTCCTGAGAATATAGAACCGGGACTTATTACCTACATCTTCATTATTCTTGAGACGAGTAGTGGACGATAGAGGTTGTGGAAAGTCAAAACGACATTCTTTTGATTTTTTTCTTTTGTCCTTCTTGGTGCAAGTAGACGTATGATTATGTTTCTGAACTCGAAGAACTACAGACCGCAAGCTGTCCTCACCACATCCTTCTTCTGGAATTCTGGCAGAAATGTAACGATCGATAAAGTCAGGAGCTGCCGTTCTTCCCTCTACCGTATCAAGATTAGGGGCATCTTTGATCCACCACAAGGAATGAATGTGTGGTGATCCTCTGAGTTGAAATTCTACTCTCCAAAAGAAATCCGTTACCTCTCCAATTGGCCTTCCAGATCCCTTTATAATTTCTTTTACTAGGCATTGGAAACGGTGTTGAAAGTGGCGTGCTGTGACAACAGGATTGCTTGTCATAAGTGTTCTTCTTTCTTTGTCAGACAGCTCATCCACTTGTTCTTTGGAGATATTCCTTCCACTGCAACTTGCTAAAACCACCATCAAATCTTTCCAATGGTGATCATCTGCACTAAATGTAATAAAGAAAGTGGGTGGACCAAGTGTACGTAGCATTGCAAACAGTTGTATCCTTGCTGATTGCCAGTACGCTGCAGTTCCTCTAATGTCTCGCATGAAGCTATAACAGTTTTCACGAACATCTGGATTTTCCCCTACTCCAGTGCTACGCAATTCTCCCGCTGTCAAAGTTTTCTTTTGTTTGTTCTTCCTTCCGGATGTTGGATTTCGAAGGCGGAGAGCAATTGATATACTACTTTGTAATTTTATTGCTTCCACAATGTTACACGCCCAGAATATATATGATGGGTGTTTGGCCCAGCGTGAATCTTTACTCATTATTCTTGATTGAAAATAGTCCAAAGGTGTAATTGAAAATTGTCCATGAGTACCAAATCCATTGTTTCCATTAGGGTAAAGTGTTGGAAAAGCCAGAACCTCAAGTTGTTGATCGTTGAAAATGCTCAGTGGAGCGCAGGTGATCTTCTCAAGTTGATGCACTGGAAAAGTACCTTCTTGCAAGTAGTTGGTTACTGGTACATCTGGCATCAGGAAATCACTGCGGACAACACCTGATTCTTCCATTGCCTCTTCCTCGTTTTCAGTTTCCACAAAGTTCTCCTGGCAATGCTCTGTGATTTTCACATTCTTGTAAGCAGAGTTGTTTTCTTTCAACCATTGCAATGCATTCATTACAATAGTATAGCGACACCGATAATACAATGACTTGGATTCTTTCGATGCAGTGGGTGGCTTTATGTACACAATGTCGCTACCAGTCGCTGGTCGTGGAAGTTGATTTAAGACTTCAGTCATGGGTGATGGAAAGTTGATCACCTGTCCAGTTATTCCTCTTTGTCCACCACGTGGCAGAAGAACTAACTTCATAAATGGTGCCACACGTGCAATGAGGCGCTCTTCCATGCTGTTCAGGTCTTGAAGTTCTTTAGGTACAGAAGCAGTACTCATTCTATTCCACCTTGAAGTGCTGGGAATTTTCTTCCTATTCAGTGCTGATATACATCTATTGCAGAACCATTCAGCAGTAACGAATTGTGAATTTCCAGTTACATGTGATGTAAGTTTATTTGCGTCCTCACTTGAACATAAATAAGCATTCTCTTTATAGCACAACTTTAGACATGCAAAGCATGCACAAGACGGTCCATTACATATAGCCCTTAAGAATTTGTCCCTGTTCGAGACAATTTGTGCTTCAGACTTGGTCAGTGGTGCGATTTGCTGCTGTTCTGAAAGTCCAATTTCCTCCATAGATTTACTCTGCTTTCTTTCCCGAGCTTGCTTCTTACGTAGCCTATCTTTCTCCAGCCTTGCTCTTTTTGCTTCCTCTGATTCCCCTTCTTTCCATCGTTGCTTCCTTTCTTGCTACTGTCGGACCTTTCCCTTTAATTCTTCATCCTCATAGTTCTTGCCAACTTGTTCTGCACATTTTTGCTTTTCCCTGGCTTGCTTCTTTTGCAATCTTTCCTTTACCAGTCTTTCCTTTTTTGCTTCTTCGGATTCCCCTTCCTGCCATCGCCGTTTTCTTTGGAAAGCATTTTCCTTCTTCTTCATTTCTTCCTCTTCAGTTGCCATTTCCAACTTAACTTTCCTATATTTTGCCATCATTTCCAGTCTTGCTGTTCGTTCTTCAGGAGTTTCTTTGTCCAGCTGCTTCTTTCTGTATCCCTGGTACACTTTAAGTTTTTTAGACCTCATCTCTTCAGTTTCCTTCTCTATTAGTAATCGTTTCTCTCGATTTGTAAGCAATACTTTCAGCCTTTTATCTCTTTCTTCTGCTGTTTCCTTTTCTAATCGCTTCTGCTGGTTTGTAACCAACGTTCTGAGTCTTTTATTCCTATCTTCTGCTGTCTCCTTTTCTAATCTCTTCTGCTGGTTTGTAACCAACGTTCTGAGTCTTTTATCCCTATCTTCTTCTGTTTCCTTCTCTAGACGCTTCTG
>CAUJGJ010000397.1:7465000-7482500 GCA_963170055.1 Halisarca cf. caerulea
GACTATCACGTACTAAGCACTACAAACCCAACACTGCTACTCTTAGGCATGCCATCAAGCATCTATCTCGTGCAAATATTGAATTGGCCATTAAAGACCTCATGTCTGACAAAGAGGCAGGTCTGGCAGTCGCCAGAAGTGTAGGGAGACTGATATCTGACAATGAGATCAAATATATTAGCTCTCCTTCAACACTAAGCGACTTACGCAATATCCATGATTTACAGCAGATACAACATTTCAGTTGGACAAGTGTTTTGACTGACATTGCCGGTACAGCACCCATGCTCCTAGTCTTATTGGAATCAGTGATACCTCAACACAAAAAGGATACACTCATGCCCTGTATATGTTTGATTGTGGCTATGATAGCCAAAGCAAGAAACAAGCAACTGAATATTGTACAACAGCTGATTTCACTAGTGCTATACGCAGGCCACATTACAAAGCAGGTACGTACATGTACGTATATATATATATCTCCACCCCAAAACACACAAGATTATGGTAATAATATAATTCCTGCTTATTATTTCAGACATTAGAGCTACTGAATCCTTTCATGCTAACAGTATCTCCTCCAACACTACGATTGTGTTTGGATAACCTTGCCAGCGAGCATGATATAAGTGTTATACAATGGCAGGACTCTATTACTACCATAGTAAAGGGAGAAATGCAGGTTGGTTTCATTAACCTACGTATCAGTACAATATTACCATTACCAATTGCAACAAACTATTTGCGTTTGTTTGCAGAGCAATCAGAACATTGTTTTAGGTACCTGCAGGAAAGTGAAACCAAGGATGGACATTACTTTCAATGTTACTAGTGACATGGATTGGTCCGAGTTTTCAACTATTCTAGAAACAAGTGATGCAGTGAGTAAATTTAATAAACATACTTTCTAAATGAACCTACAACTGCCATTAATATGAGGATTTTTCTACATCCCTTGTATGCAGACAGATCCATCTATAATTCCCGAATTGTCTCTTCTGGCCATACAAAGCAGCACAATTCAAGAAGGTTTACCACTGGAGACACCTACTAGGGGAGGTGTATTGCATACTCTGCCAAAACAAAGCACACCAACTCTCAGACTGGCACCAGTGACTACGAGCCCTTCAGTTGACTACTCGCCAATAACTGTTATTGGCTCTCCACCCGATACCGTGGAACAACCCCTGATACCCTGGAATGGCTTTAAGCTTGTCGGGGATAACTTAGATAAAAACTTTCATAGAAGGCATCAGACATTCGAGAAACAAACCCGATCATTTCACTTTTTCCACTACTATGCCGTTAAAGACAGAGTACAACTGGCTAAAATGGATGACACAGCTCCTGAAAAACCACTGAAAATCAAACCAGAATTATTCCTACCAACAAAAGCTGGACTAAATGGCATTGAAAGCAATTTTACTACTTATATTGCAAGGTATATACAAACATTAGTTACACAACGGTGCCTGCACTAATACGTATATATGTGTACTATTTATACACTGCAGACTGTTAGCCACCCATGTACCCATGTTCTTTGATCAATCAAACCAAGTCACATGTCACATAGAACACAAGTACTATGAAGAATTGTCCAAGAAATCTGAAATTGTGCGTTATACTACATATTACACAAGGAACTTTATACTTCATAGACATGACATCTGTAAATTAATACAGGTTCCACTGGGTGTAGTTCTCAAAAATCCACAAAGAATTCAAGAAATGATTGGAATTATGAGAGAGTTACAAAAATATGTGCCTGCAGTCACACAAGAACATACACTGAAAGTTGGGAACCAGGAATACAACACGAAACATGACACACTACATCCGATATTATTCGGAGGAGATCAGTTAACAGCTCGCAATGCCAGATCTGCTCAAACTGCCAGTTCCTCTGAAACAACTTGTCTCTCTAGGCTAGAAGGGCTTGTACCAGTATTTGAGGACTGGCATACAAGAATGTGCCTATTATGTGTGAGTATATTTCAGAATGCAGGCAAATGCTATTGATACACACACTCCATTCAGTCACTATATTACCATCATAACTTTAGGTCATATGGACAAAGCTATACAGTGACAACAGTGATTGCATACCAGGAACCCTTAAACATCTCAAGAATATACTAAATCGATTGTCCGTGCCAGGTACTTTAAATTTGTACAATGACAATGTATATTATATGTACTATATACATTTACGTAAACAATCATTACATGATATATGACATATACGTAGGTGATCCCAAAAGGGATGTCAATGCTGTTGAAGACTTCCTTGAAGTAGTGCTTGCAGCGTATATCACAACTGCAGCTGCAACTGTCATGGAAATGGACCCCAGCATGCTACTGGACACAAAAGGACGCTATGAAAGACCCATTCCTTCTGTAGGACATATTGCACAAGTAATATGTAGAGAGTATTCTAACCTACAACGGTTAATAGCTGATATTCCACCAAGCGATGACAAAGTTCTAGAGCACACCAAAGATCTGTTAACAATAGTGCTTATATGGCATCATTATCGTGACATCACAAGGGAAGGTGATGGGGACCGACTCCTACAGCTCATGCCTGTCCTTTTACGTCTATTCAAGGACTCAGGAAGGAAGAACTATGCAGCTGAAACATGTCTGGTACAACTCCAGTATCATTATTTAATGTCACAAAGAATGCAAACACAGCTACTGTACTCCAGATTCATTAACACCCACGGTATCAAGGGGAAGAATATACCATGTGATTTACACATGGAACATTTGAATAGGTACTTTAAATAGAAACACACGAAAGTGCATGTTTTTTACACCCTTTCCTCGATACTTCAGGAATTTAAAGAATCTGATTCAAGGAAGCCATGCTAACATTAGCGAGGACCTGGTGCAGAAATATGGCAAAATCCTGCAACCCCTAAACCAGATTTGTCATGATTTTGAAACAGAAAGTGGTAAAGAACCAAGCCCTGTGTCGAACTTACATTCACATGCCGACATTGCAAAGGATCTGAAGGTTGCAACTACATCGCTGTATTACGGGGATATCTTCACTGCTCGAGGTAGAGAAGAAAGTCCGGTTCCTCGAAATTCAGATAACCGCAAAAAGAAACTGCGTCCAATACTATTCAAGTGCTTGAATACAAAAGAAAGGAAAGCATTTGCCACGTGGCTAGAGCAAACAACGAACTTTACTGTTACATAAACGCCATAGAACGTGAATTTTTCGTTGTGTTTGGTAGTTGATTATTTATCACTTAGTCGGTAATTTGCCACAAAGGCGCTAATTGGTCCGTGTCAGACGTGGACCGTGCAACGCTTTCGTGGCAGGTTTTTCCCAGACCCTCTTTCGGCGGGAATAAAATGGCCGATCAAAGATCGGGAGCCGAAATAGGGTCTGGTTGACGAGACTACATATTACTCACATGTACATAAATAAATGTAATAACACACATGGATCGCACACGAACACTGGAAAAATGATTTCTAATTTCTAGAGATGAAAATCTAAAGTTAAGTACTTTTTTGCTATAAACAAGACTATTCACTCATATTTAGTAGATATATTTACTAAATGTTAGAGCACATACATTTAGCTATCAATATTCTAAAAATTAGCCTATATCGAAACTAGAATAAAGGAAACAGTCTAGTTTGTAGTCTGTACTTTACTATAAAATAGATGCTTACCTAGAACATAGGAATTTGCCACTAAACAATAGAATGCATGTTTATTATTGAAAGAAGTACTAATTGTAAGTGAATAAAGATTAAACTATTTTCTGAAGTTTAGTACACAGTAGCTAAAATGTAAAAGCATGCTTATTATTTAGCCATCGCATCCTATAGTCCCTTCCAAAAATTAGAAGTGTAGCTAGAAATTGGATAATCAATTTAAAGTATATATAAGTTAGAAACAGATCCCTACTGCTAAAAATGAAATACATTAACCCTTATAGTGCAGAATCAACTTACCCTGGTCATGCATGCATGTATAATAATAATTACTAATAATTAATATATTAAAATACTATTCATGACAGGCAAATTGAATGTTAAAATTATATAAAAACTATAAGTATCCACTTAAATCATATTTGGATTTGATGTACAATAAATTATTATCACTCAGTTTGACAGCATTGAACAGGTAGTGACACTTGAGTGACAATGGAAATAAACATGTAACTTGCTCTTGTTCAGCAATAGCATATGCTCCAAAATGTGGATCAAATGATGAAGTTCTAGCAACACTACACACAAAAACAATGTTTTTTTCATCGTAGTCAAGAGAAACAATGTCTTTCAAGTGCCCAAATACTGGCAAGTCAGAATCAGACCCCAACAAAACCCAACACTTGTTGGCACGATACACAGTCCCACAAACAGTCACAGAGGAGTACCTTCAATTTAATAAGTAAAAAGTGTATAGTGACATGTGGCATGCACGCTTCTAACATTGCACATAATAATATTATATTGAATCAGAGTCTGCATGCATGATGTATAACGAACACACTTGTATACTGTATCTGATGAGTTTGGTTCCCTTCCTTGAATAGAGTCCAGCAGAGAACACAGCTCTGACATAAAAGACACATCTTTTAGTTGAATTTTGTGTACTAAAATGAAATTATTGCAGTTATATTCATCATTTGGCAATTAATACATGTAAGATTATATGTACAAATTAACAACTTGTGAAGGTGGAATGATTATTAAATATTGGCATTGTTTTGCAACTATATACATACCTATGCCTCCCTTCAATGTCAGTTTTGCAAACGTTCCACTGTGATGTATGTCAAAAGCTTGTCGACGTTGGTGGCTTTCAGTCAATGTCTTATAGATATTCTTGAAACTTGTCCGTTTACAAATGTTCTTGAAATCCCGATGTTTAGATTCGAATCGTATACACGACACTCTACTTAGTGGCCCAAATCTATAGAAAGAGCATGTATATTGAAAGTATTATGTATGCTACATGTTATCATGGGGTCATTACATGCTTACCTCTTCATAAGAGATGGGCAATGAAGTAAATAATGAAATTTTGGGGTTAGCGGTTTATGTGGATACAAACGAACCATCTCAGATAAGTACTCTGCAATTAATATCCTGAGATAGGCAGGTTGCTCAACTGGCAATGCATCTGCACACAAAATTGCAGATATCTCCTGAAGAAGCATAAAGCACTGATAATGCTCATCACCCCTAGGAATTCTATCTCCAATCAAAAGAGGAATAAGGTTGAACAGTTGCCACATTCCATGTGCTGAAAAGAGATGCATACAAGCAAGAGTTCCGTAACTGTTACATTTATATAGTAATCATGATCAACACCCCAACCACATACATATTACATGCACATATCAATGCATACATGCAATACTTGATAGCAGTACACAAATAATTACCAGTTTGACTTATATTGCCAGCCACGTAGTATACTTTGGTAGGTTTGTCTTCAAAGTATGCATGTGAGAAGCTGTTGAGTTTGTCATTAAACTCTTGCAGACTTATGACCTAAATCATTGCATGAAAAGCCAGATCAAACAATGTCATCATGAATGCACATAAGGCACACCTGTGTGAATATATGCAAAAATAATACACACCAATATCCAATTAATATGCACGCACCCCGAGAGTATCGATGGCATGATGCAATATCAGATCAACATGTACAGGGAATAATCCTTCGAAGAGCAAGTGCATTATATCTTGGGGGAGTTGTTGAGTGACATCAAAAGTTGACAAGTTGCATAAAGTACTTCGTCTATTTATTCCGTAAACTTTGGAGTAATGGCTCTTCTCATCAGCAGTTATACCTGGTCGCTCTAAGTAAGTACAATGTGTGAGGTGTGCACTCAGTGTTCTCATAGTAAATTCTTCTTCAAAGAACTATAGACATGTCAAAAACAAAAGGAGATTCTGAAATACTGTATGAGACAGGATGAAGTCAATTGAGTTGATATAATGTATATATATATACATATATTTGGGATATATATACATATATATCCAAAATTCTCATGTGCTTAAAATTTTTACACATCCATGGCTTCCCATCTGCGAAATCTGCAAAAGATTCATCCCATGCACAAAATTTGTACGCGTATATACAGTATAATATATATAATATAGATAGATTACATGCAGAAATAATATAAAAACTCTTATATGCATGCATGGTGCATGATGCAGTATGAAACATAAAATGGTAAAATAACATCACAAATTAACATTAATGACATGCATTGACAAGTGTGCATGTGAGTACATATAATTCCTTACTTTGGATTGTATCTGATTATTGGTAGCCATGCAATGGCGACATTTCTTATCTGCAAACCCCACACCCTCTTTGAAACCACCTACTTTGGCAGCTGCTGGAGTATCACCGAGAAATGCAACCAAATCTCCATGGAGACAAACTTCTTCCCCATCAACATGAAAAGTATATCCATGCTATAGATATATATATATAAAAATACTTTTTTATTCTAAGAATCTCTAATAAATTGAATATAAAAAACTTAAGCTTCCACACCCTTAATCTAGTTATATGGCAATGTGCTAAATTAATTCTCGGGATATGGCTTTATGAGTCCGTGATCATGGTATGCACGGTGTAACAGTTCCATGACAAGTTCCTTTCAATTGCATAAACTTTAAAACGTTCTTATATTAATCATAATGATTATAGCTTTCAGAAGAAGTATGCAAATGCAGCCATGAACAAAACTTCAACATATATGCATGCAATGTCATGTATCATAGTATACAAACAACATGACATTGTATGTATGTACCAAAATGAATATCAATTTACCTGACTAAGCTGCTCCACCTCCTCTATGAAAGGTTTCAAAATGTCATCAAAAGAGTAGCTCTCCATAAGATTATAAGGAAATAAGCACAGCAAATTGATGGCTTCGACTTTCGATCTCAATGCAGGGTCAATGTTGGCAAGAGTAAAATATAAGGCACCTGCATGTGCATCCATATATACTATTAGCGTTAACTTAATACATTGTATGAAAATAATATACTACATGAATGCACATGCATGAATTATATACAATCACTATATGCATGAATGCATGCATGACATGCATTGCGTGCATATATACATACCAATTTTATACAACTTGGATACAGAGGACACCTGACTGACAGCTGTGAATTCGTCATAATAAGCGATAATTTGCAAGGCATTGGGGTGCTTCTTAAACACTGGGTGTGATTTGAACAATGACCCATCAC
Organism: Halisarca cf. caerulea; assembly: GCA_963170055.1. Lineage (NCBI taxonomy): Eukaryota > Metazoa > Porifera > Demospongiae > Chondrillida > Halisarcidae > Halisarca > Halisarca cf. caerulea. Next base: position 7,472,276 of record CAUJGJ010000397.1, read on the forward strand.
ATACATCCTGACTGATGGCACCATTACTCTGGTGGGGCCCAAAAACAACCTGTAAGTTATAATAAATATAATTATATAACAGTTACTTTAAGTTACTAGTAGATGCATAGTTAATGTTAACTATACAGATAGATAGTAGGTACATATTTAATGTTAACTACAAAACAAATTTATAAATAAAGTTTTATAGAGGGACATACCTCGATCCATGCATACAATGAAAATTAAAAGGGGAGAGACTTCATACCGCCTACCAACATGCAGTAGAACCTAAATATACCAACCTGATTGTAAATGTGTTTATTGCTCAGAAGTGATTCCACAGTAGACAGAAGGGGTACATAGAAGAATCCATCTGACCTATCAACCAATTTCCCCTTGCTTGATCCTACATACGATCCAACTGAAATCCAGTCAGGTTTCTGATTCAAAAGAATGTAAAACATATATATATATACATAATATATATATATATATATATATATATATATATATATATATATACATATATATATACATATATACAGTGCATGGAGTCTAGTTATAACGAATCTCAAGGGGAAGCTTAAAATTCTTTATAAGAATGTTCACTATATAACGAGACTCAACTGTATTAATATAATACATATATTATTATTATAATAATTAAGAATTTAGCATTTAATTTCACCAAAATGAATTCAAACCATGCAGTTGAGCTAGGACCAGAGAAAATGCATGTTCTAATTGGCAATGCAAGGATATAATGGATCAGATATATATATTCTGCATAATGCATGGCTTGCATGAATAAGCACAATGTCACACATACTTGAAACATACTGATTGAATTAGTGAGATTAAATCAACAGCCATGCAAGGTACAAAATGCATACACATATCATGTGAAATTTATTTCAAAACTCACAACGTAAAACAAGTTTTGAAGCATCTGCTTTTGCAACTGATGCTCGGTATCAATTCCTTCTAGGGGATGCATGATATCTACACAGTCTAGAAGGTGATCCAAATCTGGCACAGAATCAGCTCTCTCGTAAACATCATTAATTTCAGACTGGACATGCCTCACATAGTGCTGGTGTAGTACTTTAGTGAATTGAACAATGTCAGACAAAGCATTTAGAGTCAAACGATGCACATCTCTGAACTTAATCAACTGAGCCATGCACATTTGATAAACTGGTTGATTAGGTGTGGATGGGGTGGTATCTGCGTCATCACCTTGGTGCACTAATTCATGTTGAACATCATTAATTCGAACTGTGGTAGATACACACTGCTCATTCACTTCTGAAATCCTACAATCAGTATTTAATGCACTTGGGTCAAAGGCTTCTGTAGTTTCACCATATACTTGAACAGCAGATTGTTGAGTACTTTCACCCCCTATGCATGAATGCAATAAACAAAATATGCTTACTATATAGCATGATACGAGTCCGTTGTGCTTATAATATAACAACAGACACGATATTATCATTATTATTTACCATCCCCGTATAAGTCCCTGGGTACTTCTGACGCATCTTCGTAGTTTCTTTTCTTCGAAACGGTCTTCCCGCGATCAGCAAGGTATCGAAAAAGGTGTTTTTTCCTTATGTGCCAGTACCATACTTGAGGAGTGGATAAAGTCTCCTTACAACCATCAATACTACATTTGACAGCAAGAGAACTGTGTGAACTCCTCATGTGAGATACAAGGTCGTAAAGCGATTCAAAATAGGCATGACATTGTCCGTCCCGACACTTCCAGGCCGATGAGCCACCGCTTTCAGTGGCCATCTTGTAATATTCCAAATGCACATGCTTACTATCACGTGATCATTCTAAATATGTAGCATTTTGGGCGCGACTTCGTTTTTGAAGAAAATGGGTTAAGTCTGAGTCCTCTTTAGCCGCTACCTGACCAAGATGGAATGTACTGCAGTCAAGGACTTTTCTTCCTTTGAACTCTGCGAATATTTAGTTAAGCAAGGACTGTTATGCAAATCTGATGCAGAAGTATTAGAAAGTAAGAAATATTGTGTTTTTGTTATTAGCCAGTTCCCAATTAGATTATTGAAGTTAACTGCCGCCATTTATGAATGCCAACTTTGTCACCAAGCACCATAGACTTTAGAACTTGTGATCACTGGTAGTCACCTGGTTTATGGTAAAGCGAAATAAATCGGAACAGTAGGGCAATTCCAAACTATAGCAGTGCGTGTCGACTGCCACTGAGGAACTTATATACCAGGCTTATTTTAGGTCAGAGTTCTCTGTTGGAATTGGCGATTTCACCAGTGGTCACTATATGCATGGCTATACAGCATAGCTGTAATAGAAGTAAAGATCTTCAATGTTCTGTTTATACATCTTAGCTAAGTGTTAATTCTTTAGTTTTCCCCACCCCACAAATTTACCTTTAAGTTAATATATCCTCAATTGACTATAATAGGATCAAACCTAATACATGTAGACAGGTCTTAGGGATTGCTAATAGTTTGAATTCTAAGGAATTCAGCAAATCTCACCTGCAAGTGATGATCTCACTTATTTGCAGAAAAGAGCATAGATGGAGAGCTATTCTGTCAGCTAAGCCGCGAGGACTTGGCCATTCTTTTCCCACGTGATGATCAATTTATCCTTGGAGTTAAACTTTATAAACTTATTCAGTCATTTCGGTCACCCTCAGCTTCTCTAGATTGGAATTATACAACTGGAAGTGTCACTGCTACATCATCCTGCTCATCTGATGCCCTCTCAAAGACAACTGTGACACATACTAGCACACCTGTGCATGCAAAGTCAAGTACAATTGTCTTAGACTCGAGATCTAGCCATAGCTCTTCTGAATTTGGCCCACGAAAAAGAAGCAAAGATCAAGCAGGATTGGATGATTTTACTCTACCTGAATTCTCTCCTGATATCCAACATGCAATCAAAGAGGATTCCTTTCTGACAGCTGCAAAAAGAAACAAACTGATCCGGGAAACTTGTCGTGCTTATAAAGGATATTGCAGGCACCTTGGGAGACAAGCAACTGCAGAAGATAAACGGATTTTGAGCAAGCGATTGTATGAATTGGCCCCAAAGAGCCTTGGTGACCCACCAAACATTGGAGTTAAAGGAGTGCCAAATGTAATTTTTGTGTTATTTATATTAGTTTAAGTGGGTTTACATGTCTATCTTGTTTCTTATAGGCAAGCCTTTGCAAACAAATCATGAAATGGTTTCAAAACAATGACCATCAAGATCGAGTCTTTGAAGGAAAAGTGAAGAAACGTGGCGGTACTCAATCACATGAACAACCTGAGCATGAAGTGGAACACTTGGATTTAGAAACTGAGGCAGAGCATCTGAAAGAGCTCCGAAAAGAACTCCAAAAACAAAAACGTCATTGGGATATTGACAAGGTGACACGACTCCTGTGCCTTACCCATAGGGTGCGACTGCAAAATGAAACAAGCCCAAGCAGCAACAGTAGAATTGGGGATACCCTTAAAGAATTCCCTTGTTTCACAGAAGGAGTCTATGTAAGTGTACATTTTAAATTAATTTGTCCACTTATGTATACCTTTTATCTCCAAATATAATAATTGTATTTACTCTGACTGTATTTATATCTTCAATCATTGTGTTGTATATAATGCTTAGATCATACAAGAATTGTTCCATTTATGTGGTGGAAAGTATGATGATGTTCACGAAGTTTTTTCACAAGTCATGTCAATCCGTACAAAGTGGATACAATCTTTGGTTCCTGCAATGTACAAATTATTTAATGAACAGAAGGTGCTGGATGACACAGAAGATGCAGGTGAATTGTCCTGTCAATTTCAAAGGAAATATATAGCATGCAGCTATATAAATTTTAATGGATTTATGTATTTTTGCACATAGCCCATGAGGTGCAATGCCTGAAGGGTTTACTCCGCAAGCTAAAGCCTAAGAACTGCAAATTGACGGTGGATGAAAGACTATCAAGAATTGTTTGCATTGCAAAGGTATGCTTGAAAACATGTATGTACATTTAAAAATGACATTGTTATCATGCACAAATGTAATTTTAAATTATTAATTTTGCATCAGGATATTGGGTCTGGAAGTCAAATGAAGAAAGGAATAACTGACCCATACATTATGATCACAGGCTCATTTACGAACTGTGAAGACTGTGCTTTAATCTGCAATCGGAAAATTGTATTCAAATTACGTGCAGGATACACATTCCTCAACATGATTCTCACATTGATTGCTTTCTGTCATCTCTTTGTGATTGAGTACCAGGCAGATGTCAAAGAAACAATGGAGTTTTTGCAAGAAAAATTGCTGGGAATTGTGGAGAGACGGAGTCACAGCACTGCCTACATGAACCTGTTTCGATCAGTCACCTGCCTGCAGGAAAAGATAGAGGTTACTGAGGACAAGGATTGTGATGGTGACCATGATGATAATGACAGTGATGCAACTGTTGATTTTTGTGATTTAGAAACACAGCTGTCTGTGCATTGGTAATCCTTAATTGGACAAGTTGTGTAACATGCGGTTGACGTACTTTTTGAGTTTTGTATAGGGTTAGTACTTGTGTCTATTTACTAGTTCAGTATACTATTGTGTACTAAATTGTGTTTAATAATTATTTAGCCCAAATTACCTTAAACTTTAGACATGTGACACTAAAAGTATAGTTCTGTAGTCTAGTTTGATTCTAAATATTAGTTAGTACATTACCTTAAAATATAGTTGCTGCAGCACTATTTTTTAGAATGCAAACTGATTTTTAGCTTTTTGTTGGCTTGTCACAGCAAGTACTTAGTTTTCTAATTATTAGTGCTTTTTTCATCATAAAATTAGAAAACTTTTTTCCAGTGAATGCACTGACACACACGCACACCATCTTACACTGTAACAACCAAGGTAATCACACTGAACACACTCCCACAAAGCCATATACATAAAGAGACGCACACCATCTTACACTGTAACAACAAAGGTAATTACACAGAACACACTCCCACAAAGCCATATATACAAAGAGACACACACCGACTCTAAACAGGAACGTAGAAAGCTTACGAGGGCACAGACGACAGAAAAACGCAACCAAACGATAATAATTTGTAGTACTAGGAGAAGTAGTATTCAGGTAGTCAACGTGCTCTGACGCAACTATCAAACTTTGACCCCGGTGCACGGTTACGCAATAATTTCGCTTCACTTAGCAAATAAAAGCAACAAATACTTGCTTACCATGCTCCGCAGTATGGAGAGACTTTATCAAACCCGAAAAATGCGTTGAGAAACACAGAGGAAGACAACAACAATGGAACGACCACTTGAGAACGGCTTTCCGATGAAGAACAGCTGCAAACTTTCTAAAATTCCATTCCGCGCATTTGCCGCGGCATTTCAGGGTAGTCTCGTCAACCAGACCCTATTTCGGCTCCCGATCTTTGATCGGCCATTTTATTCCCGCCGAAAGAGGGTCTGGGAAAAACCTGCCACGAAAGCGTTGCACGGTCCACGTCTGACACGGACCAATTAGCGCCTTTGTGGCAAATTACCGACTAAGTGATAAATAATCAACTACCAAACACAACGAAAAATTCACGTTCTATGGCGTTTATGTAACAGTAAAGTTCGTTGTTTGCTCTAGCCACGTGGCAAATGCTTTCCTTTCTTTTGTATTCAAGCACTTGAATAGTATTGGACGCAGTTTCTTTTTGCGGTTATCTGAATTTCGAGGAACCGGACTTTCTTCTCTACCTCGAGCAGTGAAGATATCCCCGTAATACAGCGATGTAGTTGCAACCTTCAGATCCTTTGCAATGTCGGCATGTGAATGTAAGTTCGACACAGGGCTTGGTTCTTTACCACTTTCTGTTTCAAAATCATGACAAATCTGGTTTAGGGGTTGCAGGATTTTGCCATATTTCTGCACCAGGTCCTCGCTAATGTTAGCATGGCTTCCTTGAATCAGATTCTTTAAATTCCTGAAGTATCGAGGAAAGGGTGTAAAAAACATGCACTTTCGTGTGTTTCTATTTAAAGTACCTATTCAAATGTTCCATGTGTAAATCACATGGTATATTCTTCCCCTTGATACCGTGGGTGTTAATGAATCTGGAGTACAGTAGCTGTGTTTGCATTCTTTGTGACATTAAATAATGATACTGGAGTTGTACCAGACATGTTTCAGCTGCATAGTTCTTCCTTCCTGAGTCCTTGAATAGACGTAAAAGGACAGGCATGAGCTGTAGGAGTCGGTCCCCATCACCTTCCCTTGTGATGTCACGATAATGATGCCATATAAGCACTATTGTTAACAGATCTTTGGTGTGCTCTAGAACTTTGTCATCGCTTGGTGGAATATCAGCTATTAACCGTTGTAGGTTAGAATACTCTCTACATATTACTTGTGCAATATGTCCTACAGAAGGAATGGGTCTTTCATAGCGTCCTTTTGTGTCCAGTAGCATGCTGGGGTCCATTTCCATGACAGTTGCAGCTGCAGTTGTGATATACGCTGCAAGCACTACTTCAAGGAAGTCTTCAACAGCATTGACATCCCTTTTGGGATCACCTACGTATATGTCATATATCATGTAATGATTGTTTACGTAAATGTATATAGTACATATAATATACATTGTCATTGTACAAATTTAAAGTACCTGGCACGGACAATCGATTTAGTATATTCTTGAGATGTTTAAGGGTTCCTGGTATGCAATCACTGTTGTCACTGTATAGCTTTGTCCATATGACCTAAAGTTATGATGGTAATATAGTGACTGAATGGAGTGTGTGTATCAATAGCATTTGCCTGCATTCTGAAATATACTCACACATAATAGGCACATTCTTGTATGCCAGTCCTCAAATACTGGTACAAGCCCTTCTAGCCTAGAGAGACAAGTTGTTTCAGAGGAACTGGCAGTTTGAGCAGATCTGGCATTGCGAGCTGTTAACTGATCTCCTCCGAATAATATCGGATGTAGTGTGTCATGTTTCGTGTTGTATTCCTGGTTCCCAACTTTCAGTGTATGTTCTTGTGTGACTGCAGGCACATATTTTTGTAACTCTCTCATAATTCCAATCATTTCTTGAATTCTTTGTGGATTTTTGAGAACTACACCCAGTGGAACCTGTATTAATTTACAGATGTCATGTCTATGAAGTATAAAGTTCCTTGTGTAATATGTAGTATAACGCACAATTTCAGATTTCTTGGACAATTCTTCATAGTACTTGTGTTCTATGTGACATGTGACTTGGTTTGATTGATCAAAGAACATGGGTACATGGGTGGCTAACAGTCTGCAGTGTATAAATAGTACACATATATACGTATTAGTGCAGGCACCGTTGTGTAACTAATGTTTGTATATACCTTGCAATATAAGTAGTAAAATTGCTTTCAATGCCATTTAGTCCAGCTTTTGTTGGTAGGAATAATTCTGGTTTGATTTTCAGTGGTTTTTCAGGAGCTGTGTCATCCATTTTAGCCAGTTGTACTCTGTCTTTAACGGCATAGTAGTGGAAAAAGTGAAATGATCGGGTTTGTTTCTCGAATGTCTGATGCCTTCTATGAAAGTTTTTATCTAAGTTATCCCCGACAAGCTTAAAGCCATTCCAGGGTATCAGGGGTTGTTCCACGGTATCGGGTGGAGAGCCAATAACAGTTATTGGCGAGTAGTCAACTGAAGGGCTCGTAGTCACTGGTGCCAGTCTGAGAGTTGGTGTGCTTTGTTTTGGCAGAGTATGCAATACACCTCCCCTAGTAGGTGTCTCCAGTGGTAAACCTTCTTGAATTGTGCTGCTTTGTATGGCCAGAAGAGACAATTCGGGAATTATAGATGGATCTGTCTGCATACAAGGGATGTAGAAAAATCCTCATATTAATGGCAGTTGTAGGTTCATTTAGAAAGTATGTTTATTAAATTTACTCACTGCATCACTTGTTTCTAGAATAGTTGAAAACTCGGACCAATCCATGTCACTAGTAACATTGAAAGTAATGTCCATCCTTGGTTTCACTTTCCTGCAGGTACCTAAAACAATGTTCTGATTGCTCTGCAAACAAACGCAAATAGTTTGTTGCAATTGGTAATGGTAATATTGTACTGATACGTAGGTTAATGAAACCAACCTGCATTTCTCCCTTTACTATGGTAGTAATAGAGTCCTGCCATTGTATAACACTTATATCATGCTCGCTGGCAAGGTTATCCAAACACAATCGTAGTGTTGGAGGAGATACTGTTAGCATGAAAGGATTCAGTAGCTCTAATGTCTGAAATAATAAGCAGGAATTATATTATTACCATAATCTTGTGTGTTTTGGGGTGGAGATATATATATATACGTACATGTACGTACCTGCTTTGTAATGTGGCCTGCGTATAGCACTAGTGAAATCAGCTGTTGTACAATATTCAGTTGCTTGTTTCTTGCTTTGGCTATCATAGCCACAATCAAACATATACAGGGCATGAGTGTATCCTTTTTGTGTTGAGGTATCACTGATTCCAATAAGACTAGGAGCATGGGTGCTGTACCGGCAATGTCAGTCAAAACACTTGTCCAACTGAAATGTTGTATCTGCTGTAAATCATGGATATTGCGTAAGTCGCTTAGTGTTGAAGGAGAGCTAATATATTTGATCTCATTGTCAGATATCAGTCTCCCTACACTTCTGGCGACTGCCAGACCTGCCTCTTTGTCAGACATGAGGTCTTTAATGGCCAATTCAATATTTGCACGAGATAGATGCTTGATGGCATGCCTAAGAGTAGCAGTGTTGGGTTTGTAGTGCTTAGTACGTGATAGTCCCACAGAAACCTACATACGTACAAAGGGGTAACAACACTTCATGTATGTACTTATGTCTTAGATACTGTGCCTAGTATACTGTAACTTACTACTACTTCTGGTGAGATCCCAGGATCTAGTCTGAGTCTTTTCGCTGCTAATGTTTTCGGCAGTGCAGCAGGGGGTCGTGTTACAGGCCCTCTTTGTGTTTGCAGTTCAGCAGTATTAGCCGTGCATAGTGTGTCTACCTTTTCAGTCATCTTCTTCTGAACATCTTGGATTTGTGAATGTAATTTCTCCCACTTTGTTGTTTCCTCCTGACAAACTTTACAGATGTACTTTTCATCCTTGGGTAGCCTATCTATAGCATCTTCAATGTCGTAGCCAAGGTTCTGCACTTCACAAAATTGGTTAAGGTGTTGCAAATGTATCTCGCCTGCACTACTCTTTGCCAGTACCTTTCGGTTCCTTTTCTGTGTAATTTCTACCTTGCACAGAGCACAAACGTAAGCTCGCTTTGTACTTTGGGATGGTCCTGCTATATCCATTAAGCTTCTGTACTCAAAGCCACAACCTTAACTACTGTCTGAACTACTGACACAATACCTAATATACATAGCCAACCTGTCCTTACAGTGTTGGGAATGGGGGAGGGGGTGGTGCTTTGTTTCAGTTGGTAGATTTGGGGAATTCTTATCTGTAGTTTGTGCATAGTGTTAGTTCTGTTCCAGTGAGTGCCATGCACCCAGACTATATATCTCACTGAGGGATCCACATGTACATATTGATGTGTACTTTTTTCAGTGCATAGGTTGGAATTCACACCTCAATATTGTGAATAGTATTATCAATTTGTTCAGAATGTTATGTTTCAGTGGGTATCACTGAGACTATGTTATTGAGGGATCCATGCATGTTTACTGTAATTGATATAATATCTGATTCATTGCATATATGTATGTAGTTTGGCTTGTATTTCTGTGTCAACCGCACAAAATCTTCACCACACAAGAATTAGAGTTATACAAACAGTTGTTCGTGGCCATTGCTCATGACTCAATGTAATTCAATTGGACACATTGTCCACATGTACATTGTAACATACAAACATCACAACATCTACACTTGGTTATTGGTCTATTGACTGTTGTTTTTAGCGTATCTTCAAACAGTATTCTTCTTCTACATTTATCTTCAGCTCTTACATATTGTTTCATATCCTTATTAATGGGAGCACTGGTAGGTGTATGTATGCAGAGAGCCACTGCTTGCTGTCCGTTTCTTCCACCTCGACCAATCTCCTGTATGTATCCCTCAGCTGTTTGTGATGGACTGTAGTGTATCACTTGTGTGATATTGGGACAATCCAGTCCCATGCCAAAGGCTTCAGTACAGAAGATTATTCGGGTGGTACTGTCATCCTCAATGA
>CAUJGJ010000397.1:7490000-7492500 GCA_963170055.1 Halisarca cf. caerulea
ATTTATCACCTGATATTGTTAATGAACAAGTAGAACTGATGGCGAACTCTATACTACGTAGTGTCCTTTCAGAAATTCATGAAGCTCCTTATTATGCTATCCTAGCTGATGAGGCGACTGATATAAACAAGCATGAACAACTGTGTGTGTGTATTCGTTGGGTCAACAACCAGTACGAGGTGAATGAAGATATTCTTGGTCTAATGCAAGTTCCCAAAACTGATTCAGCTACTTTGTTTGGTGCCATTAAGGACATTATAATCAGGTGTATTCTTCCCTTTGAAAAGTGCAGAGGTCAAGCATATGATGGTGCTGCAAATATGTCAGGTCACCTGAATGGAGTTGCTGCACGTGTGAAGAAGGAGCAAAACTCAGCACTACATGTTCATTGTCTAGCTCATTCACTCAACCTCTGCTTGCAAGATCTGTCTCGAGCTTGTGAATCTATAAGGGCTGGTCTGCATTTAGTTATGGAACTTGTGCAGCTCATCAAGTGGTCTCCAAAACGTTCATCTCTGTTTGAGAAAGTGAAATCAGAAGTATCACCTGATGTCATTGATCTGAAGCCTCTCTGCCCCACTAGATGGACCGTAAGAACTGGGGCTATTCAGGCCATCTTAGATAATTATGCAGCGCTGTGTGAGACACTTGAAGAAGTTAATTCAACAGGTAGAGATGAGTATGCTATGAAGGCCGGGGGATTTTTGCAGCAAATGGAAAAATTTGAAACCTTTTTTGGTCTGCAGCTGGGATTCATGGTGTTTGGTGTCACAGAGCAGCTTTCTGTCACACTACAAGGAAAGAATACTACTGTTCAAGAGGCTATTGAAGCTGCTGTTCTTACGGAAAAGCATTTGCGATCATTGCGAAAAGATGCAGAATTTGATAGATTCTTTGAGAATGTTGTAGATGGTGCTAAAACATTGACTGAACCACCAGTACTTCCTAGGCAACGCAGACTTTCCAAGCGTGCAGACTGTGGCTCTGAACCCCATCAATTCACCACTCCTCAAGATTTCTACAGAAAGCAGTATTTTGAAGTTTTAGATCTCGTGAGCAATGAACTGAGCAGAAGATTTGACCAGAAAGATTTGAAAATAGTAATGGAGATGGAAAAATTGATCTTGTCTGCCAGTAATGATGATTTTAAGGACCAGGTTGTTATTCCTGAACTAATGCGTAACAACTACGAGAGTGATTTGAAAATGGACACACTTGCTGTTCAATTAAAGCAGATCCCTGCGCTTGTAGCAAGACACAGAGAACGTACTGGGCAGAAAATAAAGAAAATTACAAATGTCAGAACATTGTGTGGCATTATGAATGCTAATCCGGTGTCCAAATCTATGTACACCGAGCTACATTTGCTACTGAAATTGTTTTTCACTATTCCCGTAACAACTGCTACTGCTGAAAGAACATTTTCAGCAATGCGTCGACTAAAGACGTACCTACGGTCAAGCATGACACAGGACAAACTGAATCATGTATTGTTACTCAACACTTACAAATCTAGGTTGGATGATTTGAACCTACATCAAATAGCTTCCACATTTATTTCTGTTAACGAAAGACGTCAAAATTTCTTTGGAATCATGAAATGACATTGCATTAAATTTTGTATTTATGCATTATGGGTACATAAAGTGTAATTTATATATAATATATATATAATGTCCTGGGTATAGGAATATTCTCGATAATGGATAATTTTGCCTGTTCTGGTGAGTATGCAATTAACAGGGCTCACTGTATACAAATATACATCAAAGTTGTGCATGATATGGTCGGACGTTTCAGCACCCCCAGTGCAAAATTGCTTCCTACACCTATGATAGTAATATATAATATAGGTTTTGACACACACAAATTACTAAAATAAACATATACACGAGAAAAGGCGGTGTAAATTGTCAAGAACAAAACTTCAGTTTGAAGTGTTCCCATTCCAGCCTGGATGATGACAGACATCCACTGAAGAAGTTAGGTATACCATTTTGCCTCTCTTGTTGCTATTCTCAGCCTCTTTTCCAAGTCCTTGAGGAAAGCCTGGGATGATGATACAATTCCATTAACACAAGTACACATACTCAAATACACACACACACACATACACACACCCGCACATACATATATACACACAATATTAAACATACAACTCAGATGAGTATACACCACACATACACACTCACACACACACACACACACACACACACAAATGCACCCACACATACACATGCACTCACACACACACTGAACATATCTAAATTTACTGACGAATATGTATACATATAATATTTACTAACACACATACACACACACACACACACACACACACACATACACACACACACACACACACACACACACACTGAACATACACAAATTCACTGAGGTATATGTATACACATATTATTATATACATACAATATATACATAAATATGTATTATGCACATACAACTCACACGATTATACCATGATTATACACCCACCCATCCC
>CAUJGJ010000397.1:7495000-7529000 GCA_963170055.1 Halisarca cf. caerulea
CCGCGTTTTAGCCTGTGGTTCAAGCCTTTGGTGTCTTTCAGTTGTAAAGGCCATCCTTTCCCGTTGCACTGCGTTGTTGCGATGGTGTATGTGTTGCGGGACAAGATGGTGGTTGCCAGATCGACAGTGGAGAAGTAATTGTCGAAATAGAGGAAGTGGGCTTTGTCTAATAGGGGGTTTGCAAGCTGGAGGACCACTGCTGGACCCAAACCACCACTATCCTTCTCCGAACTAGCACCTGTGTATACAGTGATACGGTAGACATAGCCATTTGAAGAATCACATAAGCACCAAATTTTGAAACCACGTTTTGTAGGCTTCATCGGAAGATATTGTTTCAAGGAGCTGCGTCCTTTGAATCCCACCATGGCTTCATCAATGGACACTTCACGATGGGGATTGTAGCAGTCCATCATGTTTGTTTGAATGATGTTGATAAGAGGCCTAACCTTATGTAACTTGTCAAAGCCATCTTGTCCTCTTGGGATGGCTGTAGTGTTGTCAACAAGATGGAGACAGCTCAGAAGGACTCGGAAGCGACGGTATGACATCCCAGCAACTATGCCTTTTGCACCCAAAAGGGGATGGTTCGACCAATAATCTTCAAGTTGGGGTAGCTGATGTATCCCCATGGCCAGTATCATGCCAATAAATAGCTTCATTTCATTCGCAGTAGTATTGTACCACTTGTAACTTTGGCCTGGTGGTACCTGGGAGACATATAGATTTGTTTGGTCAGCTAAGAGCTGAAATGTATCCTCACTGAAGAGCAGCAAGAATGCATCCAAAGCTGTTGATGAGTTATTCAGATGCACATTGGGGCCAACTGGTTCAGAGAAAGGAGAGGGGATAAAAGGTATGTTGCTTGTTCCTGCTGTGCCTGTTGTAGCTGTTGGGAAATTGCTTAGGGTGACAGGGGTTGCAGTAACAAGAGTGGTCCTGGGAAGTCGTGTACTAGAAGCGAAAGTAGTCGTAGTGACAGTGGGAATATATCTGGAAAGTGGGGTTTTAGGAGTAGGGGTTGTTCCAGTAGCAAAGAGTGTGCTTTGGGGAAGTGGCATGCCAGAAACAGGGGTTGTTTCTGTTGTGAAAATCGTGGTTTGGGAGGTGACATAAAAGGGACAGGGGTTGTTCCAGTAGTGAAGGGTGTGGTAGGAAGTTGTGTATCAGCTGTAGGAAGTGTTGTGCTAGGTGATGGTGCAGGTTGAACAGAGTTTTCTGTGCTAGTACTGTCATTAGTAGTTTCAAGTTGCATGCTGTTTGTCTCAGAGTCTGCATTTTCTTCTTCTATTGTGTAGGTTTGAGCCAAATAAAGATGATCTGTGGCGGCTTCTAATACAGTGTCTTCTTCAGGATCCTCGTCATCATCTGAGTTTCCCCAGTCTATACTATCATCAACATTGTTGAACTGTTGTAGCACATCGTCTACAGTCATTGCTTGCTTTCTTGCCATTGTGTTACCTGTTGTTGTTAGAAATTATACTGTGAGCTTACGAGTAACACTCAAAGGGTAGGAATAATATTACCTGTAAATTGTGATTCAATGTAAGTAGAATCGCCAGAAGAGTATATCCTTTCGAGTTTTGAATTCAAGTAGTTACTGCGTGGTGACAAGGTGCAATCGCCGAATGTGGAATAGAAGTAGTTTAGCTCTTTTATAACATTATTGTATAGAAAGTGTCTTTGTGAACGTAAGTAGAAGGCCACAATGAGACATTTCGGAGAACGAACAAAGAAGAACAAAGAAACTAACGACATAAAGAATATAGTACGTAAATTTGTTCACATATATTCTTTGTTCTTCTTTGTCGTCTTTGTTCTTTTGTTGACCGGCAAAAAATAGCTAAATACCTTTCAAAATCACCTGAAAGAGGCTAAGCCATAACTTCTAACACGAAACAAAACATTCTTCGTCGTTATTGTCCATAATAGGGACAGTTTTCAAAGCTTTTAAGTTCTGAGCCAAAATATTGGCCCGCACAAGACAAGGGTCATGCGAAAAATCGTAACGCGAACGAAAAAGGGTTAAGAATGTGACCGGATAAATTCATCATCAAAACACACCAGCCTATACATGCCTCACTCTCACGAGCACAAAGTTTTTGACGCAGAACATAGTTGCTCCTTAGGAGTTCTGATGTATAAGGTATAAGCTGAGCTTTGCCAGCGTCCCAGAGTTGGGGACCCCTTTAGCCGCTGCTGTTGTGGCTGCTCCTATCTGAAAACTATGTCCCAAGTAGCTTTGGGCTCCTATTCCTGCCGCCACCACGGCCCTGCGTACTGCCTCCACGAAGCGGGCCCTGGTGAGACCTCAACCATCCTCAAAACAAAAAAAGGACCGGGATCTGACCCCCTGATGACCAGGTATGCCAGGATAGCTGCCACTGGACATATCCTCTTGTTAGTCATGCCGAGGTACACGGACACCCCTAGCTGAAAGGGATCTGTTTTGGACACCTTTAAGCGCACCTCCATGAACTGCAGGTCCACCACACTATTGACCCGGACGTCACCGTATGCCAGGTGAGTCTCAGCATTGAAGGTGGAGTCTGATGGGATTACCACTTCCCCGCACCTCAGAAAGCTGAAAAAACACATGCAGGCTGCTGCCCACAGCATTGACGCATCCCCTCGCTCAGGGAGCTTCTCCCATTACGTTTGCAGACTCTCCATAATCTGGGGTGTGATTGGTAATCTGGGTTGAGCCTTGTTGACCATTGCCTTCTTGAAACCTTTGACTACTTATTCCAGCTGTGGCATTGATGCCAGTTGTGGGTCCGCTCCCCCACGGGCAATCTGCGCATGACGGACTGCTGCCAAATAAAGCTTTACTGTCTGACTGGAAACCCCATCCTTGAACAGGTGGCCCACAAACAGACACAGGGTGCGCTCTGCTGCAGGAAATGAAGGCAACGAGGCTTGATGACAAAATGACATGTACCTGTTTGTTCCTGAGCGGTACGTGCGTTGAGTTGAAGTTGCTAAGGCGGAGGAAAACAGGCTGCAAACGACGCCCTCCAGCTCGAACATGTCCAATCTAGGCGGTTGTCCAGCGAAATCCGTATGAGGGGCCCTGGTAGAGGAATGCGGGACCATCTCGCGGCCGGCACCTGAGAGAAAAGAAAGGGGAGATTGTCACGTGATATTGCATCGGCTGTCATGTTTAGATGGCCTGGGAGGTAGCTTGCTGACACTTCTACCCTGAAATGAGCTTTAATAAAGAACAAGCACTGTAGCAGGTAGGTTATGATCATGAGAGCCTTACTATAGCCCAAATTCACTGCTGCTACTGCTCCCTGGTTGTCACACTGTACTATCACCGAGCCTTCCTGCCATTGGGGGCCCCACACTGCTACTGCCATGACAATTAGCAGGAGCTCTTTGAAAGTTATGCTGTCACTACCTTGCTCTTCCAACAGCTGGGGGGGGGGGGGGGGAGCACCTCCTTCCATTGTAGTTGGAACCAGCACAGTGACCAGCATGCCCTGCATCCCACTGTCCCTGAAGCATCCGTAACAATGGAGAACCGCATGTGCTGCTTGGGCATTGACCGCACGAATGAAGCATGGTTAAGAGGAGCCAGGAACGCCTGCCACCAACAGGTGTCAGACCGTGCTCCCACGTTGAGGCGAAGATGGTGATGTGCTCTCCGAGCCACCGATAGCAGCTTGAACAGCCGTCAGAGGAATGTTTTCCCCTCCTTGAGCACACAGCAGGCGTGGACCAGAGATCCGAGTAGTGACTCCAAGTCCCGTTGGGAACATGCCTGCTTCCCCAACCATGACTGTATGGTGACCTGCAAGGCCTGGAGCTTAGCCACCGGCAAGCGAATCTCCATTGCCACTGTGTCTATCTCTATGCCCAGGAAAGTTAGGGTTGTAGACGGACCCTCCAGCTTGTCAGGTGCCAGCGGTATGCCGAGCTTGTTGAAGAGCGACAACACGTGGTCCAGTGACTGTTGACATTCACCGGAAATCATCAAGGTAGTGCTGGATGTATGTGACGCCCTCTGCTTGCGCCACTCACTCAGCTGCATCTGCCACCGCGGTGAAGATTTTGGGGGCTGACCGCAGGCTAAACGGCAGTGCTGCGTCCAAAAATAGCTGGCCATCCCATTGCATCCCCAGTAGGTGACGGTCTGCTGGATGTACTGGTATCATCCGATATGCTTTCTTGATGTCTACCTTTGCCATCAAGGTGCCTTGCCCCAAGACCCGGACATTGTGCAAGGCGTCCTCCACTGATATGTATTGGAGGGAACAAAGATCGCTGTAGATTCCGTCGTTAACACTAAAACCCTCCGGGGATGATAAGTCCACGATCAGACGCCATTCTCCTGGCGACTTCTTCGGGATGAGGCCAAAGCGACTGATTTGGAGCCCTGGGTGGTGCTCAGGGCGCAATGGGCCCAGAATGCAACCCTGTGCACACTCCTCTGCCAGGTAGTCCTGTATTACTTAGGGGTGGGCTGAGACTGATGGCATGTTGCGCTTTGACGACGTCAGTGGGCAGCTATAGTCAAAACCTATACGGAATCCCTGCCGGATACCAGCCACAATATACTTTCTGAAGCACTGGTCTGGATGAGTTGCTAAAGCTTCATCCCAGGCCTCCCAGGCCAGGGGTGTAACAATCTGCTGCCACCCGGGGGGCCATTGCCATGTCGGGGCCACACAGCCATCCAATGCCTGTATGTCTACCATGTATTCGTAGCTACCTGTGAGTAACAAAGGAGGTAGACAGCCGTGAACCTCCCTCCTTTCTTACTGCATTCGTGCGCCACATGTGCACTATAAATCACACAGATCAATAGCTTATAATGGATACCCCACCCCACTACCGCCTACAAGCCTAGCCTTTTACACTACACTACTCTATGACTTGTCCGTGTCTTAATAGGGTTTGTGGGTCTTGCACCACGTCTGCCTGGAGCTCGTTGGCAGGAAGGCCTCAGGCTTCGTGTCACCTGCTGGTAGGGGCTTTGGGCATGCCGTGACCGGATGAGGGTCACCACACCGGCTGCAAACATGGCGGTACTTGCAGCATGGGAATCGGCAGTTGCCTGCGTTCCACAGCCGGCACATGTCACCTGCTGTCTTGGTCTGGCACCATGGTTGCACTGGGGGGCAGGAGGCCAAGGTCAGGATGGCGGCCTCTACTGCCTTCACCCACAATTGGAGCTCCGGGTCTGCTTCAGCTTGAAGTGGACACACAGTTCACATCTCTTAGCCTCCTGGTCCCGTCCTGTAAAGCAGATGGAATATAAGGACGGGTTGATCTGCGACCATTTTCTGTTGCCCATAATGGCTGCCTGTCTCCGGAAGGCCGTGTTATACCGGACCCATGCAACCCCCGTAAAGTCTTGGGATACCCGAGCGATGGTAATCAGTTTGGGAAAACATGTGAGATCATGGCTCCCCAAGATGCTGCAGAAGGTTGCGTAGCACTGCAGCCATGTCTGGAAGTCTGTGACGTGTTTGAGCCTGCGAGCGCGAGGCTTCTTCCCTTCACTCTCCTCCGGGGATGACACTGGCCAAAATTCCAGTAGCATCTCTGCCATCTCGACGTACTCCCGTCGGGAGATCCTATCTGCTAGCTTCTGGGGGAATGGGGGAAGTTCCTCCCCCACGTACAGCCCACAACTCTTGTCGGAGCGGCCTACCGGCAGGGACCATGGTAACAGGTTCATGAGCTGTCCTGAGGAGCCGGGCAGGCCCGGCGAGCCTGCCTGGCCAGATGTCACCATTGTGACCTCTGCAAGTGCTGCTGCTGGCAACTCCCCGATCGCTGTGGGACCGGTCTCCAGTAGAGACGGGATGCCTGTAAATGCTGCGATGTTGGGCATCAAGCCCAGCCGTCCTGCAGATAGCCAACCCAAGAAGAAACATTGGGATAGGGTACACAATAGGCCTTGACTATCCCTAGCACCGTGTAATCCCCTGACTAACTAAGGTGTGGGTCGGATGGTAAGTCGGGCACCCGGGCCCTGTCATCCTCCCGATGTCCCAGAGGACCTCAGGGGAGAAGTTACCAACTCGGTAGTTGGAACGTAACCGCTGGCTCCGACGAGCCCCTGTGCTGTGCTACTGGGTGCATGTGCCGCTAGTCTGAACTGTGTACCACCCCTTCCGCTAAGGAGACTAACCTGACATAGAAGAGTTTGGGGGGGTGTTGCTGCTCGCGATCGGGAGGAGCTCCGCCATGATACCTCGCACCGCCTCGCGAAGGGAGTCCAATGGGACTGAGCGGGATGGCCCACTCTCCGCTGTGTTGAGGGTCGTACCGAACAACTCGCCGCCTTCCACTATCTCGCTTGTCGTTCCAATCCTTCCGATGCTAAACCAGAGTCCTAGCCTTCGAACTAACACCAGCCGTCTACAAAATAACCAATACCACTCTCGTTGCAAAAATAACCAACATCGCTCTCGTAGCAACTGCCTTGAGCCCGCTTACGTTAAGCACCACGTGGTTGCATATTGCACATGCGTCGATTGCATGTGGTCTGCCGGACACGTGCCACCAAACCAAGCCGCCCCCTCCCGAGCTTGCTCAATTAACCTGGGTTAACGCTTACATTAACCCTCATGATGTCAGTCATGGCTTTTTTGTTGCTTGAAGGGAAGTCATAAATTTGCCTACTCACTAGTTCCTGCCTCAGTTGGTCACAGCTGAGCAATTCAGAGCTATTTACTTTGTTTGGAATTTTGCCAAATGAACCACATGTAGCCTTGTTCTGAATGTCTCTCAGACCTCTCAGTCTACAGTTTTGTACCATAGTCGCAAAGTCAGTGAAATCTTTCACGTGACAGTCACATGCAATGCAACAATAGTGCCCCCCTCTCTGTATGCCAGCCTCAAACCAGGCAGATTGCTTGTCACCTTTGAAAAAATGTAGGGAGTCATGTATGCTTAGCCCATCCTCTATGACAATGGGGTCAGCCAGGCTATCTAGGCAGGCAACCCTTTCAGGAATAAGCCCAGCTTGATTAGCTGACGATGAGGAACAATGGGCCATTATGTATACCTCCCCCTGCTCTACCATCACCTGCATGGTCATGGTAGATTTGTGGGATTTGGCTACCTCATCGTCAGTAAGGTACACTAGTGGGTCGTACACTGCCCCTACTACAATCAGTACCAGACCATATCCTAGCAGTACAGAATGGTCAGACCACACCCACAATGCCCTGACACACTCCCAACAGGGTTTGCACGTATTGTAAGTCTTTGGACTCAAACTCTGGGAGAGCACTGGGAGCAACCTTTGCAACTAGTTCTAGTATGTCTTTGCTGCTCATTTCATTGATTTCAGTATTGGTATAGAGTCGCATTAAGTGCCTGTGTTTGTCTACCAACTTTTGACGAATTTCAGCCAGTGAGTATTTGCGGCCCATAGCTGTTTTTTCCTCTTTCTCACCATTTTTATAGTATGTCACAGGCAAGGGACAGCATGGGGACCCTACACTGATGACATCTGTTTCAATTAGTATTTTCTGTTGTGCTTTCAACTTTTTATTGGTGGGTGGTGCTGGCATACGTACATCTGAATTTTCATACTTTTTCAAGCTTTGCCTTGATTTTGAAACCACTTCAAGCCCTTCTATGTGAGCACCCAGCTCTAAAGCAAGTAGTTTGATTTTGTGACCAGCATCTGTACCACTGATTTGAAATTCTCTGTCCAAATCACTAGCAACAAACTTTTCACCCTTGTCCCAGTTCTGTAGTTTGTAGTATAAGGCTTGAAAGTCATCTGTGCTTTGGCAATTACACTCTTTCAGTGCAGACCATTTCCTACCCTTTGATTACAGTACTGTAGTTTGAGGCTTGTCAAAAAAGTAGCAAGTCGCTACTGATTGTAATGGGAAAAACTAGTATCCTGTGCATGCAATCGAACTACAGTATTTTCAGCTAAAGCTATGTTGCATTCAGCAGTGCATTGCTTCATTGTTTTTCTGACTACCTGTTTGATAGGACCTATGTGACTGATGGCCACCTCCGTAAAGGATTGACCAGTTGAAGCAAGGCACAGTGAATTGATTTTGCTAAAGTGAGTCCTAGCAAATTGTCTTCCTGACACTTGCTTGAGTGGGCCATACAGATTTTCTTCATTTTCTGCTTCAAACAATCCCAATACTGTTCATCACCCAGGTGTTAATAACCCCAGTGATGACACTTGTCTCACATCAGGCGCAAAAAGTAGAAACTACCATTAATTGTATTTTATTATCTTTTTATCCCTACAATTACATACTTCATTGTGACAACAACTTTTGAAATTCAACAGCTCAAACACTGGTGGTCTGAACCTGGGAGGCCACTTCCACCCACAACACGGCCAAGTGTGTTGTAAACACTAATTTCCAAAACGGCATGATTCACCCAGAACCCACTCCACTCAACCAGCCAACATTCTGTTTTTCTGATTTACCTCTGAAATTCCATCAGAGAAGACTGTAATTGAGGTGAGAAAAGATGACAATATAGAAGATTTATGGATGAAGGTAATGCCAAGGGAAATTATATACGTTGGAAAGTATGAAGATTATGATAACTAAATTAAATTATCTTACTACTATATATCTAATATTATAATAAATTACTGCTCAATATCATATGCATGAAACATCAGACATACAGTTGATATCCTCCATACATGTGACCATATCTGGCCAATTGGATAGTAAAAAGCAGTAGAATTAAGAGCAAGAAACTCTCCAGATAAACTAGTTTCCTTGAATAGATAGAAATGGCATCAACCTTCAAACAAAGTGCTACCAATTATAAGGCTTTCAAAGGAGTGAACCACAACTCAATAGTAGTAACAATCCATTAGAATGCTGTCCTATTCACATAACTTCCATATTTGGGCCACCATACTTCCTAGAATAAAATAAACTGAATTCTGCTCCATTCCTATGCAGAGTGGTGTCAGTTGCTGCGTCCACTGGACAGGTTTGTACAGTACATGCTTGCATCCAAAGGCAACGAAGCAGTTACATCTCAGAAAATAGATACTGGAATCATACATCTCAGAAAATAGATACTGGAATGCATACTTGTCCGTCCAGGGAGCCAGTACTCAACACATAAGTTAAACATTTCGCAAAAAGAACCACAAAATCCGCCTACTGTGCACTTTAATAAAATTGCATAGTGAACACAATATAAAGTATTGAGGTTGCTTACCCGCTTCAAACTATATGAAAGAACTACTTGTTCTCAACACGAGACACGCTTGTAGGCTATATCGAAGTTAATCAACCTCGAATCGCTTTAAGCAAACTAATCCCTAAAATATGCACCTATTATTACTCAAAAGAGATACTCTTCCAAAGAGAACCATTATATTAACATTTCAAGTGATGAGAAATAGGAAAGAACTCGAGCGATGTGTAATTCGGTACCTCTCTTCACGATCACAAAGAGGAGACAATAGTACTCCAATTGATGCGCAATTGTTCCCATCAGTACATGTGCGGAAGATTCTAGTTGAAGCGCATCTGCTTGTATTAAAACTGTACTCTAATTGAAGCCCAACTAAATCGATTCCAATTAAAGCGCAACCTTTGAAGGTGTACTCCCACAATATTTCTTTCAAAATGCATCTTCACGCAAGTGAAGCGCAATGTGCTTAAACTACATCAATGTATATTTCTTTCCCGCTATAGCGCCTTTCTAATAGTCTAAGGGACGCACGGTGTGTTATGAATAACTTCAGTTACAGCTGCTTGCGTTTACCTCGGAGATTGTCTCTTCATCTCGGTGCGCTTTCCCTTTTTCTGCCGAATTTCGAGTCGAGGTTGTATCGCAATAGTGTCTGTTTTGCAACATTAAGAAGAAAGTGAAGGCAGGCTCATGAAAACGTGGAGATTTATCCTGAACGAGACATGCAGTTGTACGTAAGTTCGCTTGCTAGTTGTTAACCCATAAACTATTATGTTGACTATTTGTCGTTGAATTGTCTTTAGACTGTGTTCGAGCTAATGGTTGATAAACTAATGGAATGGAGACGTCTGTTACCTTCTCTGAGTCATGTTTTCAACAGATATGTACCATAAAAGAAAAAAGCTGCCAGTAACTTCAGAGTTCAACTGCTTCATAGTGGACGATCATTGTTGTCTGTCATCTGTGTGTAGTCTGTGAAGACGTGATTGTTTTCCTGGTGGCAAGCCTGAAAGTTGAATGAATTCGGAATATGAGCTGGTGTATGGATTCCAATCCCTCATTAGAAATACAAACTCCTTTTTTAGATTACTGTGCACCACATCCTTGCACAGCAGTCCTATTGGTCTATGTAACTAAGAGATTGTTGGGTGTCATTTTCATCTTTTTGGGCCGCCGGAAGGCGGCCCTATATTGTTTTTACTTTCACCGGAAGTGTCCGGAACGTCCATAACGATGTCAATATATATATATATATGTCAACAACATGGTGGACGCGAAGTCGGTACATAATCTTTCGGCTATTTTTCGGTGAAATTCATTCGTTTGCTCCTGATTTTATCAGCGAAGAGTCTTTTAGACCAGAAGAGTTCTTCGAAGTATTAATTTAGACAATAACGACAATTTCCAAGCGATTCGAGTTTCCAGGGCCGTAGGCAGCCCACGAGTTTTTTAAACTCGAATCGCTTGTTTCAAAAGAAGATGTTGGTCATGGAAGGAAGAAGTGATAACTCTGCACTTGATTTATTGGATTTCTCATTTGCAGCAGAAATGCCAATCCATCTAAAGGATGGTGACATGAATTGTTTGTCTGCAGACTAATGTTCCACATGTTTATGCACCAATTCTCAAGCACAATAATTTTTCTGATTTGTCAACTTGTTCCACAATTTAGAAGCAGAAGAGGACTCGCATCAGCAAGGCTATATTTTCCTTCTACTACACTTTAATATCTATGCTACTGTATACCTTCTGTCTTTCCATCTTTGATAAACCAGTTTTACAATGAATACACACTGGAATTCTGGATCCATTTCTGCCATTCACCAGTGAACTGTTTGTGAAGGACAAAGAAGTAGAATTACACTAAAATCGACAAAAAATACTAGAAAGTGAATTTGCTACTATTTCTCAAGCTGTCTTCATAGCTATACATGTCTTTAGTCTTTTATCAACCATAGGAGCATGAGGTGTCAAATGTACAAAAGTTGCTAGACCCTATTTTTCCTCGCAGGTGGGAGGAAAAGTATGGGGCTAGTATCTAAACTACGTATTTCCTAAGCTTCACATATTGCCTCTAGTTATAGTTAGAAATAATAAAAGGCTTTTCCTTCCTCGTTAACAATTTCTACCATGACCTTTCTGGAGTAAAGCACCAAAGCCTATGTAATGAACGCATTTGAGGATAAACTTCAAAGGAGCTTACCTCAAGGGGTATTTGTTAGTGACATTTTGGACATGTGATGGGTTGTTCTCGATTTCTTTTCTACTTGCGACAAATGTAACCTTCATTAATTGTTGAACAGTGGAGTAATTCCACTCTTTAGGGGGGCAGGATTTTCATTTACTCACATTTTCCTGTGTAATTTACTACATTAATGCATAACTGTCGTCTCCAAGGTAACTTGTGTACCACTAAGTCCTCATCATCTGAGGACTCATCAGTCATAAAATGGCTGTTTCTCTGCAGTTATTTCATTCTCTCACTGTCACCCTGGATAATCTTGCATTTGGGTTCTCCCTTCACCTTGGTACTTGCTTTATTCCCCCATGGTGCATGATTCAATTATGTTGAGCTCTAATCTCTTGGGCCATATGATCCTATGTATGCATGTGCATATTATAAAAAAATACATACAACAAAATGGTTTGTTTCAAAATCCCAACACGTACATGTGGTTTGTCCTTGTTTGGGCCATGCAAATGGGGATACTCATGAATGACTTTTTGTGCCACTCTTTCATGCTCGTCCTCAGATACATGTGTAGTGTACACATACATTGCTGAATCAATTTACTTGGCCACTTGCCTCTCAACCTTAGCTGCTTTACTTCTTTGTTTCAATTCACTGGTAAGAAAGGCAGGGAACTTTGGCATTGGGAATGGTTTTGAGATGGGTCTGTTGCTTGCTAATGGAAAGATCTTTTCAACTTTTGTTCTAATTTTGGTTGTATGGTATCTTTTGTTCTAACTATGAATCAGCTGTTTGTATGGTATCAGGTTTACGAAGGGGTTTTATTCTTGCCCCACATTTTGTTGCTGTACCTTCTTCTTTGAGGATATCTACACTGATTAGGCCAACCATCTTCTTTACTTCTGGACTCTGCTTATCTAACCATTCTCTGTACAAGATGTTAGCATCTTCTATAGAAAATTTGTATCTAGAAGCCAGAATGACGACAGAAAAATGAAATAAGAAAAGAAGGAAAAGCAATGAAATACCCATGCCTACTTTAAAAGCCATATTTAGACAGTAACAAGTATCAAGACCCACTCTATGTCTTCATCGTCTTCACTAGATGCATGTACATTTTCACTTAGAAAACCTTTAAATTAATCTTCTGAGCTGGATTTTTTTAGCACTTTCCTCGTTATCTTCTAGAAAAGAGCCACTGGGACCCTGCTCAGAAGGTACTTCAGCAAATTCACCAAGCTCCTGTACCACATTTGCCAAGACTTTCCTTCTTTTCACTTCCCACAAACTTTCCATTTCTGGAATACTTTGTTCATCTTCATTCTGCCCATTTTAGGGCTGTTTTTGAGAATAAAAACTGCAAATCTAAACAGTGAAAAGAAGGATCCTTGCGCAACAAAGAGTGCTTTGAGAAACACAAAAGATTACTAAATTATACAGTGTCAAAATTCATCTTGGGTCGTAACCATGGTGAAACCATAGTGATGCATCATTACATCATTAGCTGAGTGCAATCTGATTGGTCTAAACTTTAACTTTGTCAAACAGCAGCGTTTTGCAAACCTACCCCCAGATTCGGATTCTACACCCCAAGAAACCCCTATAAATGATATTCAGGTTGCAGCAGTTGCAGGCTGCATGTAAAAGATCCGGAATTAAAACGTTGGTAGGTTTATGTGAAATGCACACTGTAGCCAACTGGTTTCTACATCAGCTTACAGGATTCATTTGATACAATTTAGTGCTGTCATTAATCTGCTATAACTTATATAAATCCATGTCCTAATTACAGCACCTAGGTTAGGCTAGATTAGGTATCCTTACTTTACCTTGGTGGCCTTTAGCCAGTGCTGTTTTATGGGCACTCAGAAAAGAAAAGAAAAGGGCAGTGATGCATTTATAATAAAATACTAAGGTTGCAATAAGAGTAGAAAATAGGAGTGTGAGTTCAATTATAATAATATACGGAAACTAAAAAGTAATTATGGATAATCCAAAACTATGTTGCTATGATGATGATATCAATAGTCATACATTGAATGAAGCCTTCCTTCTCCATATGGTAGCTAGTGGGCACTTCACTATCTACGTGCAACGTTGTTGACGTAACTACTAAGACATGCAGCACTGTTGACTATCAGTAATGTGTCGGCTCTTACCTGAGCTTGCTGGATGGCAAGAACAACATGAGCCATACTTGGCACTGTGTCCAGGGCTGTCAGCTCAACTATGGCTTCCTGGGTTCAATGGCTGATCCCAGGACTGGATGTTTTTGAATAATACATATTCATAAATTAATTAACAAATCTTAACCCTTTAACATTCACGCGCCACTTGAGTGTTGTGAGCCATGAACCATGAAAGTTCCATTTTATTATTTCCGATTTTCTCACATATAAATTCATAGGTTTGTTTGATAAGGCAATTCGCAACTATTATTACAGTTCATAGCAATATATTCAGGTATAAAGATCACTGTACAGACTGGCAAAAAGTACAGTACAATTATGCAAAACTATAATGTTATTACTCTGTTATACGGAGTTTACCTCAAGATTATGGTTACACATGTTTCTTATGGTAAACACCGAAACAAGGAGAAAGACAGAGATGGACACGTTTGTCCTTGTTGCAGTCCACGGGGTAGTAAGAGGTCCTCACTCGGTGGTCCTAAGTACTGCAGACACAGCACTTGCGGTTTGGAGTCCTTTATGGGGAAGTGGCGGTCACAGAAAATTGCAGATGGAAGCCTGTTGTCTGATGGACGGCCTTCCTCTTGAGTTGTACTGAGACATCAACTCCTTAGCCAGCTCCAGGACGTACTCCTTCAGCATTACCTTGAAGCAGGCAGGAGACTGCTAGGTGAGAATGTGGGAGTTGATGACAGCAACATCCACAAGAAAGTAGAAAAGTCGTATCCACCATCTCTTCGTTTTGCAGCTACAGCTGTACATACGCATGTGGGACATGTACAGATTTGTTTTGATAGTGCTCTCGCTATCATCTGTATCCAAAAGATGGAGGCTCAATGGCGAATTGTCTACTGAGGTCTAGGTACCATTTCTGTATTCTTCGTAGTCCAGCTCTCCTCGATGATAGGGGTTTACAGATTGGTTTAATCCTTCATAAAATTGTGGGTTAAGTGTAAAATGGTGCAGGGTATGGTGTATGTGCATAAGTGGGAAGTGTGTCATGAAGGGTGGTGCATGGTATGGAGGTGCAGATGGCTGAAGGGTTGTGACTGACGTCTGGGGTGATGTGCTGGGGATTGCAGGAGTTGTGTCTGTCTTGTTACTAGACACTGAGAGACTATCCTCCTAATTTTGGGCACTTATCATCTACAGGGCATTATTCAGTTGTATTATAATATGCTAGTATGCAGACATAGGCTTTCCTCTAAGCAAAGCTTACTATGTGCTTTAGCTCCTTACTGTTGAGGTGCAGATAGTTACATCGGTGCTTCTTCTTGCACCCTTTCTCTCTATTGTAGAATTTTCACAATTTAGTCTTGGTCCAAACATCATAAATGTACATACATAAGTATATACCAGAACATTTGAAATACAAGGTGTACTTGCTTTGCTGTTTTGGCTCGCTAGCTTTGTCAAAATAATTGTTGACAAACTGAAAACCCTTGCCAGACATCCTTAGACTACGATACTCTGAACACTATGGCCACTTAGCTGTTCCGCTTTAAATACTGTGCATACTGTAGATCGAGAAATTTTCCTGTAAAAACTTTCATGCAAGTTTTTTCCATGTGAGAAAATATTGTAGTCCTACCATCCCACAAATATTAATCAACACCGAATAATGTTTATATACGCAACCAGAGAACATCGTGCAGTGAGAAAAATGGTGTTCGAGAAGTTGAACAGAATTCAAGGCTATCACATATATAAGGAATATAGCTAGCAGTTTTGGAAATACCTTACACATGAAAGATAAGGGAGAAATGATAAGTATTGCTATGTTCTAGCCATTGAGAAAAAAGATACCGTTTTAGGACATTTGCCGCACAAGATCTCATGCATGTGCTCGTTGTCCCTCAGACGAGGGGGCAGTATCGAGTGCACGGTAACAGGTAAGAGGAGGTACTCCAGTGATCTCCCCAAGGAGGACTGGAATTTCCTTGAACATTTATGATGAATGATTAATATTCGTTGTATAATTTTTGTGATTTCTCCTATCCACAAAAATATTTTAACAAAATTTCCTGATCTACGGTAGATTGCATG
Source organism: Halisarca cf. caerulea (assembly GCA_963170055.1). NCBI lineage: Eukaryota > Metazoa > Porifera > Demospongiae > Chondrillida > Halisarcidae > Halisarca > Halisarca cf. caerulea. The sequence goes on from CAUJGJ010000397.1 coordinate 7,510,595, forward strand.
GCTGGTGGTCCAGTGGAGGTATACCTTTGATAAATTGTTTATACTATCTGTTTAGTCTAGGCAATGCTATTAGAGCTTGGGACTATGAGGTGCTTATGAGAAATTATTTGTGCAGGAACTCTGCAACTGGCATGTTGCTTTGATAAGCACAATATACACAAACACGTAATGTTATGAAGGCTAACTGCAGGTTAGGCTAGGTTAATGGACAGATCAAGGCCGGACATGCGGGGTCACTTCCCCTCACCGTGCATGCGCGTATCTAACCGTCATCGTTACACATAATTTTAACCATAGATGTTCTATACTACGCAGTATAGAATATCTATGTTCTAACCCAGGTTCCCAAAACATGGTCACGTGCACAGTCAGCCACGTGTCCAGAGAAGCCAACCACATGCAGTTGGTTTTTGATGAGCCGCAGGCCTCTCTTTGTGCTTCCCGTGGTATAGGCTCCACGTGCCATACTAGCAACTCGTTCTCGCTGGTTACTCCTACCTTAGTGTCCCTGGCCCAGTCAAAGTTAACTTTTACCTCCCACCGCGAAGTCAACGTCTCCTCCCGATGGCCGAACTGCCTACTCCTACCACCCTGTTCCCCGCCCCGGACACCGCAGCTATCCTCTTGGCCCTCGCTGACCTCAAGGCCCAGCTCCAATCCCAGCAGGAAGCCCAGGTCGCCTTCACACAACAGGTGGCCACCCTGCAGCAGCACGCACGCCACCCAGCAGCCCACTCCCCCCCACGCGTCCAGCCTGCCGGTCCCCACATCGTCCCCAGCCGGCGAAGACCCGCAAGGTAGGCGGAACAAGCGTCATTTAACCTATCTCTGTGTCTGTCCTGTGCACCCCCACCCCCATTGTCATATCTGTGGGTTACACTCCTGTCATAGTCATAGTACCGGGGGTCTCACCCCCGTCTGAGTACCCGTAGGGTCACACTCCCCCATTCTGGTACTGGTGGAGCTGCCGATAGTACCGGGGGGGGGGAACCCCCCACCACCACCACCACCCCGGTTGTAGCACCTGCGGGCTTCATCCCTGTCGTCGCACCCAGGGGCCTCGTCTCTGTTGCCACACCTTGTTGTAGTACCTGCAGGGGGCCCCTGCCCCATAGTAGCGCGGGGTACACCCTCATTGTAGCACTGGTGGGGCCACCCCCTTGTGGTAGCACTGGTGGGGTCGCACCCCCGGTGTAGCATTGGTGGGGTCGCACCCCTGTTGTAGCACTGGTGGGGTCGCACCCCTGTTGTAGCACTGGTGGGATTGCACCCCTGTCGTAGCACTAGTGGGGTCGCACCCCGGTTACAGGGGGTCATACCCTTGTTATAGCACTGGCGGGATTACACCTCTCTTGTAGCACTGGTGAGGTTGCACCCCTGCGGTAGCACTGGGGGAGTCGCACCCCGATTGTAGCACTGGTGGGGTCATACCCCTGTGGTAGCACTGGTGGGGTCACACCCCTATTGTAGAACTGGTGGGGTCACACCCCTGTTGTAGCACTGGCGGGGTCACACCCCTGTTGTACCACCGGTGGGGTCACACCCCTGCAGTAGCACTGGGGGGGATAGCCCATCCCCATTGGGGCACTGGGGGGTCACACCCCCTTGCGGTAGCACCGCCCCCCCCATTGTGGTACCAGCCCTGTGGCAGCACTGGCTGTATCCCAGGTCGCCAGGGGTGTGGGGCCATGCCCCCTCTGGGGGGCGTAAACGATAGCATCAGGGGGCTGTCACAGCGTGACACATGCGGGGAGAGACAGGCATGTAACCTGCTTTCCTCTATACAGGCAACAAGGCCACACTATCCGGGCTGGAACCCGTGGCTGCCGCGCTATTACCCTCCAGCACACCCGACAGTGGCAAGGCCCCAGAGGGCCCTGAGCCACGTCCAAAAGCCAAGGCGGTCCTTGTTCTTGAGGGCAGTTTGCCGGCCATCCCAGTGGACCTGCTCCGGAAGGTGGAGGAAGGCTCCTACGTGGAGCTAGCCGCATTCCTGCCCGAACGTATAACCGAATCCTTCCTCTACCCTGAGGGGAATAAAAAGAAGCTGCCACCCATCGACAAATTCCCAGAGTGGGTCATGGCCTTCTGCTGCTTTGGGCTGACCCTGGCTCAGACCAAGCCCAACATAGGGCCGGACCTCCTCACATTCATCCGGACAGTGGCCCGGCTGGCCAGAGACCATCCTGGCCAAAGCTGGGCCACCTATGAACAAGCCTTCCGCGCGAAGATGGCAGCAGATCCCTCACGCTGCTGGAGCGAGCTCGACAACCAGCTCCACACCCAATGCCTGGCTCCCAGTAGCCAACCCAAGCGGTGCCAGCACCGGCCGCATAACCTGCAATAGATGGAACGATGACTGGCTCTGCCCGTTCACAAAGTGCAGGTACCTGCACGCTTGTGCAGTCTGCCACAGCCCCTCGCATAGGGGGCCAGCGTGCCCCCAGGCAGCCAAGAAACCACGGCCTAATGCCTGACATGGGCCACCCCAGGAGCACCCCCCCTCCTCGGGGGTAAACGTCCCCACCCATTTCTTTTTTGTTGTTGTTGTTGTTGTTGTCTCTTTCCCTTTTGCGGGACTAGTTTGTGTTGTTTTTTTCTTGCACTAGGTTCACCACTATTTCCTTTTCTCTCTCCATCCAGTCAGCCACACTACACACACCATTCTTTCTTAATACTCTCACCCACCCACATTTGACAAATCCACCACCGCACACGCCCAGCCAGCTTGCCCACAACTCAACAGCCTCCCCACGGGTCATGGGCTGCTCACCCTCCACCCACCACCCCCCTTTTTTCTTTTTTTTTGTTCTTTTTCCTTGTCGGTTGTTGTTGTGGTTGTACGAATTGAGTTAATTGACAGTGCAAACGTCCTTGACACGTGTATACTATAGCGCTATGGTCCACTGCTTCAAAAAAAAAAAAAAAAAGAAGACCCCTGCACCCTGGGGAGACCCCAGACTGTTACAGATGCGCACACGCAGCATGGACGTGCAACCTATTACCACATGTGTCAGCACCCACACACATACTGCGACACCTCACATGTACACTAGACCTCTCCTCCTCACTTAGACCCCACACACCTGCCCAAGTGCACTAGGGTTGCACCCAAGATGGCAGCACACTTCCTGCATCTGCAGCAGCTCCCAGGAGCCCCCCAGAAGCCCCTGGGCAAGCTACCCTACCCCCCTCCACACGCAAGGTGCACACTCCGCTGGTAGTAGATGAATGGGCCATGAGCCTACGCAACCACCCTGACAAAGCCCGCATGTGGAACATGTCCACGGACACTTGTATGGCTTCAGGGATCAGAAAATTTATCGCCACTTTTTAGTTTTATTTCTTGCTACAAATATGCGCTATCTTCTAACAACTAGTACCATTGTGTAGATGGCTGCATTACCTTTCGTTCGATGTCAAACTTGAAAGAATTTTCTATGTTCCTTGAAATGTATGCGCATTCTCCTTAAACATATAAAAACACGAAAAACGGCTGGGCGGCAGTGCAGCTTCAAAGCTAAGGGCACAAATGTTGGTATACAGATTCCTTACCTAAGTATCTAAAACTTCCATGTTGGGGATTTAAATATCTCTAAGAGTTTTAGAGAAAAACGGTTAAAACCACAAATTCAAACCATGGTAGCTCACCTTTTCGCCTGTAACATCTGAATCAGACAATGAATCAAAATCCCCAACATGGAAGTTCTTTATTATCCTATAATACAGCCAATAAATGTAAAAAAGTATGCCAATAGGCTTTTTCCCACTGCCGCCCAGCCATTAAAGTTTTTACTAGCCTAGAACTAGCTGGTAGCCATTTTGTCACATGACCGTCGCATGATATTTAAAGTGACGTCACCTAAAAGTCAAGTCAAGTAGCAAGTGAAGTGGAATACAGACGAAGTCTCTTTTATTTTTGTACCTTTGATCTTTGATACATAACCTTTCGCCGTCGGATAGCTCTTTAAATTCTGCTTTTGTCGCACTTGTATATGAACCGAATCGCTATCGAAGATGTTTTTTTGGAAGGAGAAAAGATCGAAGAAACTCAAGCTAGGTAAGCCAGACCAGAAAGTTACTGACATGTTCAAATTTGATCGAAGGCTTAAGATTCACTTAGTTTCGCATAGCCAGCCTCTTTCTCCTTGATGTTGTTAGAAATTTTGTAGAATGTTTATGATGTCGTCAACGGAAAGGGGCTGGATACGCAAGACTAGGATTCACTGTGGCTGAAGGCTATTTGACTGGAATAATGGTCGATCTTGCAGTTTTAACATCATGTAAGGCTGTTTTGGAATCTTTACGTGCACAACAACATTTTCCTAAGTCACGGGCTGGTCACATGACATCTCGTCTCGAAGCCATCTAAAGTCGCGAAATTCTTTCTAATTGGCGCCTCCACTGAGATTTCAAGTTTATGGACATGTCCCACATGCGCCTGGACAGCCCAGCTTATCAAAGGGCTGCGCAAAGGAGTTCGCATAGGCGTCCTTCCAGGAGCCCCTGTCACCTCCGCCACCGCCAACCTGCAGTCAGCAAAAGAACACCCCAACGTGGTGGACAGGTATCTGGCCGATGAGCTGTCATCCAAAAACATCACTGGCCCCTTTAACCCGGACCAGCTCAAGGGCCTGGTTCACAACCGGTTTGGGGTAATCCCAAAACCCCACAAACCTGGCAAATGGCGGCTGATCGTGGATCTATCCCACCCCAAAGGCCGGAGCATCAATGACCACATCTCAGAGGCCGACTCCAGCATGGAGTACTCATCTGTAAATGACGCGGCCCGTATTATTGCCCACTAGGGCAGACACACCCAGATGGCCAAGATTGACATTGCTAGCGCCTTCCGCATCATACCAGTACACCCCCAGGTTCGCCCCCTCCTGGGCATGCGCTGGAAACTGGAGACTGCGCTCAGCCCCCACACTGTTCAACGCCTACGCTGATGCACTGGAGTGGATACTCCAGCAAGAGGGTCGCAATCACCTCATCCACTACCTGGACGATTTCCTCCTCCTTCCTCCTCCGCCCACCTCACTCGCCCACATGTCAACAGGGCCTAGAGCACATGCTCGCCACCTGTCGCTGGCTGGGAGTGCCTTTGGCATCCGACAAGATAGAGGGGCCCACCACCCACCTCTCATTTCTTGGAATCGAACTAGATTCCGATGCAATGGAAGCTCGTCTTCCTCAAGATAAACTGCACAGGCTCAGCTCAGAAATCACAGCCTGCAGGCGCGGCGAACTAGAACATTTACTGGGCCTCCTTCACTTCGCATGCACAGCCGTGGCTCACGGGCATCCTTTCCTCCGAAGGCTGATCAACCTCCTAAAGACCACAGGCTCGGCAAAACCATTCCACCACATTCGCCTTAATCAGGAGGCCCGCTCAGATCTCGCCTTGTGGCACTGTTTTGTTGCTCACTGGAATGGGGTCTCGCTAATCCAATTGGCTCAGGCCTTCACCGCTTCGGCCAACATCTTCACAGATGCCTCTGGCAGCTTTGGCTGTAGGGCTGTATGGGGCACTCTGTGGCTCCAAGGAGTGTGGCCACCAGAGTGGAACACCGTATCTATCATGGTGAAGAAGCTGGTGCCCGTAGTGCTGGCCTGCGCACTCTGGGGCAAGCACTGGGCCGGGCAATTAGTGCATTTCCACATCGACAACATGTCAGTGGTAGCCACCCTCGGGAAAGGTTCCTTCAAGGAACCATCTGGCATAGTGATGCACCTCCTCCGGTGCCTCAGCTTCATAGCGGCACACTTCCGTTTCCACTACAAGGCCTATCATATTCTGGGTTCCTTGAATGTCCTTGCCGACCAAATCTCCCGTCATCTGCATCCTACTTCTCCTTCACCGCAGACCCCCATCCCACCCACACTATGGTCCCTGTTAGTGCTGGAGAGGCCAGACTGGATCTCCGATCGGTGGACAGCGCTGTTCACAGATACTATTCGGAGGGTCTAGCTGCCACAACAAAAAGATGCTACTCTTCCGGCCAGATGCGCTTCTTAAACTTCTGTGCCAAGCACCAGCTCCAGCCCCTCCCACCGGACGAAAGTACCATCCTGCGCTTTGTTTCGCAACTAGGCCTTGATGGGCTTTCCCAGGCTACCATCCAGAACTATCTGGGGGCCATCCGCAACCTCCTCATCTCAGTGGGGATGGACCACATACAGCTCCGCACCCCGAGAGTCGAGCTGGTGATCCGAGGGATCAGACGAATCAACAGCCAGGAAAAAAACAAAAAGACCCGCCTCCCCATCACCCCACGGGAGCTCCAACTGCTAAAAGAAGAATGGGGCAAGAAACCCATTACTTCCGACCACACAATGTTGTGGGCGGCTGCATGCACAGGGTTCTTTGGGTTCCTCCGGTGCGTGGAATTCACAACCCCGTCCATCAAGTCCTTCAATGCCAAGGTCAACCTGGGCCTGCAGGACGTGTCAGTCCAACGTGACAAGGGGGTGGTGTCCACTGTGGTTCTCCACCTGAAGGTTTCCAAGACAGACCAGTTTGGGAAGGGCATAGACGTGTATCTCACACAAACAGGGGCTTCCCTATGCCCAGTATCGGCGCTCATGGCCTACCTCATCCTACGCGGCCCGGAGGAGGGCCCACTCTTTCGACGGGAGAACGGACAGCCCCTTACCTGAGCCTTCCTAGTCCAAGAGATGCGGGCAGCCCTGGCAGCTCAGGGCCTGGATGACTCAGCCTATGCTGGTTACAGCTTCCGTATCGGGGCAGCCACCACTGCACTGTCTGTGGGCATTTCGGATGCAAAAATAAAGATGCTGGGCAGGTGGGATAGCTCTGCTTACCAGGCTTACCTACGTACAGACACAGGATAAAGACTAGATTGTTTCTAATGAAAATATCTAACTTTCTACCGATGGGGGTTTTGTTTTCAGAAATAGTTTTAAAGATATTCAGTAAATACTCACAGCGTGATAAAATATTTGTCAATAACTTCTCTGAAAACGAGTAGATCAAAACCCCCATCGGTGAAAAGTTGAAGCAGTCAATACTGATCATAATGAAACACTCGGAAGGTTCTTACGTGGCTCCGCTGATTTACTCGGCGACATGGCATTTTGCAAAAAAATCTCTTTCGCAAGGGCCTATTCTCACATGATAGTCATGTGATTAGGGCTGTGACGTCATCGAACTCTTGGTACCGTTTGAAAGTGATGACTATTTTGAAGGTTGGAGAGCATGGCAAGGACTGATGCGTTGCAAGCGAAATCAATTCAGAGGAAACAGGCCATTATTTAAAGAAGGCGGATGACCGAAGAAAGTCTAAAGTCGGTGAATGAGAAAATTTTTTAGCGATGGAGTCATTTGGCGCCGAACAGCAATCTCGAAGAACAAGGTGCGTACGGTAGTCGTTGTTTAGGGTAAATCTAAATATTAGAGTCTATTTTACTAACCTAAACATCTTAGAATATGATGCATCACTTTCTACAGCATTCCTAACGCCTTGAACTTACCAGCCACTGACTGTAATATTACACCCGATTTTGAAACTCCTGCAGTCCGCGATCGACATACGCAAATACATTTTCTAGACACTGCTTCTCCTTGGATAAAGGCTTAAAAAGCACCAAATGCACAATGAATTGCCATGCAACGCTATCGATCTAGCTTGCTCCTAAACAAAAACGTCATAGAATGTCACGCGTATGTCACATGATTCGAAGCCATCTTAGTGACGATTTCGCTAAAATTCCAGCTTGTTAACACATTAGGGAGATTTTGGACATGTTCCACATGCGTAGTCTGATACCCAGACCCTCCCGTCGGCCGCCATTTTATTCTACCCGACGAAAGGGTCTGGAAAAGACTGAGGCCTAAGCTGTACCAAGGGGGTGGAGTTGCAGTGAATAGCAGACAACCGCAAACTTCGATAATTGACAAATTTATACCATACTCCAATGTTAGTGTGGTCTATCTGGGTAGGAAAATACGGTAACGATTTCAATATGGCGTATTCGAATTCACTAGATCTTCTTTGCTTTCAGGTTTTCAGCAGCTACATACGTATACGAGCTAATCCCATATAAAAAAAGCAAAGATGCGCTGCAATGACTACATTAGGCCGGGGGGAATGTGCTTTCGTTCAGCTTTCCACTGGGTATGCCAAACTATTATCAAGCCGTCCTGTCTGGCTCTTTCCACCGACAGAGAGGCCGCGGCGACGATCGTGTAAGAAGCACATAGAACTTTAGTCACCTGAAACATACGAAACCAAACGTTTCATAGGTATCCCGGGCTTGTTGGGGGCGAAAGTTCTGCATTTGGTGGATGTCTTTGCAGACATTCATTGGTAGCACGGGCGCAGATCACAGACAGAAGAATCTTTTCACTTATAATGACGATTGTTTGCCACTTGGCTAAAGAAGACATATAAACCTGTTGCAGAACTTGAACTTGATCCTATCCGGCCATTTTTCCAGATTCCGACATGATTGATCGACTCGATGCGGTCGTTGCAAGTTGTTTGCATTATTTTTAATAATGTTTACTATTCGGCAATTACTAGTACAAAGGGTGTTTTGGTCCCAGCCAGACGAGGACCCTGGTACAGATTTTGGCTCAGTCTTTTCCAGACCGTTCGCGAGGGCGGCATAAAATGGCGGCACCCGAGTGACGGTCTGGGTACGAGACTAAGGCTTTGGGGTTCTGTTAAAAGCTGCCACCCGCTCATGCATTACCATCCCAGGGTGATGTCACTGCAAATTAGAGGGAGGGGGATGCCACCCAGCCCCCCCCTGGTAGCTAACTTACGGCCAGGCATGCGTGCCGCATACCCTGGCCTTCCACCAGGCTCATGCACAAAAGTGGTGCAGAGTCAAAAGGAACATGAGCACTGCCCAGCCGTGGCTAGCTGACAGGCCCACTCAAGTAGCACTGCATGGGGGCACGGCAGGTAGGTTGGGGTCAGGCCATAGGGCAGGACATTAAGCAAAGATATCCTGTAGAGTGTTGGCTTTCAAAAAAGCCATTCAAATATTCACTATTCAAGTTGTGACTGTGAGCCCAGTACCCAAGGCATTCATACCGTACAACCATAACTCAATGAAGGGCCACATTCAGTGGTTGCTGCAGTCTGAACTGTACGGTCTTGGTTTTTGGGTGAAGGTGTCCAGGTATAATCTTTGCCTTGGACTTCACTGCTGGTTGGTTGATTACACTTGAGAGTTGACCCAATACTTTAGCTATGTGACCTTTCAGATCATGAAGGGGCTCAAATGAAAAAACAGTGTAATTAACAAGATTCATGTCCAAAAGGTCTGCCCTGGGGTTCAACAGTTTTAATGCTGGCACTCTCTGGACCCCACAGGTGTGGTTAGTTACTGCTTTTTTGTTGTTCGAAGGGAAATCATAGATTCACCTACTCACTAGTTCCTGCCTCAATTGTCCCAAATGAGTGATTTAAAGCTTTATATTTGGGATTTTGCCATATGAACCACAAATAGCCTTGTTCTGAATATCTCTCAAACCTCCCAGTTTACAGTTTGGTACCATGGTTGTGAAGTCAGTAAAGTCTTTCACATGACAGTCACATGCAATACAACAGTAGTACCTCCTCTCTGTTTGCCAGTCTCAAACCAGGCCGATTGCTTGTCACCCTTAAAAAAATGAGGGAATCGTATATGTTTAGCCCATTCTCTAGCTGACGATGAGGAACAATGGGCCTTTATGTATGCCTCCCCCTGTTCTACCATCTCCTGTGCAGTCTTGGTAGATTTGTGGGATTTGGCTACCTCATCGTCTATAAGGTACACTAGTGGGTCGTATACTGCCCCTACTACAATCAGTACCAGACCATATCCAAGCTGGATAGAATGATCAGACCATGCCCACAGTACCCTGTTGTGCTGACACACTCTCAACAGGGTTTGTATACATTGTAAGTGTTTAAGCAGAAAACAAACCGAATATTTAAAGGAGCACGAAGACGACGCCATTTTGTTTTATGTCCATAAATTGGACACAACATACCTGCGTATGTGAATTCATTTTAATATGACATACCATCATTTTCTTTCTCTTCATGCAGGGTATAGTTTCTAGCAAGATTTATGGTGCACGTAATCACCAGTGTATCTTGGTGCAACAGCATGTAGCTAAGTTATTATATTGTATTACTTATAATTGTGTATGTAGTCAGCACAAGTCCAACGTTTGTATATTTCACATTTATTTCCACATGGCCAGATAATCAAATTTGTCCACAAAAGCTGTTTATTAGCTACAGGCTGTACCTCAGATAATTTAGTTTTTCCTCTCCTAGTCTATTTCCTTTTACTACTTTCTGGGGATGTAGAATTGAATCCTGGGCCCATATGTTCATGTAACATAAAATTGAATTCATTAAACTCTAAATATTTTTTGTGTCATGGTTGTTTCATTAATAATGCTGTTGATGTTTGCTATCGATTTTGTATTGACTCATCCGTTTAATAAATGTAATGTGAGGCAAAATGAAAATACGCAACACTATTTCGGTTATAATTTGACTCACAGTAAGATGGAAAGTAACTTTAGAGAGTGTACGGAACTGAAATTGTATTTTCTACAAATATGTCCAAATTTGACAAATATGCCACATTATATTGTCTTTTCAGTAGTAATAGAAAGACGTCGCTGTTCTGTGTTAAATGAGCACTTATCGAAAAGTTCGTTTTATTACGCACGATTATTACTATTATACTTACTGTTACTCTTAGCTGGCGATGTTGAACGTAATCCAGGACCTGTAGACAGCATGGAAGATAAACAGAAGAAAAATTGTATATCTACTGTAATGGATTGCAGTGGCAGGGATAAAGAATTCAAAGAAAAAAGTAGCAATTCTCATGTTGTAGATAGACTGGAACAAGTTTTGCTATTAGTCAAAGGAAACATCGGGAGAAGGAGAGTATAGAACAGAGAGAATCTTGACTTAAAGTGATGCAGATTACACAGAAGAAATGCATTGAACTGGAGACTGTAGAAGGACATGACAAGAGGCCAGGGATATTAGTTGCAAATCAACACAAACGTTTGGAAAAGGAGACATCAGAAGATAGGAATAAAAGGCTAATAAAGTTGGTTACAAACCAACAGAAGCGTCTAGGGAAGGAGACAGCAGAAGATAGGGATAAAGACTCAGAATGCTTTCCAATGCTTTCAATGAAAATGCTTTCCAAAGAAAACAGCGATGGCAGGAAGGGGAACCCGAAGAAGCAAAAAAGGGAAGACCAGTAAAGGAAAGATTGCAAAAGAAGCAAGCTAGGGAAAAGCAAAAATGTGTAGAACAAGCTGGCAATAACTATGAGGATGGCGAATTAAAGGGAAAGGTCTGACAGCAACCGATAGAAAGAAGGGGAATCAGAGGAAGTAAAAAGAGCAAGGCTGGAGAAAGATAGGCCACGTAAGAAGCAAGCTCGGGAAAGAAAGCAAAGTAAATCTATGGAGGAAAATGGACTTTCAGAACTGCAGCAAACCGCATCACTGACCAAGTCTGAAGCACAAATTGTCTCCAATCGGGACAAATTTTTAAGGGGGCGGGTGCACCTTTTCAATTAAAATTACCCTGTATTTAAATTAATGTAACTCTAAAGCAGTATTCCCTGACCTATTCCTACCTTCTAATCTGCTTCTGCTACATATGAGCTATAAGGAGAAGGGACGCCTACCTTTACTGAGCTTTCGTTCGCTGGATATAACACTTTGCCCGACGCTCTCTCGTATCTTGTTTATTATCGTTATTTCTGCCATATTAGCGCCCAGAATCTCGTACTTCCAGGTACACGTGGTTCCCAGTGGTCTACTAGCGCCCAGAATCTCGTACTTCCAGGTACACGTGGTTCCCAGTGGTCTACGTGCATCTATGTAGCCGATTTCCTGAATTCCAATAGGAAGCAGATTAACTGATAGTTTAGTATGCTATTTCTCAGGCAATTTGCCCACTGTACACTCAAAATCCAACATTATTGAATATCGTCACGTAGATACATGTAATACATTAATAAAACACATATTGCAAAGTTTCTGTAGCTTATCTTAAACAATGGTACAATAAATGGTGATAAATGAAATGTATTTAAAGGAATAAAATGAGGTTAATTGTGATGACGTGTTATTGCGTCATCACCGGAAGAAATGGCTCACGGATGGGTTGACCCTGCATGTGTCTTGGTAAAGCCAATTCGGGAAGGATAGCCAACTTGTAAAATCGAACAAGTCTCTCTTTATTTTCGTCCCAGAATTCGGCGTTGAACCCTATCCGCTGAACAGATAAGCCAGATGGTGTCCAAACTACAAAATCACACCAGGAGCGTTTTGTAATGGCAAGTGTACCTTGAATTTGGTAGAAATAATCGTGGTTCCTCTTCAGTTCTATTTGATTGTCTGGACCAACTTTGCAGAAGAAAGATCCCCTCATTTCTGCAGCCATACGAGGAGAAATCCCGTCCTTTGCAAGCGTGTACGGGCACTTGATTTCTACAATGCCTTGACTCGCCGTCGTGTCAGGAATGTCCACCAAGCCGTCAGAACTGCAGGCCAGGCACGGATTGCTAAGATCAATTACAAGTCCTGAGGAGGAAATAGTGGCGGTTTGATATCCCTGATCCTTCAAAAGTTTCATGTACGCAGTACGCGCTTCTTTGTGAGTCGAACCCCAACGTGTAGCGACTGTGCTGAATCCCTTGCCATATAACAAGGATTTCACTAGGTTGGAAACTGGTGTAGTATTCCTACACTTTGCTACCTTGCCGAAATTGGACGCTGTTAACCTCAGCCAGCGCTGTTGGTGCCAAAGACTCTCTTCGGACTGTTGCCGTGTATGTGCCTCAATATAGGTAGCATTCTCTTCATGGACCACTACCTCTCTAGCGTAGTACTCCTGGCAAAGTTGCTCAAGGTCTTGGCTTGATGGATCAGGCTGTTGTGAATTTTCACCGTAGTGATGTTGTACTGTAGTCTTTGCAGGGTTCTTTGAGGCATGCCTCCGTGACTTGTACTCCAATGACTGCTTTCTCATGCGATCTTTCTCTGACTTCTTCCACTTTGAGGTTATGTACTGTGTCATTGCTGTCCCAGGGTTTGTTCCAGTTGTTTCCTGCCAGAATGACAGTGGCCATTCAGGACCATGCTAAACTTGCAGACCTGCACCGTGGCACCTATACTGAAATGCTCCACTCTGTATACGGTTGTACTGTTTCCCACCATCGAAACAGCACCGTATGGACATGTAGCTCTTGGCTAAGTTGCTAGTTTCATTGGAAATCAGCTGTGGAGCTAGCATAACTATACGATCTCCACAGGCCATGACACGGTTGAAAAGTCCATGTGGGAGGTCGGCAACAGATGGATGTCCTCCGTTCCGTGCATCTTCCTGATCTTCATTATTTACAGTCTCTGTTTCTTCCTCAATGATGCTGTCCAGAATCTGAACAAAGGTGTCAGGTGCTTCAGAACTTTCAGTCTCGTCAACTTGCATTTCAGAGTCATCTGGTGTGGGGTTTGTAGCAGTGTTGTGGGTGCAAAACTGAGGATTGCATTTGCTGTGGTTCCCGAAAACATGGGATGGCCCGTTACGGAGATCGGTTCGCAACTGGACCACGTTTTGCGTTTCACTGTGCATCTTGATTGCCATCCTAGCACCAATTGTGAGCCTCTGTATAGCAGTCTTTGTAAGCCCACCTCTTCCACAAAAATGTGGATTGTCCTTTGCAAGAGCTTCAAGCCTGCTTCTATATGCCTTGCAAGCATGATTGGCGCATTCAATTTTAGTAACAAAAACACCATAGGGGACAGATTGCCGGATTGCTGCCATAACAGAGTCACCATCACCAATGACAAACATATAGCGCAAATTGTACATCTTTTCAGAAAGACGGAAGCCCTCAGCAATCATGTCACTTTCCATAGCGGCAGAACTTCCATTCCAATTTTTGTAGCATGAATGTGCAGGAATTTCACGCAATTTGTTATTGGAAATTGCACATACGGAGCAAAATTTGTTCCTCACACCAAGACACAACAGCTTTTTACTGTACTTTCCAAAGATTACTGCTACCCCACTCTTAGCATTATACGAATGCTTGTGGCTACGTTTAGACCACCCACCATCCACAACAACAGTTATAGCCGGTACACCTTGGTGAAAACTATCAATACTTATTGCATTCTCCCTTTCTTCTGTGGCTATTTTCTCCATCGAAAGTGCCAACTGTTTCATCATTTCAGTACCAAGCAATGTTTCTGTAGCAGTGTACATCCGCTTTTGCATGCCTGGTACATCTAGGCAGGCTAGGGTTGTGTTTAGCCTGGTTAAGCCTCCACTGGTTGTCATCTGGCCTAGCACGGCACCCAAATTAATGCTCCACCTTTTGCCATTCTGTGTGGTAACTTTTGAGGAGGAGCAAATGGAAAATACCTTACTGCATTTGCTACACACAGCTTGAAACACCACTGCTAAACCCGAGTGCATACTTTCCCCGTCCAAAGTGCAAGTACCACCACATTGTGCGCAGTGTGATGTTAGCATTTCAACGGCCTTCTGCAGTTCAGTAACATTTACAATACGTGAACCTTTCAAACTGAAAGCATTTTGGACTGCAGTAGGGGACTCGGTGGTTGCTGTTTGGGCTTGTTCATTTTTCTTGTTCATACGAGCCTCGCATGCTTTCTTTGCAGCTGCCTTCCTTTTGAGGCTCTTGGAATTTGCTCTTCCAACCCAAGAATAGCGTGCTTTGCGCCGCTTAGGAGCAGGTACTTCAGTCTCACATGCAGTCTATAGCAATAATAAAATTCATATTCATACATTGTCACGTTAAATTCGGTTTTGTCACTATACAAACCTGTGGTACATTTCGCTTCTTTGTACTCGTTGACAATTGAATATTTCCTTCACGGGATGGACCACTACTCGACTCTGTTTCAGCGTTCATCTCAGATACGTACTAGTACTGGTACTCGCGATTGAAAAAAAATGTATTTTTACTAGACACAAATGTCTATATGGTCAGTTTTACCGCTCTTTTTCTGCCGCAGAACATGATCAGAGCGTGCTCGAGCTATTCGAGATTGTCGACTAAACTAGCGGTGTCCGTTTTTTCGCTTACACGTAATGCTTCCGATTGTGGTTAGGATTATCAAAACAACCTCATGAATAAACATTCCCATAATTAGGTGCACCCGCCACCTTAAGGGCTATATGTAATGGACCATCTTGTGCATGCTTTGCATGTCTAAAGTTGTGCTATAAAGAGAATGCTCATGTAACGGACCAAGTCAAATTCTCAAAATCCAATTGTGATCACCATATAAAAATCACTGACAAAACTACAAAAACACCTGATACAAAAACTTACTACTAGACATTGCTTCCACTTTTAGCACAACTGGCACACTGAAAAACAACATGTGGTTCATAGACAATGGGATGCATGCACTAATTAATTTAAAGTACAACAGTTACAATCAGTAAGGAAATCACTCTTCCACTGTGATACAAACCAATGTTACTACACTGAGTTACAGTACAACACAACACACAATGTATATTCCAAGTTACAATAACTGTTCCACCTATACAGTAGAACCTCGCTTATCCGGCCCCCGTAGTTACGGGCACCTCACTCAACCGGGTAGTGTTTTATGCATGTACTTCTATTGTCAGTGCTAACGTGGACTACATTATGGGTCTATAGCTGTACAATGTGGTAAATGTGCATGTGCAAAATCAGGTAAAATGACTGGTAGAAAGCATCCACTGCTTAAAGGAAATTAAAGAAAACAAGAATATTTAAAGTGTTGAATGTCTCAAAGTCTACACAGGTACTAGAGGATTTGTACTTACGGGCACTTTCACAGTTACGGGCACCACTTGGTCCCAAACTGCACGGATATGAGAGGTTCTACTGTACTGGATACAGTAGTCCTCTACAGCTCATTTGTTTTCAAGTGAGAACGCAAACAAACATACATCGCATCTAACTGGAAATTCACAATTTGTTACCCCTGAATGGTTCTGCAATAGATGTATTTCAGCACTGAATAGGAATAAAATTCCCAGCACTTCAAGATGGAATAGAATGAGTACTGCTTCTGTACCTCAAGAAATTCAAGACCTGAACAGCATGGAAGAGCGCCTCATTGTATGTGTGGCACCATTCATGAAGTTAGTTCTTCTGCCACGTGGTGGACAAAGAGGAATAACTGGGCAGGTCATCAATTTTCCATCATCCATGACTAAAGTCTTAAATCAACTTCCATGACCAGCGACCGGTAGCGACATTGTGTACATAAAGCCACCCACTGTATCGAAAGAATCAAAGCCATTGTATTATCTGTGCTGCTATACTATTGTCATGAATGCATTGCAATGGTTGAAAGAAAACAACTTTGCTTACAAGAATGTGGAAATCACAGACCATTGCCAGGAGAACTTTGTGGAAACTGATAACAAAGACGAGGCAATGGAAGAAACAGGTGTTGTTCATAGTGATTTCCTGATGCCAGATATACAAGTAACCAACTACTTGCAAGAAGGTACTTTTCCAGTGCGGCAGTCGGCGTCACATTCAGCCTCGATTCCAATTGCAAGGCAATCTGGGATGGATCAAACTTCATACAAAGCGAGCATGCGTACGAACACCCATTATGACACCAAATATACCGTTTTCACATGCGCCTAATAATGCAGGTCGAACCCAGGTTGAACCCGAGTTAACATGTTCACATGACATCACAAACCTGGGTCGAACCTGGGTTAATTTCGTGGGTTGAACCCACCTAAGCAATAGGGTTCAACCCACTTGCAAGTGGGTTAGAAGTGGGTTAAACATGGCACAATGTGGACCAACGACAAAATCAAAGCTTTACTGGAGATTTGGAGAAAGGAAATGATTCACGGACAGCTTAAAGACGCAATAAGAGAAATTGTTGTCTCTAGAAAGATCGCATCAGCCAGCGAACGGAGAGTGAGTAAAGAGAAGAAGAAAGGAAGCTTGAATGGACTGAATGCGTTGGCATACGACTTCTAAAAATTGTATCACTGAATCATCTGGCTCTCCTACGAGTTTTGCATCTCGAATTAAATGATGATAAACAAGCGATTCGAGTTTAAAAAACTTGTGGGCCACCTACAGCACTGGAAACTCGAATCGCTTGGAAATCGTCGTTATTGACTAAAATAATACTTTGAAGAATTCTTCTGGTCGAAAAGACTCTTCGCTGATAAAATCAGAAGCAAACAAATGAATTTTACCGAAATATAGCTGAAAGATTATGTACCGACTTTGCGTCCGCCATGTTGTTGACATATATATATATATATATATATATATATATATATATATATATAGACATCGTTCTGGACGTTCCGGACACTTCCGGTGAAAGTAAAAACAATATAGGGCCGCCTTCTGGCGGCCCAAAAAGAAGTATGTTAAATTTTGACTCAGCAATGTCTACTTGAATTCAGCGTTTAACAGTGGCAAGTAGCTAGGGTAAGGCTGGGTAACTTGGAACGCCTGGGTAACTTGGAACGGCCGAGTAAAAGCAGTGTCAATAGTAAACTACAGGAAAAAGTTTTGTCCAGTAATCTCCGTAAATTGGGCGTTCAGCAGGGGTAAGTATAGCAGGGCCGCTTAATCATAGCAAAGGATACAGGCCTTGTTCTAAGTTACCCATGTGTTCCTTAGTTACCCCACTTAACCCCATGGTTGGGCACCTTAAGCAAAAGTTACAGGCCTTGTTCCACTTAATCCTACATACATATACTCACAAATCCACACACACACTTTCCCCATTGTAAACACAAGTCACACACACCACACTCCCACAAAGCAATGTATATACACACAATCTACACATGCTGTCTCTAAACATAAAGCTTACTAAGCCACACTGAGACACTGTAGTCTAAAAACAAAAGAAATCATACTCCACAATTACACACAAAGATACATACTACCTCCACACGTAAAGGTACAAACCTTACAAAGGCACAGACGACTGAAGAACGACAACCAACGAAACTAAATGTCTGCAGGCAATGTATCACAGACCTGTGGCCAACGTGTTCTGTTAGTCTTGCGTAGCCAGACACTACTCGCCCACACCAAATGGCGTGTGTGGGCGAGTAGGGTCTGGCTATGCGAGACTAGTGTTCTGTTGCAACTATCAACCTTTGACTGCAATGAATGGTTATGCAACTATTCCGCCGCACAATGCATGAAAAGAAACAAAAACTTGCTTACCATGCTCCGCAGTATTATAAGACTTTGTCAAACCCAAGAAATGTGCTTAGAAATACAGAGGAATACCAAGACGATCGAAGGACCTGTCGACAACGGCTTTTCAATGAAGAACATGCATGTGCGAATTGTCTGAAATTCC
>CAUJGJ010000397.1:7529200-7554200 GCA_963170055.1 Halisarca cf. caerulea
ATTGCGCGCATTCTCCACGGGATTTTATTTCATTTGTGGCTGGCTCCGGCAATGGTTCAACTTCAACACTCTCTCGTTTTTGTGGTACGTTCAAAGCCTACTACAAGGTTAAAAGTGTATAATATGTGTCTATTTCGAATTTCGCTGTAAACATTATTCTACTTTTCACATTAATAGATGTTGGTTGCAGCAGCAATACACTTGCTGCTGCAACTGTTAGTTCCCAGTTTTGTCTTGGGGTTAATTGTAAGAGTTTTAAACTCTATAGGTTAGCATTGTGATTAATTTAGTTTATTTTCTGTTTTAGGGAATCTTTTCAACTTGTGTCTGCATATATGTAAGTTTAATACTTATTCTATGGCATGCATCTCCTTGTTCTCGCATGCTTACAATATGAAATTCTCACCTTTACAATACTTTATTAGCCATATGATTTTTTGGGCCGTCTTGTGGCGGCCCTATATTGTTTTTACTTTCACCGGAAGTGTCCGGAACGTCCGGAACGATGTCAATATATATATACATACATATAAATATATATATATATATATATATATATATATATATATATATGCCAACAACATGGCGGACGCGAAGTCGGTACAAAATCTTTCGGCCATATTTCGGTGAAATTCATTCATTTGCTCCTGATTTTATCAGCGAAGGGTCTTTTAGACTAGAAGAGTTCTTCCAAATAATATTTTAGTCAATAACGCTGATTTCCAAGCAATTCGAGTTTCCAGGGCCGTAGGCAGCCCACGAGTTTTTTAAACTCAAATCGCTTGTTTATGTTATACAGTCACTGGTTCTGACAATCATAAATCATATTTATTCTTATATTATATTCTTGTTTTCACTATTGTTTGTAGATAAAAGTTAAACAAGTGATTCGAGTTTAAAAAACTCATGGGTTGCCTACGGCCCTGGAAGCTCGAATCACTTGGAAATCGGTTAGCTAAAGAAATAGAGCTTTCAAAAGTCATCTTGTCTATCACAAATACACACACACACACACACACACACACACACACATACGCACACACACACACACAACACATACACACACACATACACACATTAACACAAACGCACAAATGCACACAAACACACACACAACACACACACACACACATATACACACATACACACACACACACACACACACACACACACACACACACACACAAACAAACAAACAAAAGTATTCAACTATACATCACACACATCAAATCATACAAAACACATAATCTCACCAGTCTATCCAAGTCTACATTCTGAACATGAAAAGAAAGAACAATAAACAATAAGATCACACACACACACCTCCTCCTCCTCCTTCTCTGTATTCGCTTGTGAGCAGTACAGGCCGCAGTCAGTTAAGTTGCTTGTCGGCTACCATGACAATGTTTCACGTGCATGCTGAATCCTTGCAATTGAAAGTACTGGTGGCAATGTATGCATTGTTTGCTTAGCTGTGCTGCTGGACCGTGCTTCTGTCTCTTGTGGTTTGTGAGCCCAGCGTTGGAAATGGAGGTGAATGAACACCCTGGCTCATCACAGGACACAGCATATGACGCAGATAGGACTCCTGCCTCCCTTCTCTTCTTTAATTGGTCCTTTTTCTCCTTCTCTAACAATTCTAGCTGTTGGTTCAGTTCATTGGCTGCCATCTTGACTACCCCTCTCCAGGCTTCCCTCTGACTAGCTACATCCCTCCAGTCTGCTAGAAGGTCGCATTTCTTGAGATCATCCTTGACAACTTCATTCCACCTTCTCTTCTGTCCGCCCACAGAACGCTTCCCTCCGGCCGGGCGGCATATCAACAGGCACTTTGGCAGACGAGAGTCCTTCATCCTCTCAATGTGACCGAGCCAACGCAGCCTCCTCTGGAGTATCATCACATCAATTCTCTCAATGCCAGCCTGGGCACGCAGTTGGGTGTTCCTCATGTTGTCCCATCAAGACACACCAAGAATTACCCTCAGACATCCACCAACAAAGCCTTGGAGCCTAGCCATGTGGGTGGCTAGGGGTACCCATGTCTCACTACCATAGAGCAGGGTGGACAGGACAACTGACTTGAAGAGTCGCAACTTGGTGGAGACCCTCAGACGCTTCTGATTCCACAGGACCCTATATAGGAACATGCTCAAATAAACTCAGACGCAAGGAACACAAACGTACGCGAACATATCCAAGAAAATACATACAGAAATTCTTACATCTACGTTCAAAAATGGTTAGCCAAAAAATAGAGCTTTTAACAATCATCTTACCTATTTCTGAAGCTTTCTTGAAGCTTCTCTTTCCCTCGAAAGTCTTCCACGATAACGCGTTGTAAAGTTTCGAAGTTTTTTCTTTTATCCATGGACTTTTTTGTTCTAAAGTCTACGTCAACCCTCTATGCCATGCTAGACGAGGCCTGAACTGACACACAAACACAAAATCATACACACATACGTGAAAATATGGCAAGCTAAAGAATTTCTTTTACTGAAATCCAACCCGTACTAAACCGCACCAAACCACTTTAAATACACATTTAGACACTCCAAAATGGTTAAACAAAGAATCAAAGCCTACAGCAGTCATCTCATCTGTTCCCGAAGCTTTCTTTGACCTTTTCTTGGCTTTTATAGACTTCCGCGGTAACGTAACAAGATAGGGACTCCAGAACGGCAATTTTTTTCATTAAAATTCTGATGTCATAATCAATATGGCGGAATGGTCACTGCCGGTGGATCATCTTCTTTCGACTAGTGCAAGCTAGGGAAATGGAGAAATCCGCCGAGTTTTATATCATTAGAAAGCTAATGATATGAGCAAAATGAAAATGAGGGTTGGCAGAAAGTAGGCACTGACAACAAAGAAAAAACTCTGTTTTAAAACTAAGTAGCGGGTGTGAATACAGAAGAAAAAGAGGTACTACATACTTACCATGAACTGAGAGAACCCTTACACTTCCTCATCATTGCCAGCAACTTTTTTTAGCTGCAAGTTTCCACGGCTATTCGCGCAAAGCGCTAGAATCAGAGACATCAGTAATTCGTCGTGCCGTCTCGGGCCTCAGTAGACTGGAGTGATCTCAATAAACAAGCAGCTTCAGGGGCGGATTTAGAAAATATCTTGACTAGTTTCCATTTTTCAATGTGCAAAAACATTGCGAATAGTAATGTTGCAAAAATAGCACATGTTAATACGTAAACAATCTACATATTAGAACTTACATTGCACAATATACTCAATATACATATATATATATATATATATATATATATATATATATATTGACATGGGAGAAGAAGATGGCCGCGCGTTGATGGCGCTAAGCACAGTCTCAGTTGATCGGAGGTTCGCGATCGCTATCCTATTTGTATTTTCTTTGTCCATTGCATCCAAGGAACATCTCATAGGTTCTTCACTAGTCAATTTTTCTTTTACTGCTCCTTCAAGATTGTTCGCGATCGGCCGGTTCGTGGGCCGCGCTATGTCGGACTCTATGACTTCTTCATCATCAGCCGTCAGAGGCTTCTGCTCTTTCTGTGGTAGATCTATGCCCATACTCCTCGATGGAACCATCAAAACGCACGGCCCAGTCTCTAATCGTTGCCCGGGATCAAGAAATAGCCCCACGAGGGAGGCCGATTCTGTCTTACCCGCTTCACAGGGTTCCTCCAGCGCCGGTAACCTTTCTAGTACGGTCGAGGAAAGCTCTAGTGTTGGAAACAGCAGTGCTGGCGATGTATCTTCTGCGCGCGCTAGCGCCCCTGGCCGCGCCCGCGAAAAGATTTTGAAGAGAGTGCCTAAAGGTTCCAGGACCCCTGTGGCCAAGAAGTTGACGACCATTTTGAAGGATATTACCCGCGATAATAATGTCGAAGCCTGGGATCGCTTGTTCCTTTTTGCCCGTCGATGTTTGCATTGCCCGAACAGAGGTGGCCACAGGAGAAACCTGGCGGCTTTTGTGAATAGAGCTGTCGACGAAGAGAGGGAGCCAACAGCAGGTGCTCCACGTAGTAAAGCCAGTTCTGACCCCCTGAAGTCCCTTGCAGCTCGTGTGGCGGCCAAACTTGAGGAAGGCGATTTTAGGGGGGCTGTACGGCTTGCTAGCTCCTCCGAGTCATTTGCCCCAGAAGATGAACACACCTTGCAGATCCTCAGGGAGAAACACCCACCTGCACACCCTGAATCCGCCTTGCCTCCATTCCTCCATCATGAAGACACCATCACAATTGTCTCATCAGTTGTCCGTAAGGCCATCTACTCCTTTCCTGCTGGTTCAGCGGGAGGCCCAGATGGTCTGCGTCTGCAGCATCTCAAAGACATCCTCCTGAATGCTGCTGATGAGCTTGAAGGTGAATTCATGTCAGCCTTAACCAGTTTTGTCAACTTGGTAGCTGACGGCAGAGTTCCTCCATTTGCTCGTCCATTCTTCTTTGGTGCGTCCCTTATTGGGCTGAACAAGAGAGACGGAGGGGTTAGGCCTATTGCTATAGGTTGCACCCTACGTCGTTTAGTCGCCAAGTGTTGCACAATCCTCATCAAGGAGGATATGGGAGCTCTGCTTTTCCCCACTCAGCTGGGTTATGGTACTCGCCACGGTTCTGAAGCTGTTGTGCATGCAGCTAGAGCCTACTTGTCCACGATGAAGGAAGATATGCTTTTGCTGAAGTTAGACTTCAGCAATGCTTTCAACTCAATCCGTAGAGACAAGATGCTCCACGCTGTCCTGGAGAAATCCCCTGCCATCTTCGCCTTTGCACATTCCACCTATGCTCAGCCAACTAATCTTTACTTTGGTGACCACGTCATTGTATCATCAGAAGGTGTCCAACAGGGTGATCCCCTGGGACCCTTATTATTCTGTCTCACCATCCTTGGCCTCACTTCCAGCTTGAGTTCTGAGTTCCGTGTCTTCTATTTGGATGATGGGACCTTAGGTGGCCCAATTCAAGACATCATTTCAGATCTGGAGCACATAGAACAAGTGTCTAAAGACCTAGGCCTAGTACTTAACAAGGCAAAATGTGAGTTTGTGTGCTCGGAGGCCTCCACCAAATCTGCCATTCAATCCACCTTTCCCGAGTTGTTGTCCACTAGCCCTGCTGATGCAGTTCTACTTGGTTCCCCTATTGGCTGCATTCGCTCCATTGAGTCAGTGCTTGATTCAAAGATCAAGTACCTGCACTCGCTGGGTGACAGGCTTGGGCTTCTGCATGCACATGACGCCCTCTGTCTTATGCAGCATGCCCTAACCCTCCCCAAGCTTCTATATGTTTTGAGAACCGCTCCATGCTTCTCTTCTGGTCTTTTGGAGTCATTTGGAGTCATTTGACACTGTCCAGCGTTCCTTATTGGAGTCTGTTTGTAATATTTCCCTTGATGATGATTCATGGAAGCAGGCATCCTTGCCAATTAATTCTGGTGGTCTGGGGATTAGGAGTGCAACCTCGCTTGCACCTTCAGCATTCCTTGCCTCTGCTGCAGGTTGTGCTCCTCTCCTCTCTTCGTTACTGCCCCAGTACATTCTGGACATCAAGCTTCCAATCCATGAAGTTGCTCTCCAGGTTTGGAGTAGCTCCTCTCATGCTAATCCACCCTCCGGTTCAGCCTCCACTAAACAGAAGAGCTGGGATGCTCCCATCATCATAGCTACATTCGACTCCCTACTCCGGAATGCTGATGCTAGATCCCGAGCCCGCCTCCTAGCCTCCTGTGAAAAGGAGTCAGGTGCTTGGCTGACGGCTCCTCCAATCTCAGCAGTTGGTTTGAGAATGGACGATGAAACCATTCGAGTAGCTACAGGGATGCGTGTTGGTTCATCTCTGAGCGAGCCACATTCTTGTAAGAATTGTGGAAAAAGTGTTGATGAATCTGGCCTACATGGTCTCAGCTGTTGGAAGAGTCAGGGACGCAGAGCACGCCATTCAGAGCTCAACGAAATTATCCACAGATCTCTGGCAGCTATCCAGGTTCCCTCCACTCTGGAGCCCCGGGGCCTCTACAGATCTGATGGCCGTAGACCTGATGGCCTCTCATTGATTCCTTGGTCTCAAGGTCGATCTTTGGTGTGGGATGCAACATGCAGGGACACCTTCGCTCCATCCTACCTGCACCTCAGCTCCGTCAAAGCAGGCGCAGTTGCTCATGAGGCAGCTGCACAAAAATGTCGATTATACAGTGAGCTTTGCACCACACACAAATTTATCCCCCTGGCATTTGTGGCGCTTGCCTTCCTCAAAGATCTTGCACTCCGCAGTCGTCAACTTAATCATGACCCTCTTAGTTACCTTAAACTTTGTCAAAGAATCAGTGTGTGTATTCAAAGATTTAATTGTGCTTCGGTGCTAGGAACATGCTTGTAATTCATTGCTACTTTTGTTTTTTGTTATTGCTGTTGCTCATTTGCCTGTTCGTCACTTCCTGTCCTGTCTATTTACCTCACTTGTAGTAGATATCAATTTGTAATAATAATAATAATAAAATTAAAAAAAAAAAAAATAATATATATATATATATATATATATATATATATATATATATATATATATATATATAATATAATATATATAATATATATATATATAGCCAAGGCATTAGCAGTTGGTAAATATAATTACATATATATATGTGATTCACGACATATATACTTAATCCCTCAAAATGTTAGCTAATTTCATCCTGTGTGGGTGCGCAATGGCAAAGTCATTGATAATGTCCTCAATATTCACATCTAAATTTGGGTGTATGTGCATCAGTGCCAGTCCAGTTAGCCTGTCCTCTGCCATAGTGCTTCGCACATATGTTTTGAGGCGCCTCAATGAAGAAATGGTTCGTTCCACTTCACATGTAGTGACAGGAAGAACAGCAAGAATGGTGAGCAGACAGTGAATGTTGGGGAAAATGCCAGTCCCTGACTGCAGTGCAGAAGCTATGTTGTTAGGAAGGGCTGATTCTTTCAACTTCTGGAGGTCCCGTTCCGTACAATTCAATTCTGTCCCTGTAGCAGCATGCTATTCCTGCATACACTTCCAGTGATCCTCCCACTTTCTGGTCCAGAGTTGGTGCCAAAGAACAAGTTCAGCATCCACAGTAGATGGCGATGGGAGATCTTCTTCATACTGTTTTATGAATGGCTTGACAAGTGTTAAAGAATTTGGATGAGAAATAAGTGTGGCTGGTATCAGCATCATACCCTTCATTACTGTATCTTGACCTTCAGTAAACCTGCGAATATTAATTGAATGGCAGTCTATTATATAGTCATGTTAAAACTAGCCATATTACTACACAATCAACAGAATGTACTCTATTAGACTATATAGTAATATAATAATTAGAATACGTACCTTTCGTTTAACTGGCCAATAAAGTCTTCAAGTAATGGAATTGTTACATTCACTCGAAAATGTACTTTGGTTGCAGTCCTCTCATCCATAACCGATTCAGTATTAATTAAAACACAATTCTGCCGATGACCTTGCCAGGCACATACACGAGGCTTCTTAATCTGAGTGCATAGAAAGTTATACAGCATCCTTAAATTATATTGGCTACATGTACAATACCATGAAACATATTAAATTATCAAAAACATGCATGCAGCTAGACTAAGTGAGCCTTACATGCACACCCTTCACCCATGCATCCACAGTACCACACTCCATGCATGTATGTGCAAACATTTAACTCACCTCAATGTCTAATTTGGTTGCCATGGTGGCTGCACTCTCAAACCAGTCGTGATGATGAAGATCAACCTTTTCTCGTATGAACTTTAACGTTTGAATCACATGATTTGAATATTGTACCACTTCCATCAAGTCCACACCTCGTTTTTGAAGTCGTTCCGTGAGACCACTAGTAAATACCAAGATTTTTTGAGTAATAACAAGATTTATTAGAAACTCAAAATCTATATGCTTGAGTAAGCTAGTTGCTTGTGATGTTGTGTCCCTATTCCATGATTTCTCAGTATGTCCTGCCATGCTCAACAATGTAGCGTAAATGGCATCCATTAAAGATATTGTAACATCCAAGGCATCTAGTCGTTCAATCCAACGAGTTCTACATAGTGGAAGAAGCTTTGATTTGAGGGAGGCAGAACAGAATTTACTTACATTGTCTTCAAAATGTTGTTGTCTTTGAGGAGAGTAGTTAAAGAAATTAGCTAGGGATGAAACAGCATCCATCATATTTGCCACACTAGGAAGCTTGCATGCCTTCACAACACACAAATTTAGTTTATGTGAAGCACAATGGAAGTAGAGTGCCTTTGGAAATTTCTTTAATAAGATAGATGAAACATCTTTAGACTTGCCACACATGTTGCTGGCCCCGTCATATCCCTGTCCTCTACACAGCAACAAATTTAAACCCAGAGATTTACATGTGTCTGCGATAAGATCCGCAAGATCCTCTCCAGTTACACCACATTTGCAGTGAACAAAGGCAAAGAAAGATTCTTTGATGTCATTGGATTCATCAACATATCGCACCACAAGAGATAGTTGCTCTTGGTTTGCACAATCCCTTGCTTCATCTACTAATATTGAAAACATTCCGCTGCCATTAGCAATTTGTGCCAATAAAACGCTCTGGAGATGCTTGCCAATAATTTGTATCAGATCATTTTGTATACCTTTAGAAGTATACTGTGCATTACGAGGGCCGTGTTGAAAGTGGTGTCGAAGTACTTCATCACCGCTGTCAACACGAAATTGAAGCAGCAACTTAAAAATACCAGGATTGCATGAATTAGAATCCTCTCGGTGGCCTCTTAACCCTTTATCGTGGAACAAAAGTGTCCGCGAAAAACGCGTTATCGTGGAAAAGCCACTATAGTGGCTCAACTAGTAGTTGTGGGAGATCAGCGTATCTTAGCGAAATTTGTTCAAATTTTATATGCAGACTACGTGTGGTGATAAGGGCACATGCCAGCAACTCAAGAGCTGTGGTGCACATTACAACGAAGTTATAACAAATAGAAATTAGTACAAAAAAGAACTGAAATACTGTGTTATGCGGCGATTATACAATGATATGCGGAATTATGCAATGTTTTCCGAAGAATTTATTTCGTCGAAATGAGGTTCTTGGCAAAAACGAAGAGTTACAAGCTCTTGCACCTTGTTACTGCTTGCAACTGTACCTTTTCGTACCCTCTGAAGAGTAATCCTTCGAAATGATGCCAAAAATCAGGAAGAAATTCCATCGTTCGACGGAATTCGCATGACAGTTTCCTTACTCGCTTCCTCAAGTGCCAGGGCTTTACCTTCAGCTGAAATTGGACGAACTACTCATTTAGGGCTTGTTTGGTACCCCACAGTGGATTTGCGCTACTTCTGGACGGTTTCTGTGGTGAAAGTAAGCTGTTCAAACAGTGAGTATTTTCACCCGTCGACGGAACTTTCATACCCTTAGATTTCGATCTATTCCAAGTTAGTGTGTGGAAATTTCTTTTAGTTAAGTATTCATTTGTGTTTCTTATAAGCTTGGCTAGCTTTAAAACTGTTCAATAAACCGAAAGCAATGGAATTCGCTTCGAAAATGCTTGAAAAAGAAGGAGCCACTATAGTGGCTTTTCCACGACTACGGTTACGCAATTTCACAAATTAGCCCACAACAGGGATTGGTCACGCGCGAGCCACTATAGTGGCTCATCCACGATAAAGGGTTAAAGGGAGATTGTGTCTACCACAAAATAAGATTGTCTTAATGATAGAAGAAAGCTTTTTCCGATTTTCAGCTATCTGCGCTGATAAAGCAGAGCTAAGATGATGCTCAATTGATGTAGTTTGTTGTTTAGCAACTTTTTGAAAATTATCAGCTCGTATTAGGGCTGATTTGTGCAGTTGTGATTTTGCTTCATGATCTTTTAGTCTGCTTTTTGCAGTTGTCCAAAATGTTAATGGTGTCTTCACCAATTTGTCTAACTTAGATGCATTTTTGTCACCAGACTCAATACCAAATAGGACACACACTTTACAGAAAGCACCATCAACATGTGGAGAATAAGCAAGCCAGGAGTGTTCATCCAACCATGAATGTTGAAAAGATCTTAGCTTTCCATACTCCTGTTTAGTTGGAAATTTATATTTTTTGTTGGGCTTAAAATGGTCTTCAAGGGCAGCAAAGCGTTCTTCATCATTGAAAGAAGACTGAGAAACGTACTGAATAAAATCGTTATTTAATTCTAAGTTGCATGTAGAATGCTTATTTTCAGTACATCTTGGAGCAAAACTAGACTGCTGATAATTTTCAGAGAGGGATTCTATAAAAATAAAAGTACAAAAGAAGTGTTGAGTACCAAGTTGGTAGGCTGTGGCAGCTAACAAATACGGAAGTTAAATTTCAATAGCAAACTAACCTGAGTTCTCCTCATTTGTGGAATCTGGAGCTACATTCGGACTTTCTTCATGACAATCTTCAGTTTGTGATTCTGAATTGGATATTGGAGCTCGTTTTCGAGTAAAATTGCATGCAAACAAAGTAACTTGCTTAGCCGCCATTTTGTCAGCTTTTAGTCTACACATTGGGTTTAGATGATGCAATCAAAATGGAGTCTCAAAAACTGAGGAGTTCCAAAATGATTTTCAGCGAAGAGGGTTTAGTTCATAGCTGCCTACCTTGCTTTGGTAGTTATTTTTGGCTGATCAGTGCTACATTTTTGATTCTATAAACATCTAAATATAGTTAGTATATTATAGCATATTTGACTTGGGCCATGCTGCCACACTGAGTTTCAAGGTCTTGCAGTGATTTTTTGCTAGTTTCAGACTTGACTAGTTTCTGGAAACCATGGAAACACCCCTAAATCCACCCCTGAGCTTTACAATCAACTTAGCTTGAGCGAAAATGAACTCCCACATTAACTAATTGTCGGTGACCGACTCTACAGATCACACGTCCTAATGTAAGCAGTTATATAGCATGTGACATTGTTTGTCTATGTGCGGGAGTTCGGTTGTTACCGATTAGCTTCGATTGGAGTTGTTACGGTCTTTCAGATCTGTGGAATCACAGCGAATTATAAGGGTATCTTTTGATTGGGATTTTCGTTTATTTCCTAGTTGTGCCAGTGGCCTGCTAGCTACAAATTTCTTAACTAAGGTTAGGAATTATCATTGATTAATATTAATACAGTAATATTTAATTTAGTTTGTGCTGCATTTTCAAAGTGTGCTAGATTGTCCTATCTATAGCTTTCTTGTGCAGGGCATATTGCTTAATATATATCTAATAACTACAAGATTTCAAGAGTTAAGTAAGTGCCACCTCATGAGTATAGCTATATCACTCCACCATGCATGTAACATTGTATTTGCATACATGATGTGAGTCAAACTACAGTAACAGTATAATGTTACTGCAGAACTGCAATGAAAACTGTACATTACATACATACAAAACTCAAATATTAATGTGAGTCACCAACAGTTGACACTTATATATATATATATATAGACTCAGTGACATGCATATGTGCAAAAAAAATGGTCAGACTGTGAATTCAAAGTTACCACTGACAATATTCATGGTAGGATGTCTTAGAGTGACAAGTATCCCCACTTGGCAAGACATGGAGTCCAAGAGTCCCATCTTGAGGGTAAAGGGGACTTTCCAACACTGGAGGCTATTACAAATGGTGTCATACTTGATCTTCTAAAGGCACATGTTGAGCGTAAAGAGCCATGGCAAATGTATGTTACATATCTCCAGAAAATTCTACCTAATAGTACATTTCCCAACATATGGACACTACAGAAGTCAGTGCAAGCACTAGAACGTAAAAGAATAAAGCTATGCAAAGATGTTTCAAGGTCACCACAGGCATTGAGTCAGTTTTTAGACGAGAACTATGCAATATCTAAAAGTAGGTTGAGCGAAAGACATCAGTCACCTTTACTAGGTACTTCACTACCAATGCCAATAAAGAAAAGCCAAGGAAGCAAGCTGCAAAGGAAGTTTGATGTACTGCAAACAGTAAATGTTAACCTTTGCCATGAAGTAGAAGATCTGAAGGAATAGTATGCAAGTCAACAAGAAGAAATGGTAAAACTAAAAAGTAAGGTGGAAACTTACAGGCCGGCAATCCACAATGCAGTAAGAGAAAAACGAATGAAAGATAAAGCTTCAAAGCAGAAAGTGAGATCGTTGATCTTCGGAAGAAAGCGGCATCACAGGCAAAACTTAAAACCTCAGTGCACAATCTCCAGAGCAAAGTGCAGTACTATAAAGAGCAAAAGTCCAAAAAAGTTAGTGAACTGAAGGCAATGCAAAAAGAGCAATGTACAAATTGTGATGAAAAACAGAAAGACCTCACAGACCTGAAAGATAAATACTTGGAAGTTCTTGATTACAATGCAGCTCTACAAGAAAAAGTTGGAAAAAATTGAAAAAGAAAGAGTGCAACTTACAACATTTAAAGATGGAAAGCATTGAGATAAAGTCAGGATGTGCGTGATGGAATTGCTAGGCTATAACATTGCTGTAGAAAGAGTGGAGGAAGTAATGGATAGTGTATTGAAGATGGATGACATGAAATATGACAGACTGCCCAAACACACCACAGTAAATGAAATATAGATTGAAGCATGTACACTAGCACACATGCAAATTGCCACAACAGTCAGCACTAATTCTGATTGTAAAGCAACCTTGCATTCTGATAGGACATCGAAATTCGGGCACAAATATAACAGCTTTCAAGTAGCAACAAATGAAGGAACATTTTCACTGGGTTTGACTGAGACTACTTCTGGATCAGCTGGTGCAATTTTAGTTAATTTACAGGAGATTCTTGAAGACATCAATGAGACAGCATCAGAAATAGGTCTCACCACTGTGGAGATTAATGGAGTCTGGTGTCCACATAATGGATTTAATTTCTCCCTATGAATGCTTGGAAACATTTCTGGATAGTATGACAGACGACAAATGTGCATACGAGTTCCTCACTGGTGCACAGATCCCTCTTTCAGAGTACACCCACAACTTGACTGAAGATGATGTACTAAGGGACTTACTTATGCCAGCATCATATGATCATATAGTGCAACAAATGCTTCAAGCAATATTTAGCACATTGGCCAGGCTTTTCCAGCGAATGTTTAGTGATCAATCAGTTACGGCAGAGAGGGAAGCCGACAGAGCAGCTGAGAGACAAGTAATGAAAACTGTACGTTCAACAAACACTGTGAGTGAAAGAGATTTTACTCGCCTGGACAATTTCTTACGACAAAAACCTTCAGCATCATTAGAAGGCCTCATTCTATTCACAAATAATAAGACACTAAATTGGCTAGAAACATTAGATGCTGACGCGAGAGAACATGTGATCCAAATTGCACGTGGGTCAGCCCATCAACATCGCAAGAAGTTTAGAGAATGCTTGCAGTCAATCCAAAAGGAACGTGAAAAAATCCTAATTCGGAAACAGAAACAGAAGGAAGAAACAAGTGATTCGAGTTTAAAAAACTCGTGGGCCGCCTACGGCCCTGGAAACTCGAATCACTTGGAGATTATCCTCACAGCATTGAAAGATCCCTGAGTAATACGTGGCTTTGTGTAGTGGTGTATAATTATAAAATGTGTGTGTGTATGTGTGTGTGCGTGTGTGCGTGTGTGTATGTGTGTGTGTGTGTGTGTGTGTGTGTGTGTACACGTGTGTGTGTGTGTGTGTGTGTACACGTGTGTGTGTGTGTGTGTGTGTGTGTGTATGTGTGTGTGTGTGTGTGCATGTGTGTGTGTGTGTGTGTGTGTGTGTGTGTGTGTGTGTGTGTGTTTCTGGAATTATTGTGCTCTGTTGTCATTCTGCATGTTCACAGGAAGAAAACATAGAATCTGTTAGGGAAATGATGGTGAGTTAATATGTATATACACATGTGCATATATTGTACTATATGCATGTGCTGTGTGTGGTTGTGTGTGTGCATGTGTGTGTATGTGTACATGTGTGTGTTTGTGTATGTGTGTTTGTGTATGTGTGTGTGTGTGTGTGTGTGTGTGTGTGTGTGTGTGTGTGTGTGTGTACTACGTACTCTTTCAGCATGTCTATTTAATATATTTTATGTTCCTTTTCTAACCATGTAGGCAACCAACAACCAGCACACATGGCAGCAATAACATTTTCCAAGTAAAACTTCATCATTTATTCCTTTTATCAATATTATTATTATTCTTAACTCTCTCTTGTTTATTCCTATTATATACTAATTTATATACATTATAATTCTACAGTATAATTGTATATATTATTATATTCATGACATTATTTACATACTAATTATTAATAAACCATTACAATAAAATAAAAATCAAAATGATATATAACAGTATTTCAACAAATTATAAATCCATGCATAATACAGTCAATTATAGAAAACATGTACACAGTAGTTTTTCAGAATCAAGTTAGATTCTTCGCATAAGCATACAATACACTGTACTTTCTGTGTATCAAATTCCTGCAAAGGACAATATAAATTAGCATAGTATGTGATAAACACACATGAAGTACATACAAACATGAATATTCACTATACATGGACATCCTCACACACGCTAAATGTGTGTAATCAACACACACACACACACACACACACACACACACACACACACACACACACACACACACACACACCATGCACCCCCCACAACCACTGAAGACACATACATTACATAGGTGTAGGAAGCAATTTTGCACTGGGGGTGCTGAAACGTCCGACCATATCATGCACAACTTTGATGTATATTTGTATACAGTGAGCCCTGTTAATTGCATACTCACCAGAACAGGCAAAATTATCCATTATCGAGAATATTCCTATACCCAGGACATTATATATATATTATATATAAATTACACTTTATGTACCCATAATGCATAAATGCAAAATTTAATGCAATGTCATTTCATGATTCCAAAGAAATTTTGACGTCTTTCGTTAACAGAAATAAATGTGGAAGCTATTTGATGTAGGTTCAAATCATCCAACCTAGATTTGTAAGTGTTGAGTAACAATACATGATTCAGTTTGTCCTGTGTCATGCTTGACCGTAGGTACGTCTTTAGTCGACGCATTGCTGAAAATGTTCTTTCAGCAGTAGCAGTTGTTACGGGAATAGTGAAAAACAATTTCAGTAGCAAATGTAGCTCGGTGTACATAGATTTGGACACCGGATTAGCATTCATAATGCCACACAATGTTCTGACATTTGTAATTTTCTTTATTTTCTGCCCAGTACGTTCTCTGTGTCTTGCTACAAGCGCAGGGATCTGCTTTAATTGAACAGCAAGTGTGTCCATTTTCAAATCACTCTCGTAGTTGTTACGCATTAGTTCAGGAATAACAACCTGGTCCTTAAAATCATCATTACTGGCAGACAAGATCAATTTTTCCATCTCCATTACTATTTTCAAATCTTTCTGGTCAAATCTTCTGCTCAGTTCATTGCTCACGAGATCTAAAACTTCAAAATACTGCTTTCTGTAGAAATCTTGAGGAGTGGTGAATTGATGGGGTTCAGAGCCACAGTCTGCACGCTTGGAAAGTCTGCGTTGCCTAGGAAGTACTGGTGGTTCAGTCAATGTTTTAGCACCATCTACAACATTCTCAAAGAATCTATCAAATTCTGCATCTTTTCGCAATGATCGCAAATGCTTTTCCGTAAGAACAGCAGCTTCAATAGCCTCTTGAACAGTAGTATTCTTTCCTTGTAGTGTGACAGAAAGCTGCTCTGTGACACCAAACACCATGAATCCCAGCTGCAGACCAAAAAAGGTTTCAAATTTTTCCATTTGCTGCAAAAATCCCCCGGCCTTCATAGCATACTCATCTCTACCTGTTGAATTAACTTCTTCAAGTGTCTCACACAGCGCTGCATAATTATCTAAGATGGCCTGAATAGCCCCAGTTCTTACGGTCCATCTAGTGGGGCAGAGAGGCTTCAGATCAATGACATCAGGTGATACTTCTGATTTCACTTTCTCAAACAGAGATGAACGTTTTGGAGACCACTTGATGAGCTGCACAAGTTCCATAACTAAATGCAGACCAGCCCTTATAGATTCACAAGCTCGAGACAGATCTTGCAAGCAGAGGTTGAGTGAATGAGCTAGACAATGAACATGTAGTGCTGAGTTTTGCTCCTTCTTCACACGTGCAGCAACTCCATTCAGGTGACCTGACATATTTGCAGCACCATCATATGCTTGACCTCTGCACTTTTCAAAGGGAAGAATACACCTGATTATAATGTCCTTAATGGCACCAAACAAAGTAGCTGAATCAGTTTTGGGAACTTGCATTAGACCAAGAATATCTTCATTCACCTCGTACTGGTTGTTGACCCAACGAATACACACACACAGTTGTTCATGCTTGTTTATATCAGTCGCCTCATCAGCTAGGATAGCATAATAAGGAGCTTCATGAATTTCTGAAAGGACACTACGTAGTATAGAGTTCGCCATCAGTTCTACTTGTTCATTAACAATATCAGGTGATAAATACCTAAAATCAGTTATCCACTTCTTTACATTGGCATCATCTTCAGCACGCAACTGAAGTAAACAGTAAAGATTACCTTCAGTTATTTCATGACCACGTATAGCCAAACCTTGCCGTAGAAGATATCGCAGCGATGACAATTGTTTCAGAAGTCCTTCTTTCCTAGCGTCTTGTTCCAATCTACGAGCATTATCTATTAGGGATGCGATGTCCTGTGTATTGCTCAACTTAAAGACTGCTTCAGAATGGCTATGACTAGTTTCATGCTTGCGAAAACCTTCTGTTGCCTTTCTCCAATTACTGAAACCGGTTGAAACAAATGCCATTTCCACACTCTTACTGAAAACAATCAAATGTGATTGAAATGCTTTTGAACAATAATAGCAATACAACTTCTGGCGGCTTAAGCATAATGTTAGCCATGTGTGCTGTTTAAACCATTGTACCTGAACATATCTTGCCTGCTGGTTTTTCCCCTGACCTTGAATTCGTTTCGTTTTCTGAAGAATCTCTTTTGATTCTGGTTGATATGGCTCAGTCCGATCTAGTCTACAACAATCTGCTGTACAAATCTCTAGGGAACTGTCTTCTATGTCAATAATAGTTGAGCTTGATTCTGGAGTTTGTTCACTAATGTCTACAGAGTCTCCAACTGAAATATCGTCATTGTTTGCTGGATTGCTATTAGTAGTGTCTTCACTTGGCATTACTTCTTGTTCTTCACCTTTTTCCTCATTATCTTCCCGTGTATTTGCTTTCTTCACAACAAAGAAATTTAACAAACTCTGACTAGTACTAGAGGACCGTTTTGCAGCCATTTAAAACTAGACCATGATGTCATTTGATCACATGACAATAGTTAAAATGGCAACTTGCGCAGTAGTAACAATAATTGGGTCTGCATGGCTTCATTTTGGCTATTTAGGACACTTAGGAAGGTAAGTAGCCTATAATTAAGAATATGCTATTACCTTTTGCAGAGTGTACTTCTTATATGTAGGTTATTAAATGTAACCAGAAGATTTCACTGAACTCAGCCTAGCTTCAGGTACCTAAGCCTCATTTGTTTTTCTTGAGAATAGTTTCAAAATGTGGGGGTGCTATAGCACCCTCAGCACCCCTGGTTCCTACGCCTATGCATTAATAGAGGTACACATCAGGGCTGCATACACAATTAGGGGATAGGGGGCAAATTGAGATTTCTAAATCTTTTGTAATATGGAAGACATTATGGGATAGCTATTTTTACACACACACACACACACACACACACACACACACACCACACACACACACACACACACACACATACACACATACGCATGCATGTACACACACACACAACCACACACACACACACACACACACACACACACACACACACACACACACACACACACATTCAAATATACACTTACAATTTCACCAAAGGTCTTCAGAATCAGTACTTCAGTCTATATTCTGAACATGAAAAGAAAGAACAATAAGCAATGAAACCACAAAAGGACACATACATACACACACACAGCAGAACCTCTTCTCTGCACACCTGGTTCCACTTCAGCATGGTACTATAACCAATGTGGTGTATCAAGTGATTGCAAATAGGTCACACACACACACACACACACACACATATAATTTACAATGCTATGTAATAGTATTTCAACAAATTATAAATCCATGCATAATGTAGACTAAGTCAATTATAGAAAAAAAACATGTACATAGTATTTGTTAGAATCCTTTGTTTGAGTATATAATACACGGTACTTCCCATGTATCAAATTCCTGCAAAGGACAATATATATTAGCATAGTATGTGATAAACACACATGAAGTACATACAAACATGAATATTCACTATACGTGCATGGACATCCTCACACACGTTAAATGTGCATAATCAAACACACACACACACACACACACACACACACACACACCATGCACCCAACTCCCCTCCTCCCACAACTGCTGAAGACACATACAGTTATAGACGTACACATCAGGGCTGCATACAAAATTAGGGGATAGGGGGGTAAATGGAGATTTCTAAAATTGTTTGCAATATGTAAGACATTATGGGATAGGTATTTTTTAATTTGAGACTGGAGAACCTTTAGTCATTGCCTATTTCAAGTGTCACGCACACACACACACACACACACACACACACACACACACACACACACACACACACACACACACATAATCACACACATACAAAATAAAATTATACATCACACACAAAAAATACAATTTCACCAAAGCCCTTCAGAATCGATGCTTTACTCTATAATCTGAACATGAAAAGAAAGAGCAATAAATAATGAAACCACAAAAGCATACATACATACACACACACACACAGTAGAATTTCTTCACTACATAGCTGGTTCCACTGCCAACATGGTACTATAATAACCAATATGGTATATCAAGTGATTGTAAATAGGTCACACACACACATACACACACACATAGCCAAACTTCTTCCCTACACACCTGGTTCCACTGCAGCATGGTAGTATAACCAATGTGGTGTATCAAGTGATTGTGAATAGGTCACACACACACACACACACACACACACACACACACACACACACACACACACACACACACATACACACACACACACACACACACACACACACACACACACACAAGATCTATATTCGCTCATAAAGAAACATATATGCGTTGTAAAGTGAGTCTGGGTAACTTGGAGCGGCCGAATTAAAAAAGATGTATGTTACATTTGACTCAGCAATGTCTGCTTGAATTCAGCGTTTAACAGTGGCAAGTAGCTAGGGTAAGGCTTGGTAACTTGGAACGCCTGGGTAACTTAGAACGGCCGAGTAAAAGCAGCGTGAATAGTAAACTACAGGTACAATTTTGGCCAGTAATATCTCCGTAAATTGGGCGTTCAGCAGGGGTAAGTATAGCTTGGCAGCTTAATCATAGCAAAGGATACAGGCCCTGTTCTAACTTACCTATGTATTCCTAAGTTACTCCACTTCACCCCATGGCTGGGCACCTTAAACAAACGTTACAGGCCTTGTTCCACTTAATCCTACATACATAAACTCACAAATCCACACACACACTTTCCCCATTGTAAACACACGTCACACACACCACACTCCCACAAAGCAATGTATACACACAATCTACACATGCTGTCTCTAAACATCAGTAAAGCTTACAAAGGCACACTGAGACACAGTAGTCTAATAACAAAGGAAATCACACCCCACAAATACACACAAAGACACATACTACCTCCACACGTAAAGGTACAAACCTTACGAAGGCACAGACGACTGAAGAATGACACCCAACGAAACTAAATATCTGTATATACTAATCCTAGCAATTATCACAGACCCGTGGCCAACGTGTTCTGTCGCAACAATCAACCTTTGACCCCAATGTATGGTTATGCAACAATTCCGCCGCACAATGCAAGAAAAGGAACAAAAACTTGCTTACCATGCTCCGCAGTAGTACGAGACTTTGTCAAACCCGACAAATGCGCTTAGAAACACAGAGGAATACATAGACGATCGAAGGACCAGGCGACAACGGCTTTTCAATGAAGAACAGGGGCGAATTGTCTGAAATTCCATAGCGCATTCTCCGCGGGATTTTATTTCATTTGCAGCTGGCTCCGACAATGGTGGAAATCTCTCGTTTTTGTGGTACGTTCAAAGCCTACTACAACGTTAAACGTGTATAATATGTTTTTATTTCGAATTTCGCTGTATACATTATTCTACTTTTCACACAAATAGATGTTGGTTGCAGCAGCAATACACTTGCTGCTGCAACTATTGATCCCAAGTTTTTTCTCGGGGCTAATGGTAAGAGTTGTACACTCTGTACGTTTGCATAGTGATTAATTTACTTTATTCTCTGTTGTAGCCGGGAATCTTTTCAACATGTGTGTGGATATATGTAAGTTTACGACTTAAGGCCTGTCCACACTACGTATTGATGAATGCGCATCGGATGCGCATTAAATCGAATTCGCATTCAATTCGCATCGATTGCGTCCACACCAACGTTCGTACTGTAGCAATTACACCACGTGATCGTCAGCGTTAAGAAATGGCGGACGTATTGCTCTGTGTACTTCTAACTTGGATATGCTACCTACAGCTACGTAGGAATATCGATATTCAGCGAAAACGACGGATCGAAGGTTGCTTGCAAAGATATCGCGCAAGGATGAGGCTTCACGAACTTAAGAAGCGTAACTTTCGAAGGTAACTGCTATGGCATACATTATTTTTACTGATTTGGCGGCCAAGACTTCGTACCAGGAATCGCTTGCTGGTTTCTTGTACTTTTATGTGATCTTGGGTATTATAGGTTCTAGCTAACGTTATATGTAGGTTGAAGGCTTAGCCTCCTGATGACAGTTTTTACTATTAATTAAGTTTAGTGATCATGAATTCAAACAGAATTTGGACTAATCTTGCATTTTTAATCACTTGACTTTGCAGAAGGGTGATGATGATAGCGCTTGGTAGCTCTTTTGAGAGAGTTGGGCGTGTGATGTGGTGCAAGCCTCGCAGTAGACACTGGTGGGAGGCAGTTAGGAGTGGGGTATTTGGTAGTGAGTGGTGGAAGGAAAACTTACGCATGTCTCAGGATACCTTCATCATCATCTGCAACGAGCTCCGCCCACACATACAGAAGCAGGTAGAGAA
This sequence comes from Halisarca cf. caerulea, assembly GCA_963170055.1. Taxonomy (NCBI): domain Eukaryota; kingdom Metazoa; phylum Porifera; class Demospongiae; order Chondrillida; family Halisarcidae; genus Halisarca; species Halisarca cf. caerulea. The sequence continues at coordinate 7,550,436 of CAUJGJ010000397.1, forward strand.
CATAACAGGATATGTGTTTGAGCTTCATAAACTTTCAGTAGTAATATGATTATTCCTTTACAGACAACTTGCCTGAGAATGCCAGTTACTGTTGAAGAGAGGGTGGCGGTTACCATCTGGAAACTTGCAACAAATGTAGAGTATCGTACACTTGCAGCATTGTTTGGTTTGGGACGGTCTACTGTTGGGATGATTGTTTTGGAAACATGTCAGTCAATTTCCAGTCATCTTTTACCTCATTATGTTAAGATCCCTCATGGAAGCAAACTAAGGGAGATAGTAGATGGCTTTGAAACATGTTGGGGTTTTCCACAGGCTGCAGGTGCCATCGATGGCTCACACATCCCGATAATACGTCCAGATGCGAGTGCTTCTGATTATTACAACCGCAAAGGTTACTATTCTATTATTATGCAAGCTATGGTGGATTTTCGTGGACTTTTTATGGACGTATACATAGGATGGCCTGGTAAGGTACATGATGCCCGTGTTTTTGCGAACTCCTCCCTCTATCACAAGGGGATGAGTGGCAAACTGTTTCCTGACTGGAAAAGAAGCATTTCTGGAGTGCAGGTAATGCATTTGCAGATATCTCCTGATTATTTTTGACATGGTATTGTGTCAGACTCTATACATTGTATACTAGGTACCATTGGTGATTCTTGGAGATCCAGCCTATCCCTCTTTACCATGGCTGATGAAGCCATACCCAGAGAATGCACACACTACTGCCAGCCAAAAGAATTTCAACTACCGACAGAGCAGAGCACGCATGGTAGTTGAAAATGCTTTTGGTCGCTTGAAGGGGCGGTGGAGGTGTCTTTTGAAGAGACTTGATTTTAAGCTGTCCAATGTGCCCAGTGTAGTTGCTTCCTGCGTGGTCCTGCACAACATATGTGAAATGTTTGGTGACCACTTTCTGCAAGAGTGGAATAGTCCAAATGGCCCAGAAGATCCTTCTAATTCCTGTAACTCCTCCAATGCTCATTCCACAGATGGATCAAGCATACGTAATGCCATCATGCAACATTTATCATAATAAGACATTTCAAATTATTATAATTATACTTAGTACAATCCTGATATCATTGTAATTTATACCTGTGTGCACATACTCCGAAATAATAAATGAGCCTAACCGTTCACTGAGTAAATGGTGCAGATGATGAAGTGGGTGGAGCAAAATGTGGAAAAGATGAACCTGAAGTGGGAGGCAAGTATATTGGCTCGGACGAAGTGGGAGACTGGACAGTTGGAGCAGACAAAGTGGGAGACTGAAATAGTACAGGAGAGGAGTCCGATGTAGCTGAGGGAAAAGGTGGAGTAGGGGAGAAAGAAGGATGGGAGGAGTAAAGAGTTGGGCCAGGTGGATACATAGGATTGGGTGGTTGGGGCAGATGCGAATTGGATCCCGCCATCATAGTCTGCAGGAAGCCAAAGAGCATATTCTGCATGCGTTCTTCATGCTTACGTTCTTGTTCGCGCCGTGCTTCCTCCATACTGGCCTCCATACGCATCCTCTTAGCCTCTCTCTCCTCCATCCTCTTGTCAGCCTGCTCCTCAAGTGCTGACATAATCACAAGTAGATTCGATGCAAGATCGTTGTCCTTTCGTGATTTCCCCTTCACACCTAATATTATATATATAAATATAATAATTATATAATATAGTTATAATAGCATACTTATCATGACAAGATAGCACAATGTCATTTTGAATACTTGTACAGAAGCAATTCTCTTACCTCGTTTTCTAGAAATTCCCAGACCACTGCTGGTTGATGGAGTAGTGACACTGCTAGATGGAGCAGTGACACTACTGGAGAGAGCAGTGACACTGCTGGAGGGAGCAGTGACACTACTGGAGGGAGCAGTGACACTACTGGAGGGAGCAGTGACACTGCTGGAAGGAGCAGTGACACTGCTGGAGGGAGCAGTGACACTGCTGGAGGGAGCAGTGACACTGCTGGAGGGAGCAGTGACACTACTGGAGGGAGCAGTGACACTGCTGGATGTAGTAACACTGATGGGCGGAGCAATGGCGGTGGACGGAGCAGTGACAGTAGACGGAGCAGTGACTGTGGAGGGACAAGTGACACAATTTGACTCTGCAGTGACGTTGCCGTCTCCAATAACATCCCCATCATCATTATCATCTACATCAACAACAAAAGTACTACATATATAAATATTATGTAATATCTCAAATAATACGTGAAAAAACGTACCTTGGAGAAGATTGTATGGAGATCTTGAGACTTCACTGCTCGATGAAATGGTCGTACTGATGCCTGGTGTGGTGGGTGTACTCACACCATTACTACTGACTGATGGAAGGGGGAGGGGGCAGGGTGAGTCAGTTGTAAGCCAACTAAACTGTATACATGCAAGTATGGCATATGTACCTGAAGTCCCGTCAGGGTCAGATGTAGTGCTGTGTGAATCACTTTCCAACAGCACACTAGGGGTGGATGCAGCTCGAGTACCAAGAATGGCATCTATCTCATCAAAAAAAGGACATGTGTTCCTCCCACTACCACTGACCCTGTTACCGTCTTTTACCTTTAAAATGCAGAGATAATAAATTGAATAAACAGCGGTATAATTCACTTAGATGTAACAAACGGCAGATACTAACCTTCCTGTACTTCTGCGTGAGGTTCTTGATCTTTGTTCGGCATTGCTGCCACGTCCTGTCGTACCCTAATGCCCGCATCTCTCTCGCAATTCGCTCATAAATCGTTCTGTTCCTGATTACAATATCTAGTTCGCTCTGAACATTTGCTTGCCCCCACAAGCTAACTAGAGCTCTCGTTTCTTCCACTCTCCAACCGGCCGCCATTTTCGTTCACTTCGCGCGCAATGCGTACGCAGCTCAAACCGGTTCGAAACCACCTCGGGAAGTGGTTTGACCCAAACCGGATTCGATCCGGATTGGATCAATCCGGTTTGGGTGTGGACGCATTGAATCCGGATTCGATGCGCATTGGAGGCCTAGTGTGGACAGGCCTTTATATTCAATGCCATGCATCTCCTTGTTCTTGCAGGCTCACAAAATTATTAAAAATGAACTTCTCACCTTGCATGGTAATACTTTGTTTTTGTGTTATACATCACTGGTTTTAACTTTAATAAATCAAATTTATTATTATATTATATTCTTGTATTTCCTATTGTTTGTAGATGAAAGTCAAGAAAGACTACAATGTAAGAGAACCTGCATGACTTGCATAAGATTAGAATGTATATATTATATATATATTATTATTCGATATATGTTATTACATGCCTGTTTTTTTTCTACATGCATGTGAGTATTCGTGTATTCCTGTAATGCCCTCTGTTATAAATTATGTTATATCTTCATGTTCACAGGAGAGAAAAGCATCAGTGGAGAAGGAACTACTAGTAAGTTCAATATTGGTGAACAATGTACCTATGACAGTAATAGAATTGTTTAACTTTTGTGTACATATGCATGTGTTTGAACATTTATAGTGTGCATGTGTGTGCATGTGTGCACATGTATATATGTGTACGTGTGTATGTGCATGTGTGTGCATGTGCATGTGTGCGCACATGTATGTGTGTGTACGTGTGTACATGTGTGTGTGTGTGTGTGCGTGTGTACATATGTGTGTGCATATATGAATATCAAATTTGCTCTTTTTTTTTCTCTATACAGACAAAAGAAAAGGTTGATGAAATTGAAAAAGTTGTAAGTAAAATTCGTTGTATGTGTGTGTGTGTGTGTGTGTGTGTGTGT
>CAUJGJ010000397.1:7556700-7613200 GCA_963170055.1 Halisarca cf. caerulea
TCACCAATTGCCTTTATGATATAGTGTATATTCTAAACACGAAAAGAAAAAACAATAACAAATAAGACCATGAGCACACACACACACACACACACACACACACACACACACACACACACACACACACAAGCAAACATAAATGCCATCGAACATATCTAGAAAAATACATACAGAAATTCTTACAGATACGTCCAAAAAACGGTTAGCTAAAGAAATTGAGCTTTCAATCAGTCATCTTACCTATTTCCGAAGCTTTCTTGACCTTCTTTTTGTCTCTAAATTCAACCGTTTGAAAACAGTTTGCTAATTCTAAACAGAGCTTTAATCTTTCATCTTTCCTGTTCCCCAATCTTCTTTAAATCTTCCCGTCGTTTCCATACTTTCGCGGTTCCAAGGTTTTCTTTTCATCCTAACATCTGCGCTCAGTATCTATGGTTAGAGGACCTAAGCAAACACACATACACAAGATTACACACACGTACACCAACATATCCACGAAAACACATTGAAAAACTATTTTATTAAAGACCTGCTCATACTAAACGTCGTTAAAACACTTTCACATGAGCGTTCAAGCACTCTATAATGGTTAACTAAAAGACAAAAGGCTTTCCACACTCATCTTACCTGTTTCCGAAGCTTTCTTTAGCCTTTCTTCGTTTCCATGGACTTCCGCGGTAGCGCAAGGTACAATGTCTCAGTGAAATCATCCTTCCAAGAACGTTTCCATCCTAAATGCTTCTTCAAAGTTCTCTTCCTTGTTGGATGAGGCGGATTAACAGCTTTTGGCAGTTTTCGAGTCCTTCCACAACTTCTTAAACGAAGACAACAACTTTAAACCAGTCGCTCTACCTCTAAAACTTGAAGGCCCACGGAAATTCTTGCACTGGAAAAAAAAATCTTAAATTAAGTGATATTGTGAGCTATAGTACTTCGTTAAAGTAGAATTTTTGGGTTTTGTACTTAAATCTAGACGTGCTTCCTTCTAATTTTGCAATTCAACTTAAATTAAGATATGAAGACTATATTTTAGTGCAATTATACACTGAAAACTAGTTTACATTTGGACGAACAACTACAACTTAGTATCTGCATCTAAATGTAAGTACATTAGACATCTGATAACAAGTATAGCAGGATCCTGATACTGATATGAAGTGCCCCTTGGGTGTTGAACTAAATCCCAGTGTATTCCTGCACTTGGAATAAGTACACAGCTAGAACATCTTCTTAGCCAGAGTTAAAGGCATATGGGTGACTACTTATTTTATTATAGTAATATACAGTGAAACCTCTTAACAAACTCTCCTAATAGCGAAAGCCCTATTAGACTGCTTTTGTGGGTCCATGTAGATAGATTGCTATGCATGCATACAGAATAACCTCTGAATAGTGGAAACCTAGCTACGTATGTACTACAAACTGTTTTTCAGGTCCCAAAGTTTCGTTATAGAGAGGTTCCACTGTAAACACAACTTACGAGCACACTTATATAAGCTTGAAATTATATATTATTATTTATTGTAGAAATTATACAACCAGAATCTAGTGACTTTGTGCTCAAAACTTAAGTGCAGCTATATATGTATAAGCTAAATAGTGCACAAGCTGCCCTTGGAATATATAAAATTAATACACACATATGCATATGCATGCATGTATAGTGGGTATATATATTATAAAATATGATATTATACATATATATTATATTATTATACATACATGCAAACATACAGTTAAATTGATCTGATTCAATAATTGCCATTGGCATGCAATTGTAAAGTGTTATGGGAAATTAATGAGTAATACCATAATATATATAATGAATCGGAATGTATTATGTCACAGCTATATAATTACTAATAGTGCACAATTTTACTACAGTAGTTGCAGTGCAATGAATTTCAAGTTAACAGACATGTTGTTACAGTCAAAATACTGTTACAGTGGAAAATTAAATTAAAAATACTAACAAATTCAACATTGATGATCATGAATTAAATCAGATGAATCATAAAGCATACTGCATGTAACCACTTAAGTCATACTTTGACTTTATGTACATGCTTTTACTTATTTCAACAATACTGAATAAATAATGACACTTGAGGGATGTGGCAAAAAAGCAAGAATAAGCATTTGATGGAATGTCCTCCACTACATAAGCACCAAAGTGAGAATCAAAAACAACAGTTCTCATACGTCTACAAACAAATATGATGCTACCCTCGACTTGCAATACATCATCTAGTCTTCCGAAAACTGGCACTGATTCACCATCATCACGCTCTGCCCCAACCAATAAGTAACACTTTAGGGTCTGGTAACAAGTGCCAAGCACTATTGCATAATTGTGCCTATGAGATACAAAATAATTAATACTAAACACATTATACTAATTAGTTACAATTTACTGGCATATAGACACATGAATATACTCAGTGGTAGAATTATGCATGCATTATATATTATAGTTAATGGAAAACAAAACGGCTGCAAACCTAGCTACGTATGTACTACAAACTGTTTACAGGTCCCAAAGTTTCGTTATAGAGAGGTTCCACTGTAAACACAACTTACGAGCACACTTATATAAGCTTGAAATTATATATTATTATTGGCAAAAGGGATATATGCAGGACGGGACGACGCCATTTTTTAGACATGTGATTAGCGCGGATTGCCAATCAGTTTTTCAGATTTGAAAAGCGCGGTCTTTAACTTTCACGATGTCGACCCAGAAGCCTTTCGATAGTCTAACTTGTGAAGAACTTTGCGATTTACTGGTGGATAAAGGGATTTTAAGTAGAAATGAAGTAGAAAAGCTTCGAGGCAAGTTATTTTCAGTGCTTATTTTTTAATTCTGGCTAATTCAGTAAGCTAGCTAGCCAGTCTGCTTTGAATCTGTTTCCACAGAGAGAGAAGTCGACGGTGCAGCCTTTCTCACCTTAAGTAGAGAAGATATTGCTTTGATTTACACCGATAAACGGCAGTTTCTACTTGGAAGCAGACTTTACAAGGAAATGCAAAACTTCAGACAGATGTCAGTTTCACCATCACTGGACACGTCTGAGTCCCCCACGTCTGATGACCTCGCCAGCGTCAGTGATGCAACGTCAGTCAGTCAACTGCTAAAGCCAGGTTCAAAAAGGCAGTCGCTTGACAGCTGCTCTGGTAATTACAAAGCAAAGCAAGGATGTTCCCTCCTGGACTCCTTCAGTTTGCCCAAATTTTCACCCGATGTATCAAGAGCAGCAAAGGATGATACCTTTCATACTGCAGTACTCCGAAATAAATTGATAAGGGAGTCTTGCAGGGCACTGAAGGGACACTGGCAGCTGCATCGCCCAAAGAAGCCACCAACATCCTCTGAAAAAAGAGAACTGGGGAAGCTACTCTACAAACTTGCACCCAAAAGCCTGGGTGATCCAGAAGCACTTGCAGTTGCAGGTGTCCCTGAAGTAAGCAAGCCTTATTTCAATATTAAATACAGTATTTTATGTACTTGGACTGACTATCCCTTGCTTATAAAAAACAGGCCACCTTAAATCACCAGATTATAAAGTGGTTCCAGAATAATTCCTTCACTGACAGGAAGTGTATTGGTCTCGCAAAACAGAAGCTAAAAAGTACTCCTCCATCCCAGTTGCAGCATCCATCATCCTCGGCCAACTTGGATGATGATGATAATGATGATCATGACACAACGAAAGATGATGTGGCTACATTGCAGTCAGAGCTCAAGAAGCCGAAATCCCTGTGGAACATAGATCACATTGTCAGATTGCTTTCCATCACCTATGGGAAAAGAGACCCCTCCTGTAACAGTTCTGGTAGTCAGATGCGAATTACTAAAATAGTCAGTGAATATCCCTGTTTCAAGGAGCCGATCTTTGTAAGTTTTTGTGTAAGAACGCACAGTCATGTATGCATCATCCATGCAAAAGGTGCATGTATTTAGTACTCCTGGACCACTAGCTGTTTGCAAATTTGTTTGTGGCTGCCTTATATATACCCTATTTACATGGTAAATTTCCTTTGACATTTTACTTACTAGTCTGACTTTTGCATGTAGTGTTTTATACTCATTATCCTCATTCCTATAATATATATACTTATATTATAGATTATCCAGGAGCTTTTCCATAAGTGTGGTAGTTCTTTTCAGGACTTATCAACTGTGCATGATCTATTTAAATCAGTGCAAGAGCAATGGCTTGATTGTCTACTGCCAGCAATGGCAGCAATGGTTGATGAACATTCTCAAGACGAGACACAATGCGTAGTCACGGGTGAATATGTGCACATGCATGTATATTCTGTGCCAATACTTTAAATTGTTATTGATCACACATATCTTCATGGTTTATATATGCACAGAAATGGACTGTTTACAAATGGTGATAAAGAAACTTAAGCCCAAGTGTTCAACTCTAAGCTTTCAGCACAGAACGAATCAAATTGTGTGTGTGGAAGAGGTAAATAATTACGAGTAACATGTAAGTGATGTATAGTGAGTAATTAGACTTGTCTTTTTGTCTCTTTCACATATAGTCACTGACTGCTTGCAAACAGAAACACACATCCAACGATCCGTACATAGCAGTCATTGGGTCCATGGAAGACATGGATGCGTGCATGCTGTTATGTGATGGACGAGTCATCCTGACATTACCCTGTGGTAGCAACCTGGCCTCCATACTTCTCATTCTTATTGGATTCTGCCACCTCTTCGGCATTAAATATGCAGCTGAAGTTCAGGATGTAATGGAGTTCTTCCAATCTCAGCTGCTTGGTATATCTGAAAGGACACGGCATGGGGTGCAGTATAACAACCTGTACAGAGAAATGACAGTTCATATGAGGAGAGTTCAGGAAGAGCGGACAGTGGATGATGACGAAACTCAGTTAGAGTTTGGCTATGCAGAAAGTCAAGTTTCACTGTTCAGTGTACCCTAAGCTGCAGTTGTACAACATTGTATGTTCTTTGACCGGCCTTTGTGTTTAACTTCATGCTACATGCTGTTTGTGTTAGGCTCAGCGTATAGTTTTTGCCATGTATACATGCATTTGCATGGTGTTTTGCAAGCTGTATATGTTCCTGTTATTATATTGGATTAATTTTGTGAATGCAAATCTTGAAACAAGGTGATACACTGACTTACTTTAAGAAGTCAACAAAACTGAAGTAAAGATTAAATTGTATACTGTCTTCTTGAGTTAAGAGATTATTATCACTAAATTCAAGTGTAACCCTTGTTAGTTAGCCTACTTATCTTAAGACAGCATGTGTACTTATTTTAAGTGCCACACTGATTTTAAGACATCTCAGAGTCTCACCACAGCTAGTGCAATTTTCTTCTTAAATTGAGTTAACATACACACTTAATTTAAGAAAGTGTTTTTCCAGTGTGGAGCGAGTTGAATCTTCGTGATTAACTCTCAATCCTAATCTTTAGGTCACAAAGATTCTTCGTTGACGAAAACAGAAGCAAAGACACAAAATTCACTGAATAACACCAACGACTTCGACTACCGCCTAAAAGTCCGCCATGTTGTTGACATATATATATATATATATATCTAGACATCGTTCCGGACGTTCCGGACACTTCCGGTGAAAGTAAAAACAATATAGGGGCCGCCTTCAGCGGCCCAAAAATTGAGAAAGTATTACAAGAAAAGAAAAGAATTACCAGTGAGATGATAGTATATGGCTTGTGGCAAAATAGAGAACAGGTGGAGAAAGGTTTAAAGAATTGCAGCTCCGAACGTAGCAAAAGGGAAGCACTGAAAGCACAACTGAGATTTAGAAAAACAGTACTCGAACAGAAAAGCAAAAATAATGATCAGGGCCGTACGCAGGAATCCCAAAAGACGTCGAGCAGTAAAGCCCTAGTACTGCTACAGTACTATTACTTTCATATTGTGGTAAATTACGGCCATAATACGATATTGTATCTCGACGTTGACAGCAGTTCTACAATACATTTTGTATGTAGACTAGAGTAGTATTAGTAATAATATTTATTAAATACCATTTTGCCACACTATCCATAGATGTTACATCATGTCACTATAAATTGGAACAATGCATTTATTGTGTTTGTAGTGGAATTCTAAATAGTAAGCAAACAACCTCATAATACAGTATATAGCTTTTATTAATATGTCACAATGCAAGCATAGCATGAAACAATAATATTCATTATTACATATTAACTTATTAGCTACATGTCAGTTATTGAATATGATAGCACCAGAATATACTACATATTACTATCTAGCTACAATGATTATTATCATTAAAAATTGATTTACTTGAATAATAAGCTTGCATATTCCATTCTTCTGGGGTATTTCTCAAGAAACATTCTACACACACTATCAACATCAATGTTAATTTCGTAATTACTGTGTATAAGCGCTAGAGCACTCAGTCTCTCTTCAGTTTGGGTGCATCGCAAATAGTTATGTAGTCTCCTTAGTGTTGATGCTGATCGCTCACAGGAGAAGGTAGTCATGGGCAATGTGGCAAACAATTTTAGTAAATTGTAAATGTTTGGAAAACTGCTTACATTACAATGCCTCAAGGCCTTGCTCAGCGTACCTGGCCGTTCTTCTGACTTAACACAAATCCATTTGGCTTTCCACCTGCTAAATTCCTCATCTAAAACATTAAAATTTGGTAGGTCATCACAATATTGCCTTCCAACATCTTCAATGTCAGTGTAAGATGAAGTAGCATTGAGACTAGTAGGCAAAAGGTGTGCTATTGAGGTTGCCCGTTGTATGTGTGTCAAAACGACACGACAGTTCAGAAATCAAGTGATCCAAAAGAGGGATGGTAATTTTGCATTCAAAAACTCTTTGACTCCTGGCACTTCACTGGTGTGGTGTCTTACACGTGGCATTGTAACAGCAATCCCCGATTTGCTGGCAACTCTTGAACTGTGCTGAAAAATACGAGCTGAGAATACACTGACATCTGCTCTCAAGGCCCTCAATTCCTCATAGCATTGCTGAATGAGATGCACACCAGCAACAATATCTTGTGTCTCTCCTTGCAGATTAACCGCAGCTTCCTTCAGATACAGCAAAACGCTGCAAAGTAACAAGTGCATATATAAATTCAAAAGACTCCAAGACTTTTACATGTACCATTGCATTTCTTTTATCCTCTGCTGTCCAGCCTTCTCTGTACTCCTCGAAATAACTATCTCCATTGAGGATGTCTTTGCACATCCTGACTAGAAAAGGATGGCAATTGGAAAAACGTTCCCAACCATCAATATTCTCTACCCAGCGAGTGACGCACACATTGAGAAGTGGACTACACGTAGATACATTCTGGATTCCACATTCATAAATAGCCTTTAAGAGATTTTCTCTCTTAGGAGATGACTTAATCCATAGTGTTATACTCTTTACCTGGGCAATACAAGTTTGTATTGGTGGTATTGAGCAAGAATACACTATTGCAAGATTTAAGGAATGCCCGGCACAATGGGTGTAAATAGCCTTGGGTTGAAGATCTCGTATCCTTCTTTGCACACCAGATTTGTCCCCACTCATAGCGGATGCTCCATCATATCCCTGCCCTCTCAAATCTCCTTCTGATAATCCAAGTCCTTCTATAGTACTTACAATGGCATCAGCAATGTCAATGGCTCGGACTCTTTGAAGTTTCACAAAGCCCATGAACTCCTCTCTTATCTCACTGGCTTCATCTACAAACCGTATACACAGTGGCATATGTTCCACATTGTGACCTAAAACTTCATCACCAAGGACTGAAAAGAAAACAGCCTTTTTTATTTCAGCAACAATGCCACTGCGAATAACATCACAACCAATAATATTGATTAGATCATTTTGAGAGCGAGGAGACAAGTACGTTGGATTCTTCGCATGAGGGTTATACAAGTGCGAATGCAATACATCATCATTTTCAGCAAGTACTTTCAGCAAAGATATAAAATTACCTGGATTTTTCTCACTTCTGACTTCCTCATGATCACCTCGTAATGCCAAACCTTGCCTCCCCAGAAAAAGTAAGGCTCGAACAATCTGGCGAAGAATGTGCATGTTTTCTTTAATTCGAGCCTGCATGGTTGTACAGTGAAATCTCATTAATTTGAATCCTTATTATTCGAATATTCGACTTAATTCGAACAGTGTCAAATGTACCATTCCAAATGTATGAATTTCCGCATCTATAATTCGAAGTAGTGTGACGTCATAAGGGATAATTCGAACCCCTTACATCACCTTCACACTTCAGCTGTAAGGCTGGAGCTCTAGAAAGATGGCAGCTGCCAAACCTAAAACGAAGCGTTTTGGTTCTACTTACCAATCGAAATCCTATGAAGAGAAGTACAAAGCCATCAAAGACGTTGATAATGGTATTAAAAAGTCTGTTGTTGCCAATAACCTGGGAATTCCTTTGAATACGCTTTCAACATGGTTGAAGAATCGTGGAAAGATTGAGGAGGCTGTATATCAAAATGCAGTTGTCGGTCAGCGCAAACGACGAAGAACAGGTCAGTTCGAAGATGTAGAAGAAGCACTGGTACACTGGTTCTGAGACGCTCGTAAGAACAATGTGCCAATCAGTGGTCCACTTGTTTGCTCTAAAGCGGCACAGTTTTCTGAGAGTCTGCAGGTCACTGACTTCAAATGTTCAGTCGGATGGCTGAATCGCTTCAAGGCAAGACATGGGATATTCTTTAGGAAGATTTCAGGGGAAGAGAAAGCGGTTAATGTTGCTGATGTCCAATCATGGAAGGACACAGTATTGAAGAGTATCCTGGAGCGCTATAGGCCTCAGAACATTTATAATGCAGATGAAAGTGCTTCATTTTACCGAATGATGCCCAGTAGGTCACTAATTGAGAAAGGAGATTCGTGTACTGGTGTAAAACAAAGTAAGGAGCGTCTAACCATTTTGGTTGGTTGCAGCATGAACGGTGAGCGTCTTCCATTGCTGGTCATTGGGAAAAGTAAAGCACCAAGGTGCTTTCGAGGGATAACAAATTTGCCCACAGAGTATAACAACAGCAAGAAAGCATGGATGACAATGAATATTTTTGAAGAATGGGTTCGCAAGCTGGATAAGAAGATGAAACGTGAGGGAAGAAAAGTTTGTTTGGTTGTGGACAACTGCACTGCCCATTCACAGCCCAGAGGATTGACTCACAGAGTTGATATTTCTACCTCCTAACACCACAGCCAAATCCCAGCCCTGCGACCAAGGGATTATTCATTGTCTAAAGGTGTACTATCGTAAAAAGCTAATGGAAAGAATAATTTGTGCTATTGATGCAGGAAAGAGATTGGAGGATGTGCAAATAAATGTTTTAGATGCTCTGAGGATCATTCAGGATGCATGGTGCCATGTTTCAAGTGACACCATACGAAATTGCTTCCGACACTGTGGTTTTTCCAGTGAAGTCAACCCAGATTTATCTGAGGAACCAGCTGCAGCAGAAGTAGAGTCATTCCTTGGAACGTTTGCAGATTTGCAGGATCGTAACGTTATTGATGAAGAAATTGATCCTGAAGACTTTCTACACGTTGATGAAGATGAACCAACCTCTGCAATATCCACAGATGAAGAAATTGTTGAGTGTATCAGGAACAAGACCACTGAGAGTGATGATGAAGAGAACAGTGATGATTAAGTCTCCATCCACCAGCCACCCATTCCTAAAGAGGAAGCACTTTTGTGTATTCAAAAGTTGCAGGCATACTTCGAACAGTGTGAACCAATGCATGACAGTCGTGAGGACACCTTTGACTACATTTCAAAGCTTCGTCAACATATCAATATTACATCACCCAAGATGACGCAAACAACACTTACTGACTACTTTACTCCACTACTTTAGTGATTTATGCCTGTATTATGCATGTTTTAACATATTACAGTAGTTACAAATGTAATGAGTAATTATACTTACTGTATCATCAGTTGTATTCCACCAAAAGTATGTGTTTGGATAATTAGAAGTAATGGATAATTAGAACTTTTTTCTCGGAAAATTGACGTTCTAATTAATGAGATTTCACTGTATTGGTTAGGACATCAATCCTGCATTCGAAATGGTGCTCTTCAATGTATCTGCTGCCTGCATAGCATCACGGTGATAAGCTAGCTTACAGTGACTACTCAGAGTCTCACTCAGCTTCACCCAGTTGTTAAAAGTTCTGTTCACAAGGTAGCCTTTGTCCTTACGACTGGAGTCTGAGAGAAGTAACGAACAAGGCCCACAAAACACTCCATCCAAATGTGGGCTATATCTCAACCATGCATATTTCTCAAGCCAAAGAGGATTAAACTTCCGGTTGCAGCCATGTGAAATGTGCTAGGTAGTACTCTTGGTGGTGGCACATGATGATATAAAAGAGAGTACTTTTCAGCATTTGTTAAATTTAAGACCCTGTCTAAAACTATACCAATGTCATTGCAGCTATCTTCTGTTAGACTGTCATCAGCTGCAGTAACTAATAAGGAAGTTGATGTTTGCTGACTGGATGTGCCCTGTGAAATGCATGATGAGGTATTCTGAACTGAATCTGAACAAAGAATGGTTGTGCTTGTGGAGGCTCGAGGTAGACAAGAAGTGGAAGGCAGGTTTGAGGAGGTTGGAGGGTGATGCTGAGCAGCAGGGGAGTTTTGACTGGATAAAGATTCCTCACAAAGGGATGGATTTTCTAAAACAAGACAGTGTACACAGAGAAAATCTATCATTAAAATTGTGAATGATATGGCAAAATACCTACCATCATTGGAAACACTAGTCTTTTTTGCTAAAAACGAACGAATATCATTTCTTTGACGTTTCATCGCAGCAGCGCTTGTTGAGTGCACCAACCATGACGTCATCGTGGTGTGAAATGACATCATCCATAATCATGGCTGTTTGTATCTAGTGCCTTTAAAATCGCTGCTGAAAAAGAAGGCACATTGGTCGAAATCTTAAGATAATGCACATTTTAGCTATACTTAAGGTTAAATGTAGATTGCATAGTTGATACCATACATTTGGTTTAGTTGTATTTCATTGTAGGCAATCTGTGTAGGGTCAACCAGACATTGTATTAGTACCTTGGTTGTGCAAAATGTTTAGGGGCTTGAAAAAGGGGGGTTCGTCTGAACTCCTCGAACCCCCCGTGTACAGGCCTGATGATGTCTACCACTTTTCAAAGAAAAGTGCGGGAACTTACACTTCTGAAAAGCTACATGAAAACCTACTGACCCTACTACATGCACCCATTCCACAAGCAAGCATACATGACAAATCTACGCAGACTGCCCTTTTAGTTGGCAAACGTGTGTCCCACACATTCACCGATCCTACAACAAAGAAGCCCAGCAATTATTGAGGAGAAGTAATCTCAACAGTACCAGGGTTCTGTGAATGGTACAATATTGTATATGATGATGAACCTGATATTGTGTATACATATAAGTTAATGGAATACTACAAAAATGGTGACTTGAAGATCATATAATTACCGAATGGCTGAGGTCTGTAGGACTGTAAGCTATTCGGAGTTATACAAAGAGGGTGAAGGGAAATATCAACGTGTAATGACCATCATTACTGACAAAACCACAGCAAAGTTTAAAGTACAAAAATCACTAAATGCCACCTAAGTACGCATGCGCAGCCCGCCCTCAGACCATTTTGTTGAGGACCAGCTAGCTCATGCAGTTCATATTAAAATGTTGAATCAAGGAATAAGCAACACAACAGAGTTCAACCCTTATTCAATCATGAATCTATAATACGATGGCTGTGATGGGCTTGGGTGGGTGGGACATGTTGATATTTCCCTTCACCCTCTTCGTATAACTCTGAATAGCTTACAGTCCTACAGACCTCAGCCATTCGGTAATTATACTTCAGAGGGTTCCGGTTCCATATCAACATGTAACTTTGAAGCATCTGGATCCCCTGCTTCGAGAACTCGGGATGAGAAAGTAGAGAATGGTTGAGGTCTGAAATAATGTCCATAGAAAGTTCGAGAGGATGACCAATCTGCTTGATCTAGTACCTCTTTCAGTGTAGCTCCGCCAGTCAATGCTGTAGTAGCTCCTACACCTCGAGTTGAGTGGGCTGTGAAGGTAGTTGTATCAACACCTGCTCTAGATAGCACTGTCTTCACCAATCTCGCAATAGTACATGCTTGAACTGGCCTGTGAGGCTTGGAAATGCTGAGTAGAAGTTGTGATGGATTCCATTCTGAATCCAAAGCATTACGTGAGCAAAACTGCTCAGTAGCCTGGATATATGCTCTTAGGCATAAAACGGGACACAAAGTTGTGTTTGAGTAGAAAGCTATTTCCAATGGTGGTCGAGTATGACCTTGTCTTGACTGTTTGGAGAGGCCCCTCAACTGTAATCGAACTCCTTCACCTGAAAAGCTGCAGTGATTGATTGATATCAATATCAGATCTGATGAGCTACACGCACAAGAAAGAGCCAATAACGTGACCAATTTTTGCGATACCTGTTGTAGATTGAGGGCATCGTTCTCTCCAAGTGAACACAAATATGTTAAGACCTTGTGTACTGGCCATGAGTGGCTATACTTAGGTAGTGGGGGTCTTTTGTTAACAAGTAATTCGAGTTAAAAACTCGTGGGGGCTGCCGCCCCACGCACTCGAATCACTTGCAAAGCATTGGAGTGTAAGTTCACAGCTGAACATTCATTGAACATACTGTTTATTGTAACTGGATGATTGTTTTGAAAACAATTACCATATTTGGCAATTGTTTTCAAAACAATTCCTATAACTCATTCCTGTATAAATTCATACTTCTCTATTACTATTATATAAATTCTCTATTATAAGACTTTTCTTCAAATCCATATTATATATATATATATATATATATATATATATATGGGACGAGCGTTACACACCGGAAGTCCAAATGAAAACAATATAGGGGCTGCCTTAGGCAGCCCCTAAAAATACCCTTTAGCAACCGAGTCACTAATGGATGGGTACCCATTGTAAATCCATCTATCCTCGGGTGAATTGAAGAGATAGCTGACCGATAAAGGTTGACTGATCTGTAACTCAAACCCATTTGAAACTGGTGTGTCAAAAAGGATAGGACACTATTCAAAGAGGAACGAATGGGAGAGGTATTTGCATCAGCACACCATCTTTCCCACTTCCTCAATGCAGAGTCATAATTCTTGTGGGTTCCGTGTCTCCAGGAGGCTGACAGCAGTGCTTTAACTTCAGTTGAAAGGCCCTGCTCTGAGAGGGATTGCCTGAAATATGCCAAGCGACCAACTTGAGGTTGTCCATTGGTATCCTTGAATTGGCTGTTGGGTTGACTAGATTGTGACACTGAGGAAGAAGGCGTGGATAGTCCACACACATTCTCAGAATAAGAGGGAAATATGGTTGTGCTGTCCACATCGGTGTGATTATCATTACTTGTGCTTTTTCGTGGACATATATTATTTTTACTTTCACCTACGGAAGCCTTCAGGTACACCGCAATCGGAATTAATGTCCGCAATTGTGTCGAAGTTTCGGAATTGCTTTCAGAAGCGCTCTAAATGCCGAAAGTTTCGGAATTGCTTTCGCCGAAGTTTCAAAATTCTTTTCAGAAATTATCCACAGTTGTGCTGAAGTTTTGGAGTTGCTTTTGGAAGCGCCTGAGTGCGCCCACATTTCGGAGGGCTTCCCACAGTCCGACCTGATGTTCGGAAGCGCTCCTAGGTGCTTATTATTTCGGAAAATCACCATAAGTACACTGAAAAAATGTCCGCAGTTGCGCCGGACTTTCGGAATTGTTTTCGGAGGGCTTGCCGCTTTCGGAGCAGCAGTTCTGTTTCAGAATCAAGGGTAGAAATCAGAATGTGTTCAAGAAGGGATACGTTAAGCATTCTACTTGCAACTTTTTAAATGGCGAACAAAAGGTAGGCTCCGGCTGTGAACAGCGGGACTCGTGTATGTCACCCAGTCATTCAGAATTAATCTCTGAGTCACTCATTTTCATATAATCTCACTCTCTCACGCCCAGCTAATCTACATGGAAGCCGTACAGCCTACTGTAATGTTTATTTATTCAGTTAAGCTTGCTAGAAGTTTTTGTTACTGATGTCAGTTAACTGGTCAGATTATAGGCTGCTAGATTGGTCGCTCCTGAGAATTTCCCAACCTAGGCATCTCTGTCTTAATTGGTACTCATTTGAACTTACACATTGAATTTTGTATGGATGTACAATAATATATTAATACATAAAGTTAGTCTTAAATTGAGTTTTGATGACTCTGAATACATGGCTCAATTCTCCTGGCTTTTAAACTTTGTTGCGCTGTATATACTAAATTTTGTAGGAAATCACCTACTGGGCAGTTATCAAAACTAGTCTCCCTATCAAAGAAACTGCATGAGTTGCAGGAGACAGTAGACGACTTGCTGGATCATGAGGACAGTCTGGGTGATATGTCAGGAGATTCAGACCCAACATGTTTGCTGCATGTAGCAATTGGTGTATATATAGTTGTGGATTCATTGATATTCTTGTAAGTTAACCAGGTTATCCTCTGTATTCTTCCAGCACTTGTCCAGCGAGCCAAAGCCATGCAGAAGAGCAAGAAAAAGTCTAGTGGCACCCGATCTTCTACAAAATCGGCATCCAATCTTGTCCAGGTTAATAGATAATACATGTGCATGCATATCTCGTATACGATAGTGTAGTCTATTAATTTTTCATTTTCAACTTTGGCTATATTATATTCTGTTATATGTTTAGATCAAAATTTGCCATATGGTCCATAACCGGGCCAAAGGACTGGCCATCAAGAAAGGGCTGTACTCAGAGTTGCTAGTTGCCAAGGATGCCAAGTACTTTGATGTAGTGCTTGCTGGGATGCAAGCATGCAATATCGCATCAAAGAGTGACAACTCCCATGGTGTTTGCCTATTCAAGCCATCTGTTATCAGAATAGCCCCATCACTGCCAAATGGGAGGGAATGGACACTCTCCCACTACTTGAAGGTGACCAAAAAAGCCCCCATTGAGGTTAGGCTGGGTGTGGGATACGAGGAAAATGACCCCCAACCTGCAGTTGCCGCAAGACACTCGCATACAGCTCAGTATAAGGTTGTTTTAAAATGTTTCATATTTGTTGATTTCAGCAACTACAAAGAATACTCAATATTTTCTATGTAGACCTCTGCAAGTGACTGTGAGAGTAGGGTGACGTCAGTTGTAATTAACTTGTCTCAGCAGGAGTAAGACATGCCTGAAGACATTAAAGGTATTCACTGTCAGTATATCTGTTTCTAATCATAATTGTTCTTTGATTGCATGCATGCATGCATGTGGTATATAGTATACGGTTAAAATATGGGTATACCTCCAAATGTATGCACATTATTCATGAATCAATAATATTATGCACATTGTAATTGTTAATCGACCAGCACTTCATCAACCATCATGCATGATTGTGTGAATATTTGCTGATTTGCATGGCTGTATATACAATGGCTCATGTAAACTAATCTCCAAACTTGTTATATACCAAAATGAATTGTGCATGGCAGATTAATATGAATTTAATTGTGTTCATATCACATGCAGTTCTTTTCACTTATGACGTTCCGGGCTCTGGATTTAACCTGCAACAACTGCACACCCGAGGTTCTATTTTTTCAGCTGGACGCACAGCACACAAGCTGGAAGGGGGCATAGACACCAAAGAGGTGTTTCAGCCACATTACTGGGGATATAGAGTTGCCCAAGTGTTCAGAGGTACATATTATTTTCTGGCATGCAAACATCACAGTGACTTTGTGTTTATGCAACATTACTGCATGTTTCTCTATTTTATCGTCCTGCATGCATGTAGGTACAGAACAATTCCTGAGTGCCTCACTCAATGAGGACCTTGATCTAAATTATCATGTGATTGGATCCACTTCCGGTATGTCTGTGTCTGCATGGTGTCTTAAAATTTGTAATATGTTAGTTGTCAATGACATACTATTAGATTTTAATCCATTTTTATTCCTGCCCTAAGAGCAAGCTTTCAGCATTATCCATAAGAGTCCAGAACGTCAGGTTGTGCGTGGTCGAGTGCAAACTATTTCTCTCTACTACATCCCAAACATATTCACCAGCAACACCACTTTTATGTGGGACAGGGTGGGACACGGTTCGTTATAGTCGGGCTGGCAAAACCAGAAAAAATGGCTGCCGCTTGGAAGCGGTTATAAATATACCGGATTTTTTAGTTTAGAACAACATTTTTGTAGCTATTCGAATCTGTTATATGTTCATTGACTATATATCGAAATGTTAGTGTACAAGATATAAATGTATCTCTTTTCACAAAATCTAAAACAAGCTCGGAAAAAGTGGTATGTTTTGCAGTAAACGTGGATGTCCAGACGTGTAGACGCTTACAAACAGCTACAAGATTGGTATGAGATGAAAGAGAAAAATTTACTCTATAAGCTATTTGTGAGCAGGAAAAATATAATCCTTCCTGAAACACTTATAAGAAAAAATGTACTTTTGTGGCTAAAAAAATGTGAAAATTAGACTTTAAAATGGTTACAACTTTAGCGTACCTGGTTATATCTTCTCCGCTCACCTAATATACGTCTACACAACTATTATGAAACCAACAATATCTTCTTTGAAGGGTATGATGGCCATCTACACGTCCGGATCCCACGATTTTTATAAACTTGGTTGTAAGCGACCATTTAACTGTGACGTTGCGCATGCGTAGAATGTCGTCACCAAGTGCGTACACGATTAATGCCATGGATACTCGCGGATACTAATCCGCCGGATACTTTAGTCTTTTGTCGACACTTCTTTTCGCCGAGTCTTCAGCGGAAGGTTTGATCAATCGATGTTCGAGTCTTATCGGTAAGTTCTCGATACTATTATGTTTTTTCATGGCGTGTACTGGTTGTCCTCTAAGCGTAATAACGAAAGAGTAACCGTTGGCTTGCCACAGCGTATTGGTAATCGTGATTCTGGCAATGTTTCAATTCAAGTTGACTCTAGTCTAGTAGTAGTTGGATTGGGGTCTTAATATCTTGTTTTGCCTGTTCAGTGTGACTTTCGTGCGGCTTTTGATGACGTATAAATACGATTCACTTCAGCTGGTCCGCGCATCGTGACGTATGGTGATACATTCCTTAAATTCCAGTACTTTGTCACCTAAAATCCCCGATCTCTGAGCCCGACTATAATGGCCCTGTGGAGATACTGGGAAAGAGACTCTCCCTGGTGCTCCAGTGGTTTTTGTTCGTCTTCCAGGGATGTACAAATGTACTGTCACAAATCGAATAAAGGTGTGCTCTGCACTATTTGTGATTGATATTCAGCCACGTCAGGAAACACCTATGGCAGCAACTCACAGGATGCTACAAGCATCCCATGACTCTTTGTCTCAGGAGTCAGTGCCCACTGGTTAGTCAGTTAGTTCATTATTATACAGTGCATGGGCCCCGGTTTATCCATGCAACCACATTTGTTTTTCATGAAATGCGTCAGATGAACTAGGTGTTGGATAAATTAGGGTAAATTGTACACAGAGTGGTAAATTAAATCATAATCAATCATGATGATTATGCATGGTGATTCACATATGCTCATGCATGGACATTCTAATTCATTTTCACATGCAAGGTCCGGCAGGATTGGTGTTATGTTATTTGACAAGGCAGAACTTGCTGCAGCAACAGACGATTTTGGTGCGGCTAACCTTATTAGAGAGGGAGGGTTTGGGAAGGTTTTCAAGGGTGTGCTTCGCGATACGAAGGTTGCAGTAAAAGTTATGAAACAGGTGAGATTTCAATGCATGGCTATTGTAGTATCCATAATCATCATGCAGCAGCAGCTTGATGTCTCTGACAGTAGACAGCATCTCAATATGTCTCTGACATGGACATGCGTGGGCATGAATATATTATCTGATCCATTGCATGCAATGACATTATATAATATACATTCACAATGCATGCATGCAGACAAATCATTGAAATTTCTATAATATGCTCCTACATGCACCCGTGACTCTATATAATATTTTTTAGGAATTGCAGCACACACTTTTAAGGCCAGGTCAACAGGCCAATGCTGAAATATCTGCACTTACCAGGTCAGCATACTGTGTTAGTCTTAAATCTATTTTTGTTTGTTGCTAGTTATGTGTCTATGTGTTTAGCAAAGACATATATATATATATATATATATATATATATATATAGCTGCTGTTTATATAGACTTTGATGATATTGTCAAATCTATACATTTATATTATATGCAGGTTTAGGCACCCTAACTTCGTTGAACTGATGGGTCACTGTCAGAATCCTCTAGCGATCATTTATCAGTTTATGGAGAATGGCAGCCTTTCTGATCATCTTCACAGTGGCAAGGTATATATAGTTGCTTTAAATATGTTACTACTAAAATTAAAATGTTTTCAATGCAACAATAATTTGCATACAGACCCTTTTACCAGAACCAACCCGGATGGACATATTGTGTGGCACATGCCAGGGATTGACCTACTTGCACTCTGCCAAGCCACCTCTTGTCCATCATGATGTCAAATCGTAAGTCACTATTCAGATGTATATTATGATGATTGGCATTCACTTGTGCATGCATGTAGATCAAACATCTTGCTGGAGTGTCATTTCAAACCAAAGCTGGCTGACTTTGGTATATCAAGTGAACTTCCTCAGGTCACAGGAAGTCGTACACTCTTTACTGCCAAGGCACATTGCCTTACACCAGGCTATGGCCCTCCTGAGCTGTTTAACAAGTAATTCGAGTTAAAAACTCGTGGGGGCTGCCGCCCCATGCACTCGAATCACTTGCAAAGCATTGGAGTGTAAGTGCACAGCTGAACATTAATTGAACATACTGTTTATTGTAACTGGACGATTGTTTTGAAAACAATTGCCATATTTGGCAATTGTTTTCAAAACAATTCCTATAACTCATTCCTGTATAAATTCATACTTTTCTATTACTATTATATAAATTCTCTATTGTAAGACTTTTCTTCAAATCCATATTATATATATATATATATATATCGGACGAGCGTTACACACCGGAAGTCCAAATGAAAACAATATAGGGGCTGCCTGTGGCAGCCCCTACAAAAATAAAAGGAGCGCAAAAAGTGATGTTTACAGTTTAGGAGTGGTAAGTTTTGTCATAATAATTTTTATATAGCTGTTACAGTTATAATTGCACTCATTAGTAAATTTGTGATGATTGAGCTAGGTATATACTCTCAATGACATGCATTCAAGATTAAAAATAATCTTATATATAGCTATAGATATGAAACCTATATAGCTGTCTTATAAAGACCATGCACCTAATATAAAATATAATATTATAGAAAGACCACCTGCATGTCTACATGCCGAAACCATGCACAGTTAAGCTGCTCCATAGGGCACTTCAGTTATACTTATACACCTCTGTATAAGGACCATGCACCTAGCTGTCTATATACAAAGATCACCTGGTCCATCACTTGGTGCCTTGAGTGGTCGTTATATATAGACATGCATACTGTATATAGTTAACTTTTGATGTATATACATCTCCTCCACAACTTCCTAAATTTCAGCTAGGGCATGCGTGATCCCTGTGCATGTATATGCATATATATAACAATGTAATAACAATAAGAAAATATAAAATTGCTTGACAACTGATGTGTATATATATATATATATATATTTGTTGTATGGTTGTGGTCAACTTCAAAGGGAAAAGTGTGCCTGTATATCGTCAATTGCACACTTTTTTCTTTGATGTGAACCGCAACTGTGCTTAATCGTATATTGTCACCTTTAGCGCCCAGTTAATCATAACAAATCAATCTTAAACAATGGATGCACAACATCAGTTCCAAATAATGAAGACCAGTACACTAGTACTACAACTTCGTTGCAAGCACGTAAGGCGCTCTTCTCATCGACCCACCAAAAGTTCTAGATAGCAATGTCTGTCCCTTTCTTTGTATTTGTCAGGCGTTCCACATTCGCTGCTAAAAGATTGCAGTGAAAGTGAGCGTCTTTTATTCTTGACGGCGACACAATAACTTTTAGAAATCGTGGTAGAGACAACGTTATCAACATTTATACGGCATTCAAAGTGCATGAGAAATGTTGGAGTTAAAAGCGATACGTGTACGTACTGAACCTTTGTTTTTTCTGAAGTGTCTTCGAAGTCGTCAATCTGTTTGCATATCTTTGAAGGTACCATATTTTCAACAGATAGGCCTCATTTCAGAGATATTAAAGCAAACAAAGCGAGAAAAAGCACCACTTAGAAACAAACCGCCAGCACTCGCGAAGCGACTTCTCGAATTAAACGCATAGGGGCGCATACAACAAGTAAGTTACAGTACGGTCAAGTGTGCATTGGCTCTTTATTGCACTCGCCCTCGGGCGCTTCGCGCCCTCGGGACTCGAGCAATAAATACGACAATGCACACTTGACTGTACTGTAACTATTACATATATATATATATATATATATATATATATATGATTCTTCACACAGTTTTGTTTCTCATGTAATATAGGTTGTTGTGGAAGTGTACACAGGGAAAAAAGCTGTGATGGTCACAAAGGATTCTAGTACGGAGAACCTGGTCAGTACATTTCATTATCTCCATGAACAATAGTCTAATATAATATAATTTTTGTTACAGTACAAACATTTTAAAATAATTACTTATTTCCACTGGTATAGATTAACTACTATGAAGATGAACTTGTAAATGAGGAGGCATTTGATGGCATTGGGGATGAAAAGGTTTCCTGGTCATCTGTAGCTAAATGCATTCTGTGGAAGGCACAAGTTGGTGCTTCAAAGAAACATGTCAACCGCAGATCTTCATCTGTAGAAATTCATGAAGTATGCATGCATGTTCGACTCAGAGTCTATGGATATTATAGCAAGTAAAATACTGTATAACTTACAATTGCTCTTGCTATAATGCCATTATAATGAAAGAGTTTGTTAAAACATTGCATACATGACCGCAGATGTTATTATAATACACATAGTTCTGCATGCACAAAATTATTATATTATATAGTTATAATATATATGCATACTTATTCCAATAGATTTTCTCTTCTTATGTCTGGCAAGCTTAGAGGTTCTGGAGTGCATAGGAGACAATCACGTATACATGGGCTGCATTTTATCGATTCAATCATCAATTGCAAATTCAAGGTTATAATTGATTTTTATCAAACATTATGCAGATTCAGCTCCATGCATGCATAGTATCTGTTCTTAAACTAATCATTATTATTATACATTTAATTTATTTGTGGTATAACCATTGTGTGTCTTTGTTTTATTATTATACTATTAGCTACAGGGTTTTTCAGGAACCTTGCCCTGTACATGAATCTAGCACGTGAATGACGCGCTTTTAGCAATAAACATCGCATGTGGAACATGTCCATTTGCACTTGTAAGTCTTCAGGTTGCGAAAAAATTTAGGTTCGCTTTTGGTCCCATTTCTTTTAGTAGGTCTATTGCATCTCTTCGAAACAATAGTGTATGTGAAGACGAAGTTATAAGTAGTTTTCTTCGCCATATCTAAAGGCACAAAAACGCCGGGAGCCACTGGAGATTGAAAGCTATGGACACCAAAAAGGGTCAGTAGGTTCCTTATAGCAATATCTAAAACTTCCATGTGGGGGATTTTTGTGCTTGAAACAGTTACTGAGAAAATCACTGAAAACCATAAATTTACACAACAGACACTCACATTTTGGCTTGTAACTTTTGTAGGAAGTCAACAATCAAAATCCCCCACATGGAAAGTCTAAAGTTGCCTATGATAAATTGAAAAATCTAAAAAGACTAGGCTAATCGGCCCTAACTTTTTGGCTCCCGGTCATTAAAGATACACCTTAACAAAAGACTCGCTGAGGCCATTTTGTCACATGACATGCGCGTGATGTACTACAGTGGACGTGAGGAATAAATTCGGTCAGAAGACACGACGAGCATGGCAGTGAATGATACGCTGAACGAAATACATTTTAAAGGAGTCAGGACATTTGTAACAGAAGAAGGAAACTTTTGACGACGATTCGAAGGGTGCAGAACTTTAACGTCGGATATCAGAGTCGAAGTAAGGTGCGTAATATCCGGCGGTAGCCGTTACTTTTGAATCTAAATAACGAATGTTTTACTTTAGAACAGAATGGCCTATCTTCATTTTTCTCCTCAACGGGTTGGAATTGAACCCATTGAGAGAAAATAGCATGCCATCTCGGTACGTCTTGTTTTCAGGGATATTAAAATACTGATTAATATCTCCTGTTACCATGGCAACTAGTGCATGATATTGTTCATATCACTAAAAGCCCTGGGCCATGAGCCTTGATATGATCTCTGACCTGTGCGATATTGTTCATATCGCGCACAGGTCAAAAGTATAAACAATCAATGCAATTAATTAACTTAATCACTTAAATGCCAGCATTGCACCAAGAAACCTATTAACTATGAGCAACTCAACATAAATACACTTGCTACAACACAGCAGTTCAGTCAAAAGCCTTCAAACAGTTCTTTAAGTTCTTCTGGAGTCAACTCTGGCAAAGGTGGCAGTGGTGGATTCGGTGGATGAAAAGAGATGTTAACAGTGCATCCACTCATGTTAAAGAAAGGAGTAATTGGATGGCTGGGAGGAGGAACTGCAACATTGGCTTGGATGTTATGCTGTTGAAGAACAGATGAATATGAGACAGAATCCTTGGAACCGAGAATATTTGAAATTGCCTGATGTTGATCAGCAGTGGTTCTTTCATATAATCTCAAGGCTGTAGCTGTTCTGTGACCAGTTCGTTCCTGGATTATTTTCTCTGGTACATTGGCTTCGAATAATTGTGATGCTCCTGTTGCTCGCAAACTATGATTAGTCTTCCTTCCAGAGATGTTGGCCTCATTGCACATGGTTTGGACCATTTTACTGAGTTCGTTTCTACCGATTGGTGTACTAGAGAACCATGGAGCATCTTTTCCAGTTGGCATTCTTGAAAGTGGTCTAACATAAAACACGTCTTTCTCAAAGGCTTCTTGGGGAAGCTTGGATAAATAGAAATCCAGCAGTTGAACATGGCAACGCTCTCTGTTAGCTTGATTGGCATAGATGGGCACTATCTTATTGGCTACGTACCTTTGAGAAAATGTTCCGTTTCTATTCTTTGAGCCATTTTCGATGTATGTGTAGCAAATAGGACGATCAGAGCGTTTTAATTGAGATATCTTCAATAATCTGTGTTCTTCTCCTCCGCGAAGACAGAAGTTCTTCCCATTAAGGAAAAACACTGAAAACAGCAAAGCACGTGGTGAGCCCATTCCAAGTGTACCTGATTCCCACAGTTGTGTTTCTTCCTCTTTGGTGAAAATATCTGCATGTTTAATATCTGTGCCAATATTTTTCATCCTGAGGCTGTGGTAGATGTTGTCGAGTGCATTGTGTAAACGTTTAAATCTGGTGTCCTTTTTGTCCATAAAGTTGGGTGCAGCTGGATTTGTAAGCCTCATACTCCGCAAAAGCCCCGCCAGTAGATTAGAAATGGTGGATGGGGGGTAAGGTTCGCCCTTCTCATTTCGTGCTTCAGCAGCAAATAGCGAGAGCCATTGAACCAGGTCATCAACGTCAGCACGCTCTAGGAGATCTTTGGGACAAGATTCCTTTTTCGCCCTCTGACGTGCTTCTCTCCATTCTGAAAACACTTTAAGGGCCCAATGGGTTGAACGTTGGGTATTCTGCGGAACAAAATTCTTTTGTAAATCTTCCTGGTCTTCTGTAGATACAAAATCAAAACGAGGATTGGAAGGGTTGCTATTAGTAACATCCTTTAGACCAAGACGTTTCTTCTTAGGGTGAGTTGTCTCGTCTCCGACACAATTGGAAGAACAGCCGCTCATCATCCTCGGAAAAGAGAACTCCCAACCAGAACGTTCACAGAAAAATCGCAGTCTTCGCGCCATAATACGAGGGCGTTAAAGGAGCCATAGTAACAGGAGATATAACACTCATCGCCCAGCTGATGCGTGATACGATTCATACAGTGCACTCGCCCTCGGGCGTTTCGCGCCCTCGGGCCTTGTGCACTGTATGAATCGTATCACGCATCAGCTGGGCGATAACTATTACTTACCGCGCTTTAGCCAATCTTCTTCCCAGAACGAATACGATTGAACGATTTATATAGGGATGAACGTTCGCAAGTGCACAGAAAATGCAAAATGATTGCTGCAGGAAAAACAAACTCAATGCGTACGCATTATAGCCTGACGATTTATCATGCACATGTCACATGACTTGAAGCCATTGAATAACATTTTCGCTCGGATTCCAACTAATTAGCACCCAGGGCAGATTCGGACATGTTCCACATGCGATGGCATCCTGTTTGCGAAGTCGCACTTCTGCTTATAGTGAGGACTTACGATGGAGGATGGTATTTCAGCATGAGTTGAAAGGTATATCGTATAACACAATTGCAAGAAATCTAAATGTTGATGCATCAACCGTACGGAGAACTGTGGATTTGTTTTGGGCCACTGTTGATGTGCAGAAGAGGCCGTATCCGAGAAGTGCTGCAAATGCGAGACAGAAACTCAACGATTGTGCGCAACTCTTCATCATGTATCAAATTATCGATCTACCGGGAATATATCTGCACGAAATACAAGAGGCATTAGAGGAAGACTTGGAATAGAAGTCGGCATCAGTTGCATAATAATATTATGTAAATTTTTGAGGAAATGTGGCTTTACCCGACAAAGGATTTATTCTTACGCCGTTCAGCGAAATGATCAGCTAAGAAGTGAATTTCATAACGATGTCTCCTTGTACGATGCAGAAATGTTGATTGTTTGGATGAAACGGGCAGTGATCTTTGAGATACTTACCGAAAGAAAGGTTATAGCGTAAGGGGTATGCCGTTGAGAGAAAGATTGTATGAACGCAGGGAGCACATCTCATGCATTGCTTTTATATCAACATCTGGCTTACTGGACTGTGAAATTGTGCATGGCCCTGTGATGGAGACACATTTTATGAAATTGTGCAGAGATCATTACTACCAAATTTAATCCTCACTCAGTGGTAATAATGGACAATGCTGCAATACATCATATAGATGACGTTGTCAAGCTAATTTAATTTAATGAGGTTGGAGCCTTAGTTCATTTTCTTCCTCCCTATTCACCGGATTACAATCCCATTGAGGAGGCTTTTTCGAAAATTAAATTGGAAATGAAGAAAGTTGAAGGTCAAGGACACATGAACATTGATGACATTGCATTGACGGCCTTTTCGTAAACTTTATAATATTATGATATAATCATGGTACATTCTACAAGACCAAGTATGATAATTATAACAGGGTCAAGTTTTAAATTGAATTGGTATGCATGTCATTGAGTTAATTTATGTTATATAAACAACAGTTACTTGAAGATGACTTTATAGTTAATATTATGTACAATTATTGATTACAATCACCTGATAAACATGAATTAAAATCAATTGGTCAATGAATTAAAATTGATCACTGAATTACAATATAGAAAACTGAATGCTGCCTAGTTTGAAGTTATATAGTGCTATTTGGTAGCTGAAAGATCAGACATGGCTTGCAAAATGGTAAGTTTCTGCTGCAGAAACTCTTTTTCATCCAGAACTTGATCCTCAAACAATTTTTTTATAGAGCTGAGTTGTTCAAGGTATCTTGACTGTACTCTTGGTTGTACTCCTTATGTCTGCTTTTTTCCCAGGTGACATTCCTATGCATAAGCTGCCTCCTCTCCAACTTTGGGTGGTGAATTCTCTCCTCTCTTTTTAATAGAGACTTTTTTAAGGTTCCTGAAATAGCTGGTACTGCTGGTGGGTTATCAGTCGTTGAATGTATGCCTGCAGTTATCATCCTTGCCCACAAGCGGTATTGCACCATACTATATTGGTCACTGTGTTGTTTCTGAAGGTCAGTTACAATTTGTTGCGTCTTTTCACTCAGCTGTGCTCTTTTTCCAGCTGCTAAAGGCCCATTATCCTGTTTAGATCGTTTATTTGCAGACACTGGCAAATCTTCCTCATCATCTTCAGCAGTACGAGCATCACACCACAAAAGTATCTCAGATGTTGACTGACCCTTATACATTGCATCAATATCATCATTAATACACAACCAAATTTTGGAAGATTGCCGCCCTTCAAAGTAACCGACTTGGAATTTACTAGATATTGCAGGTACTTGGTTGTCAAATTCTTCAATAAGTTTTTCTTTCAGATGATGAATGGTAGAAAATCTATCACAATACTGCAGTCTCCGCGTTTGGAAGTCGTTTTTTTTCTTCTGATTTATGATTTTCACCCGGTACGAATAAGTTTCTTTCACTTTTTCCTTTTCCTCCCGCTGAGCTAACAGTGAAGCTGTTAATTGGTACAACTGTTTTGAGTCCATTGGTGCTTGGATCAAAAAAGGAGTAGCTGTACGAACGGAATTACCATTACCACTAACAGAAATACGAGAATTGCTCGTCATCCCAACCGAAGGGGAATGCTGCCCGCCAAAAATCACACGCGCATGCTCAAGTAAGGCAATTGGTCAAATGACTATCACGTGCTTTGCGAAATTTGCTTGGATACGGCAACTTTGTATAAAAACCCTGTACATTATAATGTATTCACTTACATTGAACTCCAAAGTATATTTATTATTACAATCAATTAAACAATGTTTTTCAAAACTGTGACTTGTGACACTGTGATAGTAATGAATTTGATCGATTATGCATGCTTCAGATCCAAATTCTACATGTGCAGTTTGTGTACAAATATATAGCATGCATGCATGCATAATATTACATATTGAACCGTGTACTATATGTACTATATAAATAAAGCTACATATTTGCAACTAAATGACAATAAATACCCACCATATTTGATACAGTGATTTGCTCATGAGTCATATCAAATGATGCTTTGAGCAAAGCATCTGCTTCCTCCTTGAAATCTTGTTTATAAAAAGGTGGAGGCCTCTCACTATCGTGTAGCATCCCATGCATCCACACACCTGAATCAACAGATTTGGCATAGTTTTGAGTACCTGCATGCACAATGAAAGTACTTTCAGATTCAAATATATATGGCTTTAACAACAAAAATAAACATTTGATTCAATATGTAGTAAACAATGTACGTCATGCATGACTACGTATAATTAGTCCACAAATATATGCATGCATGGTCGGATGGTCATGCATGCATGCACAATGTGTAAATAAATGATTACCATTAAGCTCCGGGAAGTCATATAAATCCTTTGGTACTCCACTAGGACAGTCTGCCAAGTGATTCACCCTAATTCTGTGCTCATTCCAATGCACTAGCTACTCATCCAGTTCGCTCTGCAGGAGTTCTGCACATGTATATGCCAGGCACTGCCTGCAGAATATGATAAAACAAATCATGCATGCAGGCACTTTGAATAACCTTATATAACAAATGTTGCAATTATTACATTTGCATGCCTCGTAGCACTCAGTGGCATGCATACTTGTGGAATGCACTGGATGTGTTTAATTGCTGGTTGGCAACCATATCCTTGAAAATATCAATCCACCAATGTGTTTTTTGACGTCTTAGCTGAGACCACCAACTTTCTATTCACTGTAGAAATAATTAAGAGAACATGCATGCAACAAACAATAGATTAATAATCAGCAAATGAATGTACCATTCAAAAGTGTTCAGAAAACTTACCACATTGGCTTTGGATGGCCCATAAATAAAACTTTTGGATCCATTCAGCTCGTCATTGTGCATGGACCTCAGGGCAATTTGAATAGCAGCCATATCACAATTCTCAGTGCCATAATCATAACGTAGCACTGTGGGACAGCCTGCAAATTGATATTACAAAGAGACGGCGTTTAGACTCTGAGTTTACACACATTTAATTTATCATGCAGAAATGCAATGCACTGAATAATTATTATATACCTTTGATTTGCTCAATGCACTCCAGAAAATAACGTGCTATCACTTTCGGATTCTGTTTTGTAGGTACTACTTTCAACCACAACAACTTCCGCGAGTACCTGAATCAAATATATGAATGCATTATATATGTAATATATAATTATACTCTTGCTGGCAGTATATTGGAAAACAGTTTTGTACCCATCGATGCAACCATGGATCTTAAAGCCATAGGGTGACAGCTTGTCATAACCATCAGTATGCCAAAGATAATTTGGTCCCTAATGCAGATAAATTAAAACTATAAAGACGTTCAACATAATAATTGCCTATAATGCATGCAGTATATTCCTGCATGGTACATATATCATAAATTCATATGCATTCCATATATTGATCACATATACCTTGTTCCTGTATATTCTTCTTTTCAGTCTTCTTTTCTTCCACATTGCAGTCCCGGACGGGTCTTCTTGGTGCAGAATTCTCATTACAGTGCTTCTAAAATTACAAAGCAGTGATTCCAAATTTGTTTCCATAATTATACATGCAGGCTTTGTTCACCTTGTTGTGGAACAGTGGTACTTCTGTCAAAGTCTTTGCCACATAGATCTGTACCCCAGGCAACTCCTTGAAGTCGTCAGCTCTTGCTGAATGGGTATATCATGAATGATAGAAACATGAACTCAAACATGCATAATAATATATCACACTAAACATTTAGGTGGGCTTACCCTGATCAAAAGTTTCACATCTGCTTCAGATGTATTCTGTTTCTTCCGATAGATTCATTCTCCTAAACTGTAATTTCAGCCAGCTAGCACTATATACATGCAAGGCAAACAATCGGCATGCTGTTGGTTGCGGTATGCATGGCCCTTTTATTATAATTCACAACTATACTTATATTCTGCCTCAGAATCATGAAACTGTGTATTCATACGTTTACTAGACTGTATTTTGCTATACCATCAAGTATTCCACACTTAGTCTACTAAGTCAAATTTACCTTCTTTTCAGGCCATGACATTTTTCCAGGGAATAAATGATATCTTTATAGGGTTTCCAAGTATAAAACTCTTTCCTTAGGATATCTGCATCGAAGCAAAAGAATCTAGTAGCTGGAAGCTCAGAACATCGGTCATACACTCGGTTCGTCATGTATTACCATCTAGAGAGTCGCTAGAGAATGCCATTTTCTTAACGAGGGGAGGGCAGCCAATAAGCGCCTTTGGAGTGCTTCTGAAAATGCAGCGCAGTAATAGGCGCCTTCTGGGCATTTCAAAAATCCTTTGGCCCTTGTTCAAAGCAATAAACAAAATCCGAAACTTCGGCGCAACTGCGGAAAATTCTGGAAAGAATTCCGAAACTTCGGTGCAATTGTGGACAATTTTCCGATTCCGAAAAGAATTGTGCAACTTCGGAACAAATTCCGAAAACAAGAGCCCCACGCACTCGAATCACTTGCAAAGCATTGGAGTGTAAGTGCACAGCTGAACATTCATAGAACATACTGTTTATTGTAACTGAACGATTGTTTTGAAATTCTTCTAACTCCTTCCTGTATAAATTCATACTTCTCTATTACTATTATATAAATTCTCTATTATAAGACTTTTCTTCAAATCCATATTATATATATATATATATATATATATATATATATATATATATATATATATATATATATATATATATATATATATATATATATATCGGACGAGCGTTACACACCGGAAGTCCAAATGAAAACAATATAAAAAGATAGATCTGTTGAACTAACCTACAGAGATTTAAAATTGTACTTACAATGCATGAAATTTCCTGCGGCAGCCCCTAAAAATCCAAAACTTCGGTGCAACTGCGGACGATTCTGAAATTTCGGCGCAACTGCGGACATTATTCCGACTGCAGTGTACCTGAGGGCTTCCGCATTCACCTCACCGGAAGTGTCCGGAACGTCCGGAACGATGTCTATATATATATATATATATATATATATATATATATATATATATATGTCAACAACATGGCGGACTTTTAGTGAATTTTGTGTCTTTGCCTCTGTTTTCGTCAACGAAGAATCTTTGAGACCTAAAGATTTGGATTGAGAGTTAATCACGAAGATTCAACTCGCTCCAAGAATTTCCGTGGGCCTTCAATTTTTGGGCTGCCAGAAGGCGGCCCTATATTGTTTTTACTTTCACCGGAAGTGTCCGGAACGTCCGGAACGATGTCAATATATATATATATATATATATATATATATATACATATGTCAACAACATGGCGGACTTTTAGGCGGTAGTCGAAGTCGTTGGTATTATTCAGTGAATTTTGTGTCTTTGCTTCTGTTTTCATCAAGAAGAATCTTTAAGACCTAAAGATTTGGATTGAGAGTTAATCACGAAGATTCAACTCGCTCCAAGAATTTCCGTGGGCCTTCAATTTTTAGAGGTAGAGCGAGTGGTTTAAAGTTGTTGTCTTCATTTTAGAAGTTGTGAAAGGACTCGAAAACTGACAAAAGCTGTTAAGCCGCCTCATCTAACAAGAAAGAGAACTTTGACGAAGAATTTAGGACGGAAACGTTGTTGGAAGGATGATTTTACTGAGACATTGTACCTTACGCTACCTCGGAAGTCCATGGAAACGAAGAAAAGGCTAAAGAAAGCTTCGGAAACAGGTAAGATGAGTGTGGAAAGCCTTTTGTCTTTTAGTTAACCATTATGGAGTACTTGAACGCTCATGTGAAAGTGTGTATGTATACGTGTGTGTTATCTTGTGTATGTGTGTTTGCTTAGGTCCTCTAATAGATACTATGGTTCAACACGTCAGAGAATAGGACGCAGATGTTTGGATGAGAAGAAAACCTTTGAACCGCGAAAGTATGGAAACAACGGGAAGATCCAAAGAAGTTTGGGGAACAGGCAGGTAAGACGAGAGATGAAAGCTCTGTTTGGAATTAGCAAACCGTTTTCAAACGGTTGAACTTGTATGACAAGTGTTTCGGTGAGGTTTAGTGAGAGCAGGCCTTCAGTGGAAAAGAATTTCTTCAAGTAGTTTTTTTGGATATGTTCGCGTTTGTGTATGTTAGCGTAGATGTTGTATACTATGTACCCGTATCTATGTTGTTTGGTGTGTGTGTATGTGTGTGTGTGTGTGTGTGTGTGTGTGTGTGTGTGTGTGTGAGGTATTGAGTATGTATGGTGTTTGTGTGTGTGTGTTTGATACAACATATAGTAGCATGCTGTAGTGGAACCAGGTATGTAGTGAAGAAGTTCCACTGTGTGTGTGTGTGTGCTTTTGTGGTTTCATTGATTATTGTTCTTTCTTTTCATGTTCAAAATATAGACTAAAGCATTGTTTCTGAAGGCCTTTGGTGAAATTGTAAGTGTTTATTTGGATGTTTGTGTGTGTGTGTGTGTGTGTGTGTGTGTGTGTGTGTGTGTGTGTGTGTGTGTGTGTGTGACCTATTTGCAATCACTTGATACACCACATTAGTTATAGTACCATGCTGAAGTGGAACCAGGTGTGTAGAGAAGAGGTTCGGCTGTGTGTGTGTATGTATGTGTCCTTTTGTGGTTTCATTGTTTATTGTTCTTTCTTTTCATGTACAGAATATAGACTGAAGTACTGATTCTGAAGACCTTTGTTGAAATTGTAAGTGTATATTTGGATGTGTGTGTGTGTGTGTGTGTGTATGTGTGTGTATGCGTACGTGTGTGTGTGTGTGTGTGTGTGTGTTTGATTACACACATTTAGCGTGTGTGAGGATGTCCATGTATAGTGAATATTCATGTTTGTATGTACTTCACGTGTGTTTATCACATACTATGCTAATTTATATTGTCCTTTGCAGGAATTTGATACACAGAAAGTATAGTGTATTGTATGCTTATGCGAAGAATCTAACTTGATTCTGAAAAACTACTGTGTACATGTTTTCTATAATTGACTGTATTATGCATGGATTTATAATTTGTTGAAATACTGTTATATATCATTTTGATTTTATTGTAATGGTTTATTAATGATTAGTATGTAAATAATGTCATGAATATAATAATATATACAATTATACTGTAGAATTATAATGTATATAAATTAATATATAATAGGAATAAATAAGAGAGAGTTAAGAATAATAATAACATTAATAAAAGGAATAAATGATGAAGTTTTACTTGGAAAATGTTATTGCTGCCATGTGTGCTGGTTGTTGGTTGCCTACATGGTTAGAAAAGGAACATAAAATATATTAAATAGACATGCTGAAAGAGTACGTAGTACACACACACACACACACACACACACACACACACACATACACAAACACACATACACAAACACACACATGTATACATACACACACATGCACACACACAACCACACACACACACACACACACACACACACACACACACACACGTATACACACACACACACACACACACACACGTGTACACACACACACACATGCACACACACACACACACACACACACACACACACACACACACACGTGTACACACACACACACACACACACACACACACACACACACACACACATACACACACACACACACGCACACACACATACACACACACATTTTATAATTATACATCACTACACAAAGCCACGTATTACTCAGGGATCTTTCAATTCTAGATCTGTGAGGATAATCTCCAAGTGATTCGAGTTTCCAGGGCCGTAGGCGGCCCACGAGTTTTTTAAACTCGAATCACTTGTTAGAGGTAGAGCGACTGGTTTAAAGTTGTTGTCTTCGTTTAAGAAGTTGTGGAAGGAGTCGAAAACTGACAAAAGCTGTTAAGCCGCCTCATTCAACAAGGAAGAGAACTTTGACGAAGAATTTAGGACGGAAACGTTCTTTGAGGGATGATTTTACTGAGACATTGTACCTTATGCTACCGCGGAAGTCCATGGAAACGAAGAAAAGGCTAAAGAAAGCTTCGGAAACAGGTAAGATGAGTGTGGAAAACTTTTTATCTTTAGTTAACCGTTATGGAGTGCTTGAACGCTCATGTGAAAGTGTTTTAACGATGTTTAGTATGAGCAGGTCTTTAATAAAATAGTTTGTCAATGTGTTTTCGTGGATATGTTCACGTACATGTGTGTAGTCTTGTGTATGTGTGTTTGCTTAGGTCCTCTAACCATAGATACTATGGTTCAACACGTCAGAGAATAGGACGCAGATGTTTGGATGAGAAGAAAACCTTTGAACCGCGAAAGTATGGAAACGACGGGAAGATCCAAAGACGTTTGGGGAACAGGCAGGTAAGACGAGAGATAAAAGCTCTGTTTGGAATTAGCAAACCGTTTTCGAACGGCTGAATTTGTATAACAAGTGTTTTGGTGAGGTTTTGTGAGAGCACGCCTTCCGTTAAAAAGGAATTTCTTTCGTTTTTGGATATGTTCGCGTTTGTGTATGTTAGCGTAGATGTTGTATACTATGTACCCGTATCTATGTTGTTTGGTGTGTGTGTGTGTGTGTGTGTGTGTGCATGTGTGTGTGTACTTGTGTGTGTGTGTGTGTGTGTGTGTGTGCAGATGTGTGCATTCGTCTGTGACTGTGTGTGTGTGTGTGTGTGTGTGTGTGTGTGTGTATGTGTGTATGTGTATAGAGGGGTGTCACTGTGTGTATGTGTGTGTGTGTGTGTGTGTGTGTGTGTGTGTGTGTGTGTGTGTGTGTGTGTGTGTGTAGGTAGTGGTAGTGTGTATATATATTTATGTGAATTGTGTGTGCATGTATATATTGCATGGCTAGGTGTGTGTGTGTGTATGTGTGTCAGTGTGTGTGTGTGTGTGTGTGAGTGTGTGTGTCACCTATTTACAATCACTTGATACACCATATTGGTTATAGCAGCATGATGTGGTAGAACCAGTGGTGTAGTGGAGGTTTGACTGTGTGTGTATGTATGTGTCCTTTTGTGGTTTCATTGTGGTTTTATTGTTCTTTCTTTTCATGTTCAGAATATAGACTGAAGTACTGATTCTAAAGGTCTTTGGTGAAATTGTAAGTGTATATTTGAATGTGTGTGTGTGTGTTGTGTTTGTGTTTGTGTGTGTGTGTGTGTGTGTGTGTGTGTGAGTGTGTGTGTGTGTGTGTGAGTGTGTGTGTGTGTGTGAATTTTCCTGATCTCTTTCATTTTTCTAGAGGGAGACAGTGGGTGTGCATAAAACACGCGAATTTTACTTACAACTTTTTCAATTTCATCAACTTTTTCGTTTCTCTATTATGTATAGAGAAAAAGAGAGCAAATTTGATATTCATATATGCACACACATATGTATACACAAGTACACACACATGCACACATATACACATGTACACTCGTATTCACACATGTGCACACACACACACACACACACACACACACACGTACACATGTACATACACATGTGCGTGCACACACACACAAGTACACACGTACACATACATGTGCACACACACACATGCACACACATGTGCACATATGCTCACAATAAATGTTCAAACACATGCAGATGTACACAAAAGTTAAACAATTCTATTACTGTCATAGGTACATTGTTTGCCAATATTGAACTCACTAGTAGTTCCTTCTCGGTAACTGCCTTTCTCTCCTGTGAACATGAAGATATAACATAATTTATAACAGAGGACATTACCGAAATACACGAATACTCACATGCATGTAGAAAAACAGGCATGTAAAAACATATCATAGTATCAAATAATAGTATATACATAATATATACATTCTAATCTTATGCAAGTCGTGCAGGTTCTCTTACATTGTAGTCTTTTTTGAATTTTATCTACAAACAATAGTATAAATAAGGAATATAAGAATAAATTTGATTTATGAAAGTCAAAACCAGTGATTTATAACACAAAAACAAAGCATTGCCAAGGTGAGAAGTTCATTTTTCATAATTTTGTGAGCATGCAAGAACATGGAGATGCATGCGATAGAATAAGTATTAAACTTACATATATGCACACACAAGTTGAAAAGATTTCCTACAGCAGAGAATAAACTAAATTAAGCACAATGCTAACCTATAGAGTGTAAAACTCTTACCATTAGCCCCAAGACAAAACCGGGAACTACAAGTTGCAGCAGCAAGTGTATTGCTGCTGCAACCAACATCTATTAGTGTGGCAAGTACAATAATATATAGAGCGAAATTCGAAATAGACACATTATACACTTTTAACGTTGTAGTAGGCTTTGAACGTACCACAAAAACGAGAGATATTTCGACCATTGTCAGAGCCAGCCGCAAATGAAATAAAATCCCGCGGAGAATGCGCGCTATGGAATTTCAGACAATTCGCCCCTGTTCTTCATTGAAAAGCCGTTGTTGACTGGTCCTTTGATTGTCTTTGTATTCCTTTGTGTTTCTAAGCGCATTTGTCGGATTTGACAAAGTCTCGTAATACTGCGGAGCATGGTAAGCAAGTTTTTGTTCCTTTTCTTGCATTGTGCGGTGGAATTGTTGCATAACCATGCATTGGGGTCAAAGGTTGATAGTTGCGACAGAACACGTTGGCCACGGGTCTGTGATAATTGCTAGGACTAGTATATACAGATATTTAGTTTCGTTGGGTGTCGTTCTTCAGTCGTCTGTGCCTTCGTAAGGTTTGTACCTTTACGTGTGGAGGTAGTAAGTGTCTTTGTGTGTATTTGTGGGGTGTGATTTCCTTTGTTATTAGACTACTGTGTCTCAGTGTGCCTTTGGAAGCTTTATGTTTAGAGACAGCATGTGTTAATTGTGTGTATACATTGCTTTGTGGGAGTGTGGTGTGTGTGTGTGTGTGTGTGTGTGTGTGGATTTATGAGTTTATGTATGTAGGATTAAGTGGAACAAGGCCTGCAACGTTTGCTTAAGGTGTCCAGCCATGGGGTAAAGTGGAGTAACTTAGGAACACATACCGTACGCATACAAACTTTCGCGGTTTTCGCGGTTGAACTCAGCTTCCGCGAAAATTTAGTACCGCGAATATTGATATACATATATAGCAATAATAAAAAAGTACCAGGATTGCAATAAAGGACCGCTGGAACAGAAGACAATGCACAACAAACGAGTAATTAAAGGAATGCCACAGCGCAAGAGTTTATAGTCCGTGGAAGGGTATTCAGTTGCCGGATTCCGTCAGGATGTCGATCAAGTCTTACTTCGCCCCCGTGAAGAGGTCCGAGCCAACAGATAACCTGGAAGAGGTTCTTCCAGTTTCTACCGCGCAAGCTGTTCGCAGAGATTGAAGAGGCGTCATCATCAAAGAAGCGAGGAGCTTATGGCAAGCTCTCTGCTGAAACTAGAGCCAAAATAGCCAAATATGCGGCCGAGAATGGCATTGCGGCAGCTATTCGCCATTACGAAGTAGAAGAAGGCTTGTACCTGAAGGAGAGCACGGTCCGAGGGTGGAAGAAAGACCACTGTTTAACCATTGCCAGAATCAGTAGAAGTCAAGATGGCAGGGAACCTGACGTGAAAGAACCGATTAAACAGGCTCCAGGTCATCCACTGCTGCTAGGTCAAGAAGTGAAAGAGAAAGCTAAAGCGGTAATCCTGAATATTAGGGATAGTGGAGGAGTCATCAATAACTCAGTTGTTATTGGAATCATCAAGGGGATAATCAGGGATAGTTATAGCAATCTCCTTGTCGAAAATGGTGGTCCTCTACAAATTGATAAGCCGATTGCAAGAAGACTCCTGGGCAGGCTGAACTTTGTAAAGAGAAGGGGATCAACCAAAGCCAAGCTGATACCGGAGGATTTCTCTCAACTTAGGGATCAGTTTTTATCCGACATAAGGACCATTGTTCATTTTGACAACATTCCACCAGGCCTCATCTTGAACTGGGACCATACAGGCATAAATTATGTGCCCATGTCTTCATGGACACTGGAAACGAAAGGAGCCACAAAAGTCCCGATTGCTGCTATTGACGACAAACGGCAAATTACAGCGGTTTTTACTTGTTCTATGCGTGGAGACTTTTTACCTCCATAGTTGATTTATGCTGGGAAAACACCTGCATGCCTTCCAAAGACCATAAAATTCCCGGTGGACTGGCACGTCATGTACACCCTTCATCACTGGGCCAATGAGAG
The DNA here is from genome assembly GCA_963170055.1 of Halisarca cf. caerulea. Taxonomy (NCBI): domain Eukaryota; kingdom Metazoa; phylum Porifera; class Demospongiae; order Chondrillida; family Halisarcidae; genus Halisarca; species Halisarca cf. caerulea. The sequence continues at coordinate 7,593,904 of CAUJGJ010000397.1, forward strand.
CACCATGCTCGAGTACATACACACCATACTGATTCCATATCTTCACAAGACGAGACAGGAGTATGGACTGCCATCAACTCACCCAGCATTGGTGATTTTTGATCAATTCAAGGGGCAGTTGACAGATACGTTTTTGCAAGTCCTAGAATCTAACAACATTGTGGTTGCTAAAGTGCCACCACACTGTACTGGTCGTCTACAACCACTTGACCTTAGCATAAACAAACCTGTGAAGGACATTTTAAGATCAAAGTTTCAGTCTTGGTATGCAGACCAAATCACCCGACAGCTGAAAGTGTCATCTCAAGTAAAGCCTGTTGACCTTCAACTCTCGGTGATGAAGCCATTGGGAGCAAGGTGGCTGATAGAAACAGTAACTGAAATTGAAAGCCGTAAAGAGCTAGCCATTAATGGCTTCCACAATGCAGGCATTTATGATGCAGTTGCAGATGTTCTGCCTGCATGATCTATATAGCTCCTAACCTATAGCTACAGTATATAGTACATTTATTTTCAAATTGTTTTAATTTATTTAAACTTCTAATAGTAGTACATATTGTGGTTACCGTAATACATACTAGGTGTTGTCTGGTATATACTGTATTATTACATGGTATATGCTTTATGCATGCGATCATGATTCTGTCAGTGATTTTTTGTGTTACTCTCTAATTTCGCTCAATATCATTGCATGTAAGAACGCAAATCATCAATTTAACAAGTAAACTCTTCAAACTTGATTTTTTTTAAGAAATCTAACTTAAAGTCTAACATCTATGAAAACAACTCCAAACTACAGTTCTCAAAGCACTTTACAATGTGAGAGCGCATCTCTTCCTGTAAATACTCTCTGCTGCTGGGGTCTTCCCCAAAAGCAAGGGATGTAGCCATAGCTATGGCAAAGGGTCCACAGTCACTCCCACCTTTCTGCCTCTGGCATCTTGCATGTTGAATTGCCTCCAATCTGCATCGGAAGTTCGTTTGGACAATGCTAGTATCTTCACTATTAAGGGAAGAGTACAAACTGTCATATACACGCACAGTTTTTCCATTAGATTCACTAGCTGCCACAATCCAGTGATTTCCTTTAATGTGCATTATCTGTAAAGCACCTGATGTTGGGCGACTATGCGCTTGATTTTGCAACACTCAATCGCAAACCGTTTATGAGTGGAAACTGCATCTTGATAAGGCGCTGTGCGAAGTTTAAGTGCTGGTCTTCAAGCAACTCACCATCTGTGAGCATATGACGATCCCTAAATGTCAAAACTATGTCTTGACAGCGTAACCATTGATCAGAAGGCTGAGGCTGTTGAGCTGTCTGTTCCCCCAATTTAGTACTAGGCAGGTCCGATAGCACATTTGGCTGATGCCTCTGGGAAAGTTCCTTCATAGGTTTTGCTACAGGCTCCTGGGAAAGGTCCTCTGTAGGTTCTGTTGCAGGCTCCTGAGGAAGGTCCTCTGTAGGTTTTGCTACAGGTTCCTCGGGAATATCCTCTGTAGGTTTCGCCGCTGCAGGTTCTTCAGACTCAGTGGTGTCTCTAGAAATGCCTGCTGAACGCTTCTCGGGCAACAACTTCTTTAGTAATATGCATTGCATGATTTCCTTAATACGATGCCTTGCCTTTTCCTCCAAATCACCAGAGCCTTCAAATATCAGTGAACATGGGATTTCTAGTCCACCCTGGGGTAAATCCTCACTCCTTTTCCTTTGACCAGTGACAGAGCAGGTGATTCTTCCATCACGACGTAAAAATAGCGAGCAGACGCAAGAAATCTTCCGTGGAACATGGCCCACAGTGCTATTCGAAGAGGATTGAACAGCAACAGCATACGGGTCTTCTCTGTTTCCAAATTCCCGTACGCAGTAGAGAATCTCTCCTACATATGGACTCCAGGATGCTCCATAAACATGAAATCCACGAACACAACTTTCAATCTCAAACATTTTTACTACAATACTTCGAAAAGGCTAGCAATAAACTTCACACTTTCTACTGATCTCACTTTAATGTCGAGACGTTCATTAGCGCCTCCGAAGTTGTTGTCTTGCACCGCTGGTTCAAGCAACAGCTTTCTCCAACTCTATCACAAGTATTGTAGCGAACGTGCATCCTTAAACATAAAGTTGTGGCAGAACAGTAGCTAAAACAACAGGGAAGGCTTTGCCACATAGACAAGACGAGAGCGACTTGCGCTACGATGGCCATTATAATTCGGAAATAGTAAATGTGAAAAGTTAATTAATTACTTCTAGCATAGCAACCGCGAAAGTTTAGTCCCGCGAAAGTTTGTGCGCGTACGGTAGGTAAGTTAGAACAGGGCCTGTATCCTTTGCTATGATTAAGCTGCCCAGCTATACTTACCCCTGCTGAATGCCCAATTTACGGAGATATTACTGGCCAAAATTGTACTTGTAGTTTACTATTGACGCTGCTTTTACTCGGCTGTTCCAAGTTGCCCAGGCGTTCCAAGTTACCCAGCCTTACCCTAGCTACTTGCCACTGTTAAACGCTGAATTCAAGTAGGCATTGCAGAGTCAAATTCAGCATACTTCTTTTTAATTCGGCCGCTCCAAGTTACCCAGATTCACTTTACAATGCATATATGTTTCGTTATGAGTGAATATAGATCTTGTGTGTGTGTGTGTGTGTGTGTGTGTGTGTTTGTGTGTGTGTGTGTGTGTGTGTACGTGTGTGTGTGTGTGTGTGTGTGTGTGTGTGTGTGTGTGTGTGTGTGTGTGTGTGTGTGTGTGACCTATTTACAATCACTTGATACACCACATTGGTTATAGTACCATGCTGCAGTGGAACCAGGTGTGTAGTTTAGAGGTTCGACTGTGTGTGTGTGTGTGTATGTGTGTGTGTGACCTATTTACAATCACTTGATACACCATATTGGTTATAGTACCATGTTGGCAGTGGAACCAGCTATGTAGTGAAGACATTCTACTGTGTGTGTGTGTGTGTGTGTGTGTGTGTATGCATGTGTGCTTTTGTGGTTTCATTATTTATTGTTCTTTCTTTTATGTTCAGATTATAGAGTAAAGCATCGATTCTGAAGGCCTCTGGTGAAATTGTAACTATTTTTTGGGTTAGGTTTTGGGTAACCCTATATTGTTTTTACTTTCACCGGAAGTGTCCGGAACGTCCGGAACGATGTCAATATATATATATATATATATATATATATATATATTAGGCAATCCAGATAAAAAATAAAAATCGCACAATTTCGATTAATTATAAATATATCAGTGACATACCTGCTCATACAAATATTCACACAGTTTAAATTCGTCTCGTTCGTAGAATCGCTGTGAAGCAGCGCTTTAAAATCACAAATCAGGGAGTCAAGAAACGCAACAGAAACACACCAAAAACGTGTTCATGCACGCACAGGAATCAACGCCGGATTTGATAATAATATTCATTCATAATAATTAATCACACAAAAATTACACAAAACGACAGAAATAGGAAGGAAAAATGTTACTATAGTAACTGGCGGGATCTTCAGCTTAAGCAAGCTCTGGTGAAGGATGTCCTTGAGTCTTGGTGAGCTAATTGAAAGAATAAGGAAAATACTTGGTGAATAGATCTAGATCAACACTGCACTTTATTAACTATATCTGCTTCCAGATTGCTCTGATTACATGAAAGAAAGCTGCAGCAGTAAGCAATGAATATTATATTCCACTTCTATAGTACTACTGTAAATATGGGTTATTTTTTATCCAATATAGATGCAGTAGTGCTTGTTAGCACTGAGTCTGATCTGCCTGAATTCAGCCGCAAGGGTGAATCGTTTCAAAGTACACCACAAAAAAGGCCTGTAAAAACAATAGCCTTTGATTTGGGTAGGTTGTAAACTGGTAATGTCATGAGTCAATATTAAGTACAGTCTATGAGTCTACTGCCACGTTCGTGCGCAGATGATACCACTTTTGTGGTTGACAGCCCTGTCTGTAAGAAACAGCGGAATGCATCAGACTATACTGGTAGGAAATCAAACGTAATAATTGAATATGTTCTTTAAGCTATCTCTTTGTACCAGTTTATATATCCTCATACACAGATGATGATACCTCCTGCAACATGGTGCCTGACAGCCCTTACAGCGAATGCCAGGAGAATGTGTTAGAAAATAACGGTAACCAAATTACAGTATGCATTCATGTAAAATGCTATGCAATGTAGATACACAAGTTTTCCATTTAGGGACGAAGGAGAGTACTGCTGGCCCAGACATAATAGTACTATCTGATGGTAAGTAAGGCAATTAGCTTGGTGTGCATGCACAAGATGATTGTAGTCGCATGCATGTACGTATATTATATGACATATATTTAAAGGTGAGACCAGCTCTGATTCTGATGCAACTACATGTGGCAATCCATGGAGTGAAAATGAACAATTTTCTGGGCTTTGGGTCCCATGCTCATTTAATGAGTCAGAAGATCAGGATCTCTTTGAATATAAAAGAACTACGATCACTACTGGGTGCAAGCAGTAGACATGATGATGGAATATGGTTCTCCAAGCGTAAATCCAATGGATTATGCAGACCAAAAATTTAAAAGAAAAAAGGGAGGATCTGTACCACTACCATACAATATCAATCAAGAGATATAATGCATGTATGTACATCTACAGCTGCTTTTAATTAGCAACATTTAATTCAGTACTATAGCCTTGAGTTTTTAACATGCAGAATCTATATAATATTCATTTTAGAAAATTCACAAGTACCAATAAGTGATGAACTTATAATTCATATATATCAATTTAAATGACTTAATTCATCCAATTTCTGCATGTATAATTAATGTATGCCATGCAATATAACATCCATTAGTGCTGCATGATATAATATCTTATAATGGTTAATTTGATGACATGCATGCATTTTGTGCATATATTTAGGGCACCCGAACACTTCCAAACTACATGTACCATTTCTAGAAGAGCAAGGAATAAGTGTGCAGGCAGCAACTGAGTTTTTAAAAGGAACGAATTCCATCAAATTGGTCAACAAGCCAAAAGTTGGCTTATATCTAAACTTAATGACAGTCCACCGTGCCAACTGCCCTAATGTATCCACTTGGGAATTTGGTAGAAGGATCAGAGAGATGGATCCGTGGTTAGAAGAAAGCACAAAAAGCCCAAAGACGGCATATGTCAAAGTTAAAAGGCTTTTTACAAGAAGGCAAAAGGCTGATCACAACGAAACAGTACTATATGGCACTAAATCTACATCAACCGAGAATCTTGCAAGGTTGAAAACTGTGTCAACACAAACCTGCACCAGCACAAAAAAGGCTCACCTTCCCAACGAAGACAGAAAGATTTTTCGGAGCATCAAAAGACAAAATTCACGCTTGAAGACACGTGTGGACCTGTTAAAGGCAAAGTATCACAAACTGCAGGTGGCACATACAAGTATCTGTAGAGAAAATGAAAAATTACTTAAGCTGGTTAATAAAGCAAGCAGAAAGCTACAACTAGCAACAAATGCAAGTCAAAAGAAAGTGAAAATGGTACAAAACCAGAGAAGAAAATCTCTGAAAAGGAAAAACAAAGCAGTAAACAGACTAAAGAGCAATATTATGTCACTACAGAAGAATCTTCAAAGTTCTAAACAGCAGGTATACACATTAGGTGACATTAACAGTCATCTAAAAAAACAAAACAAAAATATATTTTTTGAAATGAACAAACTGGAAGAAAAGATAGAAGAGGAGCAGGCACATGTTGAAGAGCTGGCAAATCACAATGCAGCAACCACTAGCAGTGGTCCAATTAATACAAAGGATGGCAAGACCTATAGTACAAAAATACGAACGCTATATTACACACTACTGGCAGAGAGACTACCACCAGCAAAAATAGAAAACATTATTAAAACAGTGCTGAAATCATTTTGTCCACAAATTGAAGTTGACACCATGCAACTTCCCAAAAAATCTATGGCAGCAAACATGCGAAAGAAGGAATTGCCTACCATTGCCATCGCTCATAATGCTAAGTCAATAGCAGAACAAAAGGATCAAGGAATACATTTGAATACAGATGGCACTACACTGAACCAGAGGAAGTTAAATGCCTATCTAGGAAATGGAATGGTGTTGGGAGTAGAGGAAGTGGTAGATGGATCTGCCTCTGCGTCACTTGAGGAACTATCCCGCATTCTTCTTAAGATCAAAGAAGTTGGTATAGCACTACAAATAGAGGGAGCAGAAGCCATAGACACAAACTTGATCAAATCAGTAATGTCAGATCAGGCATCTTCCCAAAAGAAGTTCAACAATCTGCTACAAGGTCAAACTAAGTCACCTTTGATACAAGCTTTCTGTGGAATGCACCTAGGAGTAAATCTACAAGCAGCTGCTACAAAAGCCACTAAGAAGATCCGAAAAGAGCACATAGAAGCTAATAAAGATGCAAAAACCTCATCATCTCCTGGATACACTAGTGTATGCTATATGTAAACTATTGGGCCACCTAGACAGCTCTCCTGAATATGGGCATGGAGTTGAAAAGTTCCCCGAGTATGTTGAAACTCTATTACACGATGCCAAAGAACTTGAAGACATCCAGGATGAAAAAATACAGGAACTATCGGGAGTTATTGGTACTAAATTTGACAGGCAAGTGGGAAATAGATACTTTGTAACCACTCATAATGCAGGAAAGGTTTTGTTCATAGCTCCAACTGCAATAAAGTATCTTACTGAATTGAAGAGCATGAAGCAGTTGAATGTACTAGAAAGTGAGGTTCTAATGAGGCTTCAGGATCCTTTTGAAATAGTAGAATTGCAACTTCAGGGGTTGCTGTTTTCAAATATTTATGCAGACTTGATGTGCCTACTAAAATCAACAAAACTGAACAAAAAGTTGCTGGACATGAATTATCACTATTTAGAACTCCAGAGATTCCTAGAAAAGATACACACAGCACCAAGACTTCTTCTTGATTGCAGTTTGAAATGTTTTCCCTCTGAGGTAGCACTGCACGGTAGTGATCCCACATTAAATCACAGACTACACAAGAGATCATTGATCCTACATGAAAGATTACACAAAGTCCCTGAAGACCACATCAATGCCATATTAACTCCACTAATCAAAGCAGTCTCTAATGAAATGCTTCAGAAATTGTTACAGTATCGTGCTGATCAGCTACCAGGAGGACGACTGTGGAATCCACCACAAATTGTGAAGGAATTGTGCCGAGACATTCAGCCAACAAATGATTTATGTGAAAGTGTGTTGGGGCTTAATGACTGGATACACCAACAAAGTGCCAACTACAGCCAACGCACAGTCACAACATTAGTGCAAATTAAAAGGAACTCCACTATACCTTGGTTTTTAAAACAAGGGGAAGAATTCCAGGATCAGGTAATCAAATTGGCAAGAAAACGCGCCCATACCATCAATGATGAAGAGAATGCATTGAAGAAAGCTAGGAAGGAGAGAAGACAAAAAACATATCAAGAAAAGAAAGAAAAAATGGCAGTAAGACAATACAAGAAATCACAAATGGACAAAAATGATTTAAAAAAGGCACTTACCAATATATCAAATTTTAGGACAGTCAGCAACATGAAGGCAACAAAGGATGTTCTTTGTAGCCAAATGATACTGAAAGGCATGGAGTATAAAGGAAAATCTGTAGAAGACATGACATGTACCTTGACAAAGATGGACAACATTGATGAGTTGAAAGGGAGAAAAATTAAGCACAATTTAGAGGAGGATGATGGGCAGATTACATCATTTCCTGCCACAGTTGTTGCAGTAGACCCTGAAGTTCTCATAAAATACGAAGGAGATGAAGAGAACTATATATGGACTCAAGAGGAGATATTAAAAGACATTGAAAATGGTGACATTACTCTAGAGTAGAATTTATTCTTCAGTCAATAGTGATGATCGGTCGAGTACTCGGTCGAGTATCTACGGTTGAGCAAACTAGATGTTGCGTTATATTAGGGTGACCACACTCCACGGATACCGGAATGAATGGACGACATTGCGCAAGACATTCGCCACGAGATTGCAAATATTGCAGCGTAAGAACTTATAATTAGACATCGCTGACAGCGGTTAGAAAGCGCATTAGTGATTTAATTTAATACAAAAGGTTAGTATACATGTAAAGGTACGATAGTATGTCTGAAGCATATGCATATATTTAAAACCAGGTATAAGAGACTGCATCGAAAAAAATGAGGTAGATGAATTTTCAAAAGAAGTGTCTTTAAAGATCCTAAACATTTACAAATACAACGCTTCAATCGGCACTTATAAGGCTATACTAAAATGCCTCAATAGCCGTAAAAAATATAATCGTAGACTTTACCTTTAGGGTGCTGTGGCACATGAACCACTTCTTCCCCAAAAATGCTCCACTTACGTGGCTTGCATTTTGCGTTAATGCGCGCGATAGATCGCGTTTATTGGATTGCCTGTATATATGTCAACAACATGGCGGACTTTTAGGCGGTAGTCGAAGTCGTTGGTATTATTCAGTGAATTTTGTGTCTTTGCTTCTGTTTTCGTCAACGAAGAATCTTTAAGACCTAAAGATTTGGATTGAGAGTTAATCATGAAGATTCAACTCGTTCCAAGAATTTCCGTGGGCCTTCAACTTTTAGAGGTAGAGCGAGTGGTTTAAAGTTGTTGTCTTCATTTTAGAAGTTGTGAAAGGACTCGAAAACTGACAAAAGCTGTTAAGCCGCCTCATTTAACAAGGAAGAGAACTTTGACGAAGCATTTAGGACGGAAACGTTGTTGGAAGGATGATTGTACTGAGACATTGTACCTTACGCTACCTCGGAAGTCCATGGAAACGAAGAAAAGGCTAAAGAAAGCTTCGGAAACAGGTAAGATGAGTGTGGAAAGCCTTTTGTCTTTTAGTTAACCATTATGGAGTACTTGAACGCTCATGTGAAAGTGTTTTAACGACGTTTAGTATGAGCAGGTCTTTAATAAAATAGTTTCTCAATGTGTTTTCGTGGATATGTTGGCGTACGTGTGTGTAATCTTGTGTATGTGTGTTTGCTTAGGTCCTCTAACCATAGATACTATGGTTCAACACGTCAGAGAATAGGACGCAGATGTTTGGATGAAAAGAAAACCTTTCAACCGCGAAAGTATGGAAACAACGGGAAGATCCAAAGAAGTTTGGGGAACAGGCAGGTAAGATGAGAGATGAAAGCTCTATTTGGAATTAGCAAACCGTTTTCGAACGGTTGAACTTGATTCATTGATTATTGTTCTTTCTTTTCATGTTCAGAATATAGACTAAAGCATTGTTTCTGAAGGCCTTTGGTGAAATTGTAAGTGTTTATTTGGATGTTTGTGGGTGTGTGTGTGTGTGGGTGTGTATATGTGTGTCACTGTGTGTGTGTGTGTGTGTGTATGGGTGTGGGTGGGTGTGACCTATTTACAATCACTTGATACACCACATTGGTTATAGTACCATGCTGAAGTGGAACCAGGTGTGTAGAGAAGAGGTTCGGCTGTGTGTGTGTATGTATGTGTCCTTTTGTGGTTTCATTGTTTATTATTCTTTCTTTTCATGTTCAGAATATAGACTGAAGTACTGATTCTGAAGACCTTTGGTGAAATTGTAAGTGTATATTTGGATGTGTGTGTGTGTGTGTGTGTGTGTGTGTGTGTGTGTGTGTGTGTGTGTGTGTGTGTGTGGTTGTGTGTGTGTGTGTACATGTATGCGTATGTGTGTATGTGTGTGTGTGTGTGTGTGAGTGTGTGGTGTGTGTGTGTGTGTAAAAATAGCTATCCCATAATGTCTTCCATATTACAAAAAATTTAGAAATCTCAATTTGCCTCCTATCCCCTAATTGTGTATGCAGCCCTGATGTGTACCTCTATTAATGTATGTGTCTTCAGTGGTTGTGGGGGGGTGCATGGTGTGTGTGTGTGTGTGTGTGTGTGTGTTTGATTACGCACATTTAGCGTGTGTGAGGATGTCCATGTATAGTGAATATTCATGTTTGTATGTACTTCATGTGTGTTTATCACATACTATGCTAATTTATATTGTCCTTTGCAGGAATTTGATACACAGAAAGTACAGTGTATTGTATGCTTATGTGAAGAATCTAACTTGATTCTGAAAAACTACTGTGTACATGTTTCTATAATTGACTGTATTATGCATGGATTTATAATTTGTTGAAATACTGTTATATATCATTTTAATTTTTATTTTATAGTAATGGTTTATTAATAATTAGTATGTAAATAATGTCATGAATATAATAATATATACAATTATACTGTAGAATTATAATGTATATAGATTAATATATAATAGGAATAAATAAGAGAGAGTTAAGAATAATAACACACACACACACACACACACACACACATACACAAACACACATACACAAACACACACATGTACACATACACACACATGCACACACACAACCACACACAGCACATGCATATAGTACAATATATGCACATGTGTATATACATCTTAACTCACCATCATTTCCCTAACAGATTCTATGTTTTCTTCCTTGAACCATAGTATCTATGGTTAGAGGACCTAAGCAAACACACATACACAAGATTACACACACGTACGCAAACATATCCACGAAAACACATTGACAAACTATTTTATTAAAGACCTGCTCATACAAAACATTGTTAAACACTTTCACATGAGCGTTCAAGCACTTCATAATGGTTAACTAAAGATAAAAGGCTTTCCACACTTATCTTACCTGTTTCCGAAGCTTTCTTTAGGCTTTCTTCATTTCCATGGACTTCCGCGGTAGCGTAAGGTACAATGTCTCAGTAAAATCATCCTTCCAAGAACATTTCCGTCCTAAATGCTTCGTCAAAGTTCTCTTCCTTGTTGAATGAGGTGGTGTGATGTTTTGGCGTTTGATGTTTTGTGACACTAGAAAATTTGGACTTGCATGTTTAGATGTTATTTACATTGTTGTTCCCAATGACCTATGGCCTGTTCTATGTCTATAAAAGGCTGTACTCTTTTTGACATTGCAACCATGATTGAGAACTGAACCCCGTTCATTTGAAGTGTTCGAACATAACACGTTTTTTTGGCGACGAGGATGTCCGCTGTATTTGGTCAAGTTGGGGAGTACAACAAGGATGAGGAAGACTGGCTATCATATGTGGAGCGACTTGAACATTTTTTCAAAGCAAACAAAATCGAAGGGAAGCAACGGCTGTCTGTGTTCCTGTCGACGATTGGAGCGCCCACGTACAAAGTTTTAAAGAGTCTGGTAGCACCCAAGAAACCTGGCGACGAAGACCTGGGTACCCTTACTGAGGCACTACAAGGATATTATAGCCCCAAGCCTTCGCAGACAATGCAGAGATTTAAGTTCCACAGCAGGAATCGCCTTCCGGGAGAATCGATCACCGAGTATGTTGCCCATTTGCGTAGCTTGTTGGCAAATTGCGAGTTCGGGACCTTTTGGGACGACATGCTGCGAGACCGGTTGGTTTGCGGGATTGAAGACTCAGCTATTCAGAAGAGATTGTTGTCCGAACGTACATTAGATTTCCAGAAAGCTTTGGATATCGCCGCGTCAATGGAAGCCGCCAGTCGGGATGTCAAGAGCATGGGTGTTGATTCCGTTCGTCAGCCCATATCAGTACACAAGATGTCATCACGCCGAGTTCCTCTTCTGAAGAGTTCATCGGCTTCAGCTTGTTATCGCTGCAACGGGAAGGACCATTCCCCAAACAACTGTATTTATCGTGAGTACAGTTGCCATTTTTGCAAGAAAAAGGGCCATCTAAAGAAAGCTTGTAACAAATTACGTAATCGAGGAAACGTCAAGCGACTTGATGATGAATCTTCACGTTAAGTGACGTCAGCGGGTGAACCTGGTGAAGAATATACCTTATTTACTCTGTCAGGTGGAAGAAGCAAGCCCCTCACAGTTAACCTCACAGTGGATGGCACTCCTCTGTCGATGGAAGTGAACACTGGTTCATCGCGGTCCATAATCTCGGAAGCGACATTTCACAAATGTTTTCCTGAGAAGTTGCTAAGCCAGAGTCTTGTTAGGCTGAGGACGTATAGTGGTAATGAAGTCACTGTGTGTGGAGAGCTCTCAGTTATGGTTGAGTACAAAGAGCAGAAAGTCACCTTACCTCTACTGATTGTCAAGGTCCAGCAAGGTGTCATTCAGCCAGTGGATTTTGCTGACTGGGCTGCACCAATTGTACCTGTCCTGAAGAGTGACAAGTCCTCTGTTCGCATCTGTGGTGACTTTAAAGTCACTGTTAACAAATTCACCAAAGTCGACCGCTACCCCATTCCCAAGGTAGATGAGTTGCTGTCAACATTGGCTGGTGGTAAGCTATTCACCAAATTAGACTTGACACAGGCATATCAACAAGTTTGCCTGGATGAGGAGTCAAGGAAAATGGTGGTAATCAACACACACAAAGGTTTATTTCAATTTAATTGTATGCCTTTTGGTATCTCCTCAGCGCCTGGTATCTTCCAGAGGGTGATGGAATCTCTCTTGCAGGGTATTCCTCACGTAGTTGTATACCTTGATGATATTCTGATCACTGGTAAAAGTCATGAGGAGCATCTTGCTTGTCTGAAGGAAGTCCTGTCTCGGTTGGAAAAGTCTGGTCTACACCTTAAGAAAGAAAAATGCCATTTCTTCCAGGAAGAGGTTGAATACTTGGGATTCAAGATTGATGCTCAGGGTATTCATCCCACATTAGCGAAGTTGGAAGCTATCAGAGAAGCCCCCTCACCTGGAAATGTGTCGGAGTTAAAGGCATATCTGGGATTACTGTCATACTACTCCAAGTTCTTGCCAAATCTGAGCCAGGAATTTGCACCCTTGTATCGTCTCCTCCAGAAGTCATCACAGTGGAGGTGGACTCAGACAGAGCAAACAGCCTTTGAGAAGTCAAAGAAGCTACTGTCTTCGGATAGTGTGCTCATTCATTTTGATGCAAGTAAGGATATTGTGTTAGCTTGTGATGCATCTCAATCTGGTCTTGGTGTTGTACTGTCACACAAGATGTCTGATGGTTCTGAGCGTCCTGTAGCATTTGCTTCTAGAACACTGTCCCCAGCAGAAAAGAATTATTCACAAGTTGAAAAAGAAGCACTTGCTTGTGTCTTTGGAGTGAAAAAATTCCACATTTTTGTTTGGTCGTAAGTTCAGCTTAGTCACAGACCACAAGCCACTTTTGAGTTTGTTTGGTGAAGCTCGTTCTATTCCTACTCAGTGCTCTGCCCGAATTCAGAGGTGGGGTTTGACTTTATCTGGTTATGACTACAATATTTTCTACAGATCGTCAAATGATCACTGCAATGCAGATGCATTAAGTCGGTTGCCCTTGCCATCGGTTCCTGAAGATCCTACCCCGATGCCTCCTGAAACTGTGTTACTTATGGAACATTTTCAATCTTCGCCAGTGACTGCTGCACAGATTGGGAGGGAAACAAGATGTGATCCTGTATTGTCTCGGGTATTGGATTTTGTGCGTTCTGGCTGGCCTAGCAGTTGTACGGATGATCTGTTGAAGCCATTTTGGATCAAAAGATCAGAGATGTCTGTCCAGAACAATTGTCTTCTCTGGGGAAACCGTGTAGTCATTCCCTCAAAGCTAAAGGAGACCGTTTTGGTTTTGCTCCATGAAGGTCACCCTGGTATTGTGAGAATGAAATCTCTCTCTCGCATGTTCCTGTGGTACCCACGGTTGGATCAAGACATTGAAGAGCTTGTCTAGTCATGTGATCGTTGTCAACGTGATCGCAAGTCCCCTGTATCTGCCCCTTTGCAACCATGGGTTTGGCCGTCTCAGCCATGGTCAAGACTACATGTAGACTACGCTGGTCCATATTTAGGACATCGCTTTCTCATTGTTATTGATGCCCATTCAAAATGGATTGAAGCCTATCCAATGTCATCCACAACCTCAATCACTACTATTGAGAAGCTGCGATCGTTATTTGCACAGTTTGGTCTCCCTCACATCATAGTCACAGACAACGGAACCAATTTTACAAGTGCTGAGTTTCAAGAATTCTGCCATAGCAATGCGATCAAGCACATTACTTCTGCCCCATTCCATCCATCGTCTAATGGATTAGCAGAACGTGCTGTTCAGACTGTAAAGCAGGGTCTAGTCAAGATGACAAAAGGATCTATCACAGATCAGCTATCGCGGTTCTTGTTCAGCTACCGCAATACTCCATTGCAGTTGACTGGTTCTAGCCCATCTGAGCTTCTTTTGGGAAGAAGAGCCAGATCACTTCTTGATCAGCTGAAACCCAATCTTTTGTCCAAGGTTGAACATAGTCAGTTCACAAGTAAGCAGACGCATGATTCAGTTCTTGGAAGGGAAAACTTTCAAGTTGGCGATACTGTATATGCCCGCAATTACAGTTCCAAAGACAAATGGGTTTCAGCAATTGTAGAAAGAATCACAGGTCCAGTGTCAATGGTCGTTCGTTGTGAAGACACTAATCTACAGTGGAGACGTCATCTTGATCAAGTTAGACCAAGAATTGTAAGATGCCTTCCTGACAACACAGATTATTGGCACCCCACAAGCGAAGGAAATTCCCAGCAAGATTCAAGGGAGATACTACCCAAGAGAGTGTCCAGACCCCCAGACCGATTGTCCTACCAAAATCTAGGAGGGAGGAATATGTGATGTTTTGGCGTTTGATGTTTTGTGACACTAGAAGATTTGGACTTGCATGTTTAGATGTTATTTACATTGTTGTTCCCAATGACCTATGGCCTGTTCTATGTCTATAAAAGGCTGTACTCTTTTTGACATTGCAACCATGATTGAGAACTGAACCCCGTTCATTTGAAGTGTTCGAACATAACAGGCGGCTTAACAGCTTTTGTCAGTTTTCAAGTCCTTCCACAACTTCTTAAACGAAGACAACAACTTTAAACCAGTTGCTCTACCTCTAAAACTTGAAGGCCCACAGAAATTCTTGGAGCGAGTTAAATCTTCGTGATTAACTCTCAATCCAAATCTTTAGGTCTCAAAAATTCTTCGTTGACGAAAACAGGAGCAAAGACACAAAATTTACTGAATAACACCAACGACTTCAACTACCGCCTAAAAGTCCACCATGTTGTTGATATATATATATATATATATATATATATATATATATATATATAGACATCGTTCCGGACGTTCTGGACACTTCCGGTGAAAGTAAAAACAATATAGGGGCCGCCTTCAGCGGCCCAAAAAGAAGAAGCCATTTTCTTTCGGATTACATTTTTGAGCGAGTCTGATGCTTGCAACAAGTGTGTCATGGAAGATACAACCAGCAATGAAGCCTTTTCTCTTACCCTGGAAGATATCTTAATCTTTTTGACAGGATCAAATGCAATTCCTGCTATGGGGTTAAATCCAAAGCCAGTGATTGAGTTCACCGAAGTTAGCATTTCCCCAATGTCTTCAACCTGTTCAAATACACTAATGCTACCCCTTGGGATTGCCGATTCTGCCCACTTTAAGTATAATATGGGATTTGGAATTATCAACAGTCCAGGTTTCCTTTGACTTTAAGAATGTGCATGCATAGTGTATTAGTTTTGCACAATGTTATGCAGTAAATAAAGGATATTGGACTACACAACATGTATGCTTCTACAAAATAGGTTGTAATTGAGTTTTATATTAACAATAAAGTTAATGTAAAGTTACTGTAGTTAGTATGTACATGTACATACGTTATTTCAGTTGTTACAGTTACTGCAATTATCTGTCAAGTGTTGATACATTGATGATGGCTTTATAACGTGCCTTAGCATTATCATTAATCCCAGCAAGTGTTCCCTCAAGTAGCTGCTTCAAATTGTCACATGGATAGAAAGAATATCTTGGTACAGTCACAGCTGCAGAATCTGGCAAATTAGTGACCGTATCTTCTAAATCCTCACTGTCTGTGGAGTCAGGGTCAGAGTCCTCAGGCATTGTAGTGAAACTGGTAAAGAATAGCTGATCAGGTGTTTGGTTGTGTTGTGTGGATATTGGATGGTTATTCCAGGCAGAAACGAAAGTGTCCAATCCTCTACTTATCTCAGGAAGATATACCATGTGTAATCAGTATATGTCTACTTCATTGAGTCTGTCTAATAAATTTTCAGATTCGAGCTCACGAAAGGTGTCAGCAAATGTCACAATTACAGACTGGTGTACATCTCTCCATAGGCACTCAATGCGTTAATTATGAGTGGAACTATCAGCAATTACACAGTTGCTTGATGAGCATTCTTCAAGCATGTGTCGCCAGATTCCAATGTTCTTGCCTCCGTGGTCTGTACACACAGACTTGGCAGACCATACTTATCCACACCACTCCTGAAGGCAGACAGGACACTGGTGGACTTGTTGTCAGTATGGCACTTTAAGAACGTGATGAGTCTGGAGTAACCATCTATGCCGCCGTACACAACAATCCTCCAGCGAATCATCTTGTGATTGCCATCGATATGCCAAACACTATTAGCACCTTCCACATGATAAATTCTTCTTTTAACTGCTGTACTTTTCTTTGGGCTATTCCTTCGGGATCTATGCGATGTAGACTAGCTGAGTTTGCTTCTAGGTACTTGATTTCCTTGCGATCGTAAATGCCCAATCATCATTACTTCACCATTGTTTGTGTGAGTTGACTTTATATCCTTTATTTTCTGATCCAGGACCCTATCGGGTATATCTGTAAATTTCCAAAAACTCTCTGGTATCCATGTCAAACTTTTATTGTATAAAGTCTGACGACTAACACGAAGGACCTTGGCAACTTTTGACTTGAAAAACCCCTTGGACAAAGGAAATTTGACTTCATCTTCATCAGTATCACTAGTAGGCCTGCCTCTACATACAATCTGACCTGAGTAGTGGGGCAAGTCAGCCATAAGAAGACCATCAGCTTCAAAGAGAAGCACTTTCAGAACAAACATATACACCATGTGCTTGCTTTAGTACTGGATAGGCTGAGTCATGCGATCCAGACCATGTGGTCATTATTTTTCAACACATACGTCACAAGAATTGATAGTCTGTAGGTCACATGATGTCAACAAGGTGTCATATGACCTACACTCAACTAAATAGCAGCACTGACATTTAGCTAAATGTTGGTCACACTTTAATAAATGTCAGTGCTGTTTAATGAATAGTTTACTGCTATTTAAAAATAGTAGCCACTATTTATTAAATAGTAGCTACTATACATTAAATGTGGCAGGCGCATTTAGAAACGGCAGATTATTCCGCCTTGCAAATTTTTCACAATAAGCGATTGAAAATGTGTCAAATGTTTCCTGCCACAAACGGAAATGACGAAGAGGAGAATTGCGCAACTTGATGTGTGTGTTCGCCTGACCATTCTCTTTATCTTGCTGTTTATCGCGTTCGAATCAAGCATTCCTAGCGTTAGTTATGGCCGAAAGTTCGTTTGAGTCTATTGACGACGAATATGAAGATGTTCCAACAACTTCAACTCCTGCTCAAGTTAGCATATACAGTCTTAGAAGGAAGAGAAGAGTGGAGAATTATCTTTCTGGCAGTGGACGAAATGCCTCCTCGATAAATTCTAATGTACTATCCACCTTCAGCAGCAACGAGAGCGGAAATTCGGAAGAGGACTGCACTATCCATGAATCACACCCCAAAAAAGCTACCAAATGTACTCGTGGTTGTTCTGTAGTTCTTGCCAACCTCACGAAATCGTACAGAGATGCTGGGAGACATTGTTGGCCTACACTAATGTATCGCCAGAACAACTATCCTTCGCCAATGAAGGCAATTGAAGTGCAAAACGGACAACTGTACAGAAATATTACTGGTAAGGGCATGCTTTATACTACAAAGTTCTGATAGTTCAGTTGCTGCTTCAGTTTTACTCTGCTACTTTCTAATTGTTGCATGCAGCCCAAAACCAATGGCTCAGAGACAATATAATGGATGCTTTTGGCAACTACCTGTACTGCTTTAGTTGTCTTGTAACACACCTGGAGATAGGAGAACATCGTCTACACCGTCAGAGGGAAATCAAGAGGAAAATGATGGCCGAACCTATTGTTCTTCTTCCGAAGAGGGATATCGTAACCCGGCGTTTGGAAGAATACGTTTTACCTCCAGTGGATGACATCATGTAAGGCTTAGCATGCATTAAAATAATAACACCACTTGGTACAATTACACACTGTCAGTCATGATTGCAAGGTTGCAAACTATAAATTTGATATGCACATATGCATCAGAGTCTCTTAATGTGCATTTAGTACAGTAGCGTTTTTGTTGCCTCTCCTAGTGATCCCAATTGGTGGAAGGACCTTGATGACGACACAGAACTTGAAGTCAAGTATCCATATGAAAGACATGGATTGACGGGGAATATTTCAAACCGTGCAAAACTAACTGTGCTAAGTTGTTTCTTGCTATTTGTGGATGGAAACTCACAGCCTAATGGGAGACCTGTGGACAGTTACAGTCCACAATTCTACTTCATCTCTAAGTTTACAAGAATTGTCCCCCCAAAGAACAATGATCCGCATTACCATGAGGTAGCAAAACGTTCCGTTGTGGCCGTATTCAATGAGACGCAAGTTCAAGAAGGAAGAGAGACTGTTGGAGATTCCACTGCTAGAGGATGGCTTCAGAAGTATCGCCCCAAAGTTGCAGTTCATCCACACTATACAGACTACTGTGACAAGTGTAAGATTTTCAAAGAGGAACTTTCACGGAACGAAGCAGTGAGGAAGAGATTAACTCAGTCAGGCAGTGCAACGGAGGCGGATATTTTGGCGAGTGAGGAACTGATCAGATACTTGAAGGAGAAGCAAAGGAAACATACAAATGATGCCACTAATGCAAGAGAATTCTACAATGGCTCCACCTAGCGCTGTCAAGATACATGGACAGAGATCCAACATATTCTTGCCATTCCTGTTAGTGAAAGAACCGAGGAGGAAACATCAAACTTGATATCATTGCAGCATTTTTTTACTCTTGTACTCAGCGCTGACTACCAGCAGGCCAAGCTAATCCCCCACTGGGGTCGTTCAGAGCAACCCGGGTCAACGTATTATCTTCAAAAACATTCTGTAGAAGTTTTCGGTGTAGTAGAACTAATACACATTGTAAACACCTGAAATTACAAACATAGACTCTCCTAAGATAGTACTTACGGAAAATGCAAAAAAGTCGATTTCGCCTGAATAGGAATAATCTGCCGTTTCTAAACGTGCCTTCCA
>CAUJGJ010000397.1:7613400-7625900 GCA_963170055.1 Halisarca cf. caerulea
CAAATAGTAGCCATTATTTAATAAGTAGTGGCTACTATTTAATAAATAGTGGCTACTATTTAATAAGTAGGGGCTACTATTTAATAAATAGTACATTTTTTGTGTACAAAGTTATTGAATATTTATACAAACAGCACCCCATACTAAGCTATGTCCCTGCTTCAAAGTGGACAATGGAGAAAAAGGGCACAAAGAAGATTGAAATAGGTGGACTCAATGACAAATGTCAAATTACAGGATTATTTGCTGCAACAATGAGTGGAGATTTTCTCCCCATTCAATTAGTGTATCAGGATAAAATGAAAAGAAGCCATCCAGACTACCCATTTCCATCCGACTGGCACATTACCCACACACATCCACCCACTGGTCTAATGAGGAGACAATGTTGGAATACATTGACAAGATTATTGTCCCCTATGTAGAAGATAAGAAGAAAGAGCTGGGACTCCCAGAAGATCATCATGCTTTAGTTATATATGATGAATTCAGGGGACAGATTACTGAAGACGTAATGGCAAAGTTAAGGCAACATCACTTTGATGTTGTTCTCTTTCCACCCAACTGCACTGACTGTTTGCAACCCCTTGATGTAAGTGTGAATAAAGCAGCCAAAGACTTCCTAAAGTCAAAGGTTCGAGAGTGGTATGCAACTCAAATCCTCCAACAACTGGAGATCAGTAGATGAACTCCAGCCTGTGGACATACAACTGAGCACCATGAAATCACTATGTGCACAGTGGATCGTGGCCATGTTTGACTACTTTAAGTCACATCCTGACATTATTATCAACGGCTTCAAGGGTGCAGGAATTGCATATTAACACACTGCTACACTAGTCTGTTACAGAACTGTTATAATAATGATCATGATTATACTATTAAAGCAATGAATTTTTTTGTGTTATGGATCCTGAATCAAATGTACGTACAGTCTACATAAAGAACGGAGAGAGCACGCCTTTCTCTAAACGCTCAATGAAGTGTGCTCTCATGTCCATTTGTCTGAACTGAAATGGCACACTCTGACCATAAGCTAGTGATGTCAACACTGCTGCAGCAAAGACACCACAGTCATCTCCTCCCTCTTGCCGCATTACCTGGCCCATGTTAATGCGCAGATCTTCCTCAGGAACACCCATCAAATGTACAAGAGTACCCTTGGTTGCAACATCAATGTCCTTGTAAACACTATTATAAACACTAACAGTGTTAAGAAGACAACCTACAGTTGATGCTACAATCCAGTGGTCATCCCTACAGAAAAGGATCTGATACATTCTGTAGGGTCCGGTGAGCACAAGGTTTATTTACCATCAGGGTGTTGGTCAGCCCGCCAATGGTAGGAAACTGTGCTTGTATTAGACATTGACTGAAGTTCAAGTGGTTGTCTGTGAGGCGCTTCCCAGTACAAATCACTTGTTTGTCTTCAAATGTGAGTGACTGTCTTCCTGTGCAGACCCAAACCATACTGAGTCTCGTAGAATGAGCACTTTCCTTAACTTCCTCATTTTCTAATTCCTTTTTGTGCAAATACTATCACCTTCCATAAGGTTGAGCTTTGCCATTATTCTTTTCATTTTGGTGATCGACTCTTCTGGACCAGAGAAAGGCCACTGCCTCCCAGGCATTAAAGTTTTCACTGGCCTAGAACTACCTAGCAGCCATTTTGTGACATGACTGTCGCATGATACATTGAAGTGACATCACTTTGAGAAATCACTAGTAAAGTGGAATAGAGGCAAAAATTCCATATTCTGAGACTAAGTCCTTTCATTTCATACCTTTTCGTCGCTGATATGTAGTCTTACTTCGCCGAGAAAGACGGAAAACTCCCAAAATTTGGTGCTGCAATTTAATATGCGCACTAAACGTCTTCAAAGATTAAAGACGATGTTTTTTCCGAAGGAAAGAAGCCCGAATTACCTCTAATCTGGTAAGCGCGGTAACCCAGACTTTTACTGACGTGCTTAAACTATACTTTGTCTTTTGATTCGCTTAGTTTTGCATCGCCAGCCCTTTCTGTTTCTCCTTTACGAGCATCAACGGAAAGCATCTGGCGACACAAAACTTAAATTCATCGTAGGCGAAAGTTTGAGGCCTTGAGCGAGTCGATTTTGAACGTCATGTAGGGCTGTTTTGGAATCTTTAACATCAAAATATTTTACCAAAGTCACGGGCTGGTCACATGACATTGTATCGCGAAGCCAGCTAAGGTTGTGAAATTCCTTTTATTAGACACCTCCGCTGAAATTCTAAGTTCACGGACATGTCCCACATGCAATAGGCAGATTTATTTTGATTCCGACATTACTTTGTACTCAGCTGCATAGGTTAAGCATACACCCGCTTCTTCCTGCATCACTTGATGTAAATGAAATGAATTATATGAGGTAGTAATTCACAGGCAGTGAGCACTTTTTTGCTTCTCATACATGTCCATACCTGTATTCATATCCAAAACTCGTAGATGCTAACTTTTTCTACTGCATACCATATTATGTAAGTTACATTACAACTCACCTTGACTGGAAGATTCCTCATCAGTGCTAGGAGAACCAGTATTTCTCCTTTCAGAGCTCCCGGACATGATACTGTTTGGACCAAGAGGTGTTTCTAGAGGTGATGATGCATAGTAGGTATTACAGTAACTACAATCATTATCTTGCAATAGGGATGGTGTAAAACGGCCAGTGTAGCCCTATGACCAGATGCTCAGCACCATTTACCTGGAGATATCAATCCTTGATGACTGTAAGAGTTAGAACTAGTAAGTCTTCTTACAGAGCTCTTGGATGTGGCATTGTTTTGATCAATGGGTGTTTCTAAAGGTAGCATGTACTAGTTAGGAATTATTACAGTCAAAATCTGCTTGGGGGTAACGTAATATCTACAAGGGTCCCTACAACCAGATGGATAGCACCCATACTTGCAGATCCTGGACAACTGTCAGTGTTTGGAGGCTTGGTAAGCCTCCTTCCAGAGCTCCCGGATGTCAAACTGCTTTGATTAAGAGGTGTTTCTAAAATTGGCCTGTTACATATACGTAGTTAGGAATTATTGCAATCAAAATCTACTTAGGGGTTGGTGAAGTATCAAATAACATCCCCCACAATCAGATGCACAGCACCATTTACCTGGAGATATCGATTCTTGACGACTGTGAGAGTTGGAGGATTGGTAAGCCTCCTTCCAGAGCTCCCAGAAGTAGCATTGTTTTGACCAAGGAGTGTTTCTAGATGTACATGTAGTGTGTGGTAAGAAATAATGCAATCATAATCTTTAGGTTATCAATAATATTAGTGTTTATACACATTTAAGAAAATGAAGCAATGAAGAACACCAATTACTTCTTCTGATGATTTGGGAATCTAATTTTCGACAGAGTAGCTGAATGTTGCCTCCGGTTACTTGTAAAAGTTTGAATTTTGCACGACTACAATATTCAAGGTACACCTCGAATTCTGACAATTTTCTGTTTTACATCTTCTTCTACGTATATGACAAACAATCCCAATGTCAGGTTTCCAAACTTGTTTGTACATGCATTGTGCACGGTAGTCTCTAATAATATAAGAGGGGAAACAAACAACGATGTGACGTCAGCCATCTTAAACGAGGAGTCTCAAAATAGCCGCTAGAACAACTCTGTTTCTCATGAGGAGTCTTAAATTCATGAAGAGTCTCTAACTTTCATAAAGTGTCTGTTAATAGAACGACTTGATCTATTAAAAATGCATAATATGTGATATGAAACTACCAAAGATGTCCCAAATAGGATAATCTGTTGCTCTTTCATACTAGACAATAACGAACCATTATGGCCTAAGAAGTGCTGCAAATTGCAAAGACCTGTAACCTTTGACCTCACTAAGGATGCTGTCTACACCTTATTTTGAACTCTCAACTAGCAAAATATTGTTAACCTCCTCTGATTAACAGGTGAGACCAGCCATTGATTAAGTAATATAATAATTCTTTTTGTTAGATCGTACTACATCCATGTGATTACCTACCTGTTAAGAGTTAATTTTCATGGGGGCGAGCCTGAGATACTGGTAGAGGCATAAAGACAATTGATGAGCAGCCCATTGTTTCACGATAGGCCTTCAGTGGTGGCTGCCCACTCTGGGCTTTGTGTGGTTGTGTGCATGTACATCATGTGTGGAGTTGTGCATGGGGCACAGATTTAGCACAAGAATGCAGTAAAGTTTAGAAACGATTGAAATGTGTTCGTACGTGCATGCCTTTGTTATTTACCTTAGCGGCAGCAGCCCTAGGCCTGTGGCTGACCGACGCCGTGTTCACTCTCTTCAGGACCTGACTCCTGTTTCCTCGGCTCACAACTGTACAGCCATAGCTAGTAAATTAGTATTTATTTTACAACACAAATATGCAAGACAGGACGTCGGGGGAAAGTGGATCCGTTGACGCCTTGTTCCTGCCTTTGCTGTTTCAATTACCTCGTCGTCGGCAGCCTAGAGTGGGTAATCAATGTGCATTAGTACGTGTTACTGAAGGATGGAAACAACCGCAGTAACCCCATTCGATTCCAAACTACCAG
Organism: Halisarca cf. caerulea; assembly: GCA_963170055.1. Taxonomy (NCBI): domain Eukaryota; kingdom Metazoa; phylum Porifera; class Demospongiae; order Chondrillida; family Halisarcidae; genus Halisarca; species Halisarca cf. caerulea. The sequence continues at coordinate 7,617,965 of CAUJGJ010000397.1, forward strand.
GTAAAAGAGAGGAAAGGGCCTGTCAAGCAGGCAAAACAGACAAATAAAGAGCACAAAGCACTCTGGACTCATCGCCGAAAGTGATGGCTATGCAGCCAGAATAATATATGAAATCTGTGAAAACTTTGTCGGCTGAAAGTATGACACCCATCAAAATTTTGTTGGCTGATCATATGATACAAATATACATACATACATACGTACACATCCAGCCAACCACAGATATAACCCCGTACATCACATCATTGTGGGGCTCGCTCAGGCTCGCCCCTTAAGACAAGCTAACAAGCGATTAGAGTTTAAAAAACTTGTGGGCCGCCCACAGCCCTGTAAACTCGAATCACTTGGAAATCATCGTTATTGACTAAAATTATACTTTGAAGAACTCTTCTGGTCGAAAAGACTCTTCGCTGATAAAATCAGAAGCAAACAAATGAATTTTACCGAAATATAGCTGAAAGATTACATACCGCCTTCGCATCCACCATGTTGTTGACATATATATATATATATATATATTCTGTATATAGACATTGTTCCGGACGTTCCGGACACTTCCGGTGAAAGTAAAAACAATATAGGGCCGCCTTCTAGGGGCCAAAAAATTCGAATTCAAGGAGTGTCAAGTGTATTCATTTCAATTCACAAATTGTTCCAAGACCTACCATTTCTTACTTTTTAGAAGTACAAGCAAATTATGACAAGTAGAGTATCTCTGAATACAGTTTGATAGATGTAGTTCTGTTTACATGCAAATGATGACAGTGACTGTACGTATGTAACTCAGAAAATGATTGGCATGGAGTGGATGACCTGTCACAATAATTTCGGTCTGCATCATGGGCACTTCACTATACAAACTCCACTCATTGTGATGTTTAGGTTTAGTATTGATAAATACACACCCGGACCAAAATTACTGGCCGGACATCAACCAAGGGGATTAAATAGATACCAGGTTGTACCCAAGAGATAGTAGACATGGTCTCACGTAGCCAGCCCCTTTTTCCTGTTCTCTACACTACTACTCTAAGTCTTTGTCCCTCAAGCAAAAGTGTAGAGAAAATTCAATAGGAACAAGTAATTCGAGTTAAAAACTCGTGGGGGCTGCCGCCCCACACGCTTGAATTACTTGCAAAGCATTGGAGTGCAAGTGCACAGCTGAACATTCATTGAACATACTGTTTATTGTAACTGGACAATTGTTTTGAAAACAATTGCCATATTTGGCAATTGTTTTCAAAACAATTCCTATAACTCATTCCTGTATAAATTCATACTTCTCTATTACTATTATATAAATTCTCTATTATAAGACTTTTCTTCAAATCTATATTATATATATATATATACATATATATATCGGACGAGCGTTACACACCGGAAGTCCAAATGAAAACAATATAGGGGCTGCCTGCAGCAGCCCCTAAAAAGTGTTCCTAAATAGGAACATTTGGGCACTTAAGGGTTAAGTATAGTCTGTTAGGAATTAAGAGTATCATGAGTCTTAATTTGTATGATGGGGTACCTCATGCACATGCACTAGTCAACTTCTCCATATATAGCTGCAGTGTAGTATAGGCCTGGAGAACATGTAAATAGTATAATATTATGAAGAAAAGAACAACATCGACAACAGGAGAACACTAGCTGAGAACAGGAGAATAGGAGAACACAGAGAGAGGGAGAACAGAATAACAGGAGAACACTGAGAACACGGAAGAATGGGAGGACATGCCATTGGAGAACAGGAGAACACGAGAACTCAGAGAACAGGAACAACAGGAGAACAGGAGAACATGCAGAAAATGGATAACAGGAGAACATGGAGAACAGAAGAACAGGAGAACATGGAGAACAGGAAGAACAGGAGAGCAGGAGAACATGGAGAACAGAACATGGAGAACAGGAGAACTCAGAGAACAGAAGAACAGCACAGGGGCATTATAGTGCTTATTGAAAGTTGGGGATTGCAGGCGACAAAGTTGTGGAATTTTTGGTATTTGTCACATTTTACCTATACATCATTACTAACTGAAGGTAATACGTCATCAGTAGCGGGTGCTTACATTGGTGTTGGTTTAGCGATAGCAGAATCTTTCGAATCTTATCGAGTTTGAAAAAGCCGTTTTGTGTTTGTATAGGTATTTGTAAACTTATAAAACAACACATCAATGCTTAGTCACAATGTTCAAACTACACTAGTACCGTCAAAAATGGGCCAGGTACCACCGATCGACCTTCACACCTTGAATACTCGCTGCAAAATGCGGAATTAATTTAAAACGGTGCTGTGGCAGGTAACTGCACTCTTCTATACAGAATATCCTAGATCACGATCGTTCGAATGAAACACTAGCTAAAATTGTCAAGATGTTAGCAGGCTCAGTCTACTTTCTGACTTTCCCAGGGGTATTATAGTGCTTTATGGAAGTTGGGGATTACAGGCGACAAAGTTGTGGAATTTATGGTATTTGTCACATTTTATCTATACATCATTACCAACAGAAGGTAAACGTTGTAATACGTCATCAGTAGTGGGCGCTTACAGTGGTTTAGCGATAGCAGAATCTTTCGAATCTTATCGACTTTGAAAAGGCAAAAAGCCGTTTTGTGCCTTAATAGGTTATTTCTAAACAAGCGATTCGAGTTTAAAAAACTCGTGGGCCGCCTACAGCCCTGGAAATTCGAATCGCTTGGAAATCGTCGTTATTGACTAAAATAATACTACGAAGAACTCTTCTGGTCGAAAAGACTCTTCGCTGATAAAAGCAGGAGCAGACAAATGAATTTCACCGAAATATAGCCAAAAGATTACGTACCGACTTCGCGTCCGCCATGTTGTTGACATATATATATATATATATTGACATCGTTACGGACGTTACGGACACTTCCGGTGAAAGTAAAAACAATATAGGGCCGCCTTCTGGAGGCCCAAAAACACATCAATGCTTAGTTACAATGTTCAAGCTACAGTAGTACCGTCAAAAACAGGGGCGGATCCAGAAAAACAAGCGATTCGAGTTTAAAAAACTCGTGGGCCGCCTACGGCCCTGGAAACTTGACTCGCTTGGAAATCGTCGTTATTGACTAAAATAATACTTCGAAGACTCTTCGCTGATAAAATCAGGAGGAAACGAATGAATTTTACTGAAGTATAGCCGAAAGATTATTTACCGACTTCGCGTCCGCCATGTTGTTGACATATATATATATATATATATATATATATATATATATATAGACATCGTTCCGAACGTTCCGGACACTTCCCGTGAAAGTATAAACAATATAGTATTGTCATCTATATTGGTTGTACCATATAGATGACAATTTTGCAGATTGCAATATCCGAAATTAGTCTAATACATTTAGCCTGCTGTTTGTAAATTAGCATATGGTGGTCGACTGGTCACAATGTTCGTGGCCAGTCAATGATTTTAAATGTAGAAATTTATTAATAGTAACTTGTCTTCTAATGTACATTATTACAGCTTTTTTGGCACATAACCATGTAGACGATACAAGTTTCGATGATATTGCCATAGAATAAGCTTAGCATTGATTATAATCACAGATAATTAAATGCTTGATAGTTATGCACATAATATAATCTGTCACAGCAGCATTCTTCTTGGATGTCGCATTGAAAACTCTTTAACCACTTCTTCGCCACTCAATGGTACATCTCAGTGATAATAGAGCAATGCAAGGCCATTTAGCCTGTCCTGTCCCATGGAGCTACGCAGACTAGTTTTGACATGCTTCAACAAGCTGATTGATCTCTCACACTCACAGCTTGTCACGAGAAGTGTGGCCATTACTTTGAACATAGTTCTGACATTGGGAAAGAAGTCAGGATCACACAGTCTCAAGGCTTTTTCTGGTGTGTCACACTCCTTTGCAGCTTCTGGTTCCAATGACCATTTGTGAACCCACCTCTCAATTTCAGGCTCAATAGATATACGTGATGACAAATCACTATCATAATAGTCTATGATGCACCTAAGTGCATATGTGAGGTCTGAAATAGAACTCAATGTGCAGACTTCAGCCAGTAGTAATTGCATTAACTGTACAATCTTGCTGGACGATTCCACATTGAAACGAGAGTCCAGCTGACTGACAAGGTGGTCTAGCAATGGGATAGTCAGGCTTACCCGATAATAAGCACAGATGGAAAGTTGGGTGCCATCACTAGTGGTCTGCCTTTGCCTGCTAGCAAGCCTTGGAATACTTTCCTCAATTCCAACACTAGATGCTACCATCAATGCCTGCTGATAAATATGGTCGTGAAAAGTATCTATAGTCCTACGAGCATGCCTAAGTGTGCTTTTCACTTCTTCAATTGCATGATGGGCCTTTACAACATCCATTGATCTTCCTTGCAGCTTGATGCTCAATCCTTTGGTGTATGAGAGGACATCCTGCGTTGTTAACAATGCAACTATGAAGGAAAATGGAGAGAGAGCAAGCTGTGCATCTGAATTTGTGTCTCTATTCCATCCTGTACCAGCACTACTAATTTCTTCAAGGTAGCTAACAATGACAATAAACAGATCAGCAAACACTTCAAAAGCTTCATGCCTCTCTACCCATCTGGTTCTGCACAAATCCTTCAGCTTCTTCTTTCTTTCTCCCAATGTAATGTCACCAATCCAACGCTCTAATTCAGCCTGTCGCTTTGGGGAGTTGTTGAAGAACCTTGTTACTGCATCAGTATTTTGCATCATATTGTGTACAGTTTGGATCTTGCAACATTTGACGACACAGAGGTTAAGTCGATGGGCTGAGCAGTGTATGTACATTGCCCGGGGATACTTAGCCTGGATGATTGCTGCCACACCCTTAGTCTTGCCAGCCATTGAACCCGCACCATCATAGCCTTGCCCCCTGAGAAGGTTTGGGTCAAGTTGCCATGTAGTCAGTTGCTGCAATATTTTCTGTGCAATAGCCTCTCCTGTAATACCAGAATGACAATCAAGGAAGGCTAGAAATTTCTCTTGTGTACTATTGCTGTCACTGTCCAAGAAATGTATACTTATGGACAGTTGCTCAACATTTGCAGAATCGGTTGCTTCATCTACCAGAATGGAATAAAATGTTAAATCTCCTTGGATCCTGGACAGTATCTTACTAAGAATGATATCACCACAAACACCGATTAGCTCATTTTGAATCTCCTTGCTTGTATACTTGGCATTCTTAGGTGCATTTTCCAAATGCTGCTTCAAAATGTCATCCCCTGCTGAAACACAAAATCCCAAAAGTGCATGAAAATTCCCTCGATTCTCAGTTGTTTGGGATAATTTTTCTGAATCTTGAATGACAGGACCATCATCTCGGTGTCCTCTTAGGGGAATACCCTGGCGGCCACAAAATAGTATTGCTTCAGCAATTGATTTTAACTTCAATCTATTGGCTGCAATTGTTTGAGCTCTATTGGTGCTCAGTTGAACATCAATAGATGCTGATTTGCCACTCATCACATCTAATAAAGCCATTGCCTTCTCAACAGCAGCCTTGTGATATGTCCGACCATTACCCGAGAAATGTTTAAGCTTTTCTGTTACCTTCTTGAAGTTGGTCAGAGGCTTGCTAACAAGAACACCAAGCTCAGAAACATTAGGCTTAGGTGTAGCAAACAGCACACAGTACTTACAGTAACCACCATTTTCTGTGGGTGAATACACTAAACCCTTATATCGTTTGAGCCAGCTCCTTTGAAATCTACGCTGCTTTCCTCCTATCTCACGTGGCAAGAAGGCATGCACTTCACTTGGCACATAATAATTCTCAAACAAATAGTACTTCTCGTGGTCAGTTAGTCTCCTTGATGCCTTCAGTTTTACAACCTTTCCAAAATCACCTGACAGTACTGCACTATTCATTGAACTACCACCACTCTGTTCACCACCATCACTTCCTCCAACTTGAACAGTTACATTTCCACCTTCCCCACTTTCACCAACGCCAACACCACTTACAACCCCACCTTCCTCACCTTCACTAATACCAACACCAGTTACATTTCCACCTTCCTCAGAGTCACTATTACCAACACCAACACCAGTCCCACCTTCCTCACTTTCACCAACACCAGCATCACTTACAATCCCACCTTCCTCACTTTCATCACAAGTTACTTCCCCACCTTCCTCACTTTCATCAATAGCAGCACAAGTTACATCCCCACCTTCATCACTTTCATCAACACAAACTCTAATTCCTTCATTAGTGATCATGTTCTCTTTAGTATGTACTCTCCTCATTTGTGATTCAGACACAGCAGAACTGAAATTTCAGAAATGGATTCAAAATGATCATCTGAAGCTATCAGTAAAGTCAATGACATGTAGATTTGCAAAAAACCTGACCTCTGAAAGAACCAGTTAAGAGTACCCTGCGGAGGTTTGCGCTTGTTGGCTGATTCTATCTCTAATCTGGCCATAGCTGGCCATAGCTGTTGGTAGTTACAAGGAACTCAGGCTTAGGTACACTGTTGTGTGGAAACCTGGAACACTGATACGACTTCCTCTAATTAGCAAGTTTAGCCAATACCCAATTGTCACCATATGTGATGTGCGCAGCGAAAAGGTACCCAAACCGATTTTTTTCGAAATCGAGTTTTTGTTACTATATTAAGCTACAATGATGTATCAGTCATGTGAGCAAGTTTCGCTTCCGTATTCCTACAGGAAACGTCAAACTAACCAAGTTTATAACTGTAGCGCAGAATCAACCATTGTTGAGGAAGGCTTCGCAAAGTTTTATTTCCGTTCTTTAGTATACTGTCTGTGGACGCAACGTGGCAAATTATTTTGCAATGATTCATGACGTGTATGGGGATTTACAATGGCAGGCTAGCGAGATAATTATATTCATATCGCTGTGACTGTGATGTGTTCTCCGTAATCGACTTTATAAAATGGCCACGCTCACCGAGCGAAAACTTAAAATCTTTGAAACTAACAAGCTACAGGACGGATGGACCTGAAAATCGCCACAGACATTATTCGAAAAGTATAAAACGAAATTCTGCAATAAAAACAAGTTCGTCGAAGTTTCAATTTCTTCGTGGTTTTGCCTTTTTCTCATTATTTACTGTAGACAGTTTGGGTACCTTTTCGCTGCGCACATCACATATATTATGCTTAGCCTGAAATGTAGTGTTAGGATTGCACAATAGGGTTATAGTATGACATCATATATTGCTAATAACATGGCGAATTCGGCAAAAGAAGCAGATGTACCTGAAAGCTAGGGTTGGCATGAAAAAAGTACTCCTTACTGCTGATTTTGGTACCCATGATGATTAAATTGAATCTTACTCACATTTATCTAGCTTGAATCCAAAGATAAAGTGTTCCTTGAGATTCAATGTTTCAAAATCAAAATTTTCAGTAACAATTTTTGTATTGTTTTTATTTTCACCGGAAGTGTCCGGAACGTCCGGAACAATATATATATATATAAATCTCTCTCTCTCTCTCTCTATATATATATATATATGTCAACAACATGGCGGACTTTTAGGCGGTAGTCGAAGTCGTTGGTATTATTCAGTGAATTTTATGTTTTTGCTTCTGTTTTCGTCAACGAAGAATCTTTAAGACCTAAAGATTTGGATTGAGAGTTAATCATGAAGATTCAACTCGCCCCAAGAATTTCCGTGGGCCTTCAATTTTTAGAGGTAGAGCGACTGGTTTAAAGTTGTTGTCTTCGTTTTAGAAGTTGTGGAAGGACTCGAAAACTGACAAAAGCTGTTAAGCCGCCTCATCTAACAAGGAAGAGAACTTTGACGAAGCATTTAGGATGGAAACGTTCTTGGATGGATGGTTTTACTGAGACATTGTACCTTATGCTACCGCGGAAGTCCATGGAAACGAAGAAAAGGCTAAAGAAAGCTTCGGAAACAGGTAAGATGAGTGTG
>CAUJGJ010000397.1:7628400-7637400 GCA_963170055.1 Halisarca cf. caerulea
AAACCTTTCAATGGAACGCTCAACCTCGGCCGTGGTTACAATCGCCATTTTATTTGTAGTCATTTCAGAATTGGAAGTGGAAACGACTGCCTGAGACAGCCACGTGTCAAGCGTATCATGGCGCACCAGAGGGACATCACGTCGTTTTTCAAAACAGCTGGACATATAGATTCTGTAGAAGAATCGTCTACTATTGATACCCATTGCCAAGGTTAGCAATAATTTTCGTACGTTTATGGATAAGTGTAGGTGTATAATCCGACCATTCGTTTCCTCGTGAGACTTGAATAACGGTGTTTTCTTGTGCGTTGTTTTGACATATTACGAGGAAAACGAATAGCCGAAGTGTACACATAAGTGACCTCCATGGTCATCGTTCTTGGAATTTTAGTAGTTAATCTGGTCCCTCTTTTTGAAATGTAGTTTCAGAAAGTCCTATGAATAAACTTGGCGGATCTGAATGTGAGGAAGATGAGGAGTCAGAAATTGATGTGGCTGCTGGTAGTTGTCAATGTCCTTGCTGTAGTGACTATGACACTGCTCATCACCCTGCAGATCTACAGAAGTCTAAATTAATGTCCTCAGCAGAGCGTCGGTCAATTCAGCCATCGTGGTATACCAAACATGCATGGATTAGTGTTTGTACATCGTCATACAAAATTTTTTGCCAAGTATGTTGCTCTGCTGCAAAGCATGGACTTCTAACGTTTTCCAAGCGACTGAACTATGCATTTGTCAATGTGGGTTTTTGCAATTGGAAAAAGGCACTGGAGAAATTTGCCGAGCATGAAAAGAGTGACATGCACAAAGAAGCATTTTCGAAAATAATGTCCCGTAGAAAAGGCATCAGCATCCAGTCTCAGCTTGCTACTCAACAAGAAAAAGATAGACACCTCAATCGCAGTATGTTTCTGAAGGTAATCGAGTCAGTTCTCTTTCTTGCACGCCAGGGCCTTCCATTTCGTGGTCATCATGATGCTGGCTCATCATTGGAAGGCAACTTGCTGCAACTTCTCTTGCTCCGCTCCAATGATTGCCCTGCCCTACAAACTTGGATTGCCAAGAGAGACTATTTGTCGCCTGAAATAATCAATGAAGTGATTACTATTTGTGGCCAAACTGTACTTCGAGATTTGTTGCAGAAGATCAAATCTGCTGGGTGCTATTCAGTTATAGCTGATGAGGCTACTGATATTTCACATGCAGAACAACTCTGCGTTGCTATTAGGTGGGTGGATTCTGATTTCTGTATTTTTGAAGCACCTCTTGGATTGTTCCAGCTTAGTGACACAAAGGCTAATACAGTTTTCAGAGCGTTGCAAGACATTTTCATCAGGTGTTCACTCTCATTCTCGGACTGTACTGGACAGGCATATGATGGTGCAGCTAATATGAGTGGTGTTCGAAATGGTGTACAGGCACTTGTCAAAAAGGAATCCCCATCCTGCCTATATGTTCACTGTTTTGCTCATAGCCTGAATTTAGCAGTACAAGAGGTAACAAGAAAAATTGAGCTTGTACGTAACTGTATGCATTTCATTTTCAATCTTGTACAACTGATCAAGTTCTCACCAAAGCGTCAAAGTTTATTCAATGCAGTTCAAAAGGATATAACACTTTCAAACAGCGAATCATCAACATCTCCAGGTTTGAGGACTTTGTGTCCAACACGATGGACTGTACGACACTCTGCCATTGATTCCATTTTGAAAAACTATGGAGCTCTCATGGAAACACTTTCAGTTGTGAAATGTGGCTCTGATGAATATGCTGCAAAAGCTACTGGACTTCTCACGCAAATGGAATCATTCAGTACACTCTTTGCTCTCAAACTAGCCCATCTTGTGTTTTCATCAGCAGAACAATTGTCGTTGAATCTACAGGCTAAAGACACAACTGCAGCTGAAGGCTTATCAGGATCGCGTCTACTGGCATCCCACTACTCTACACTGCGTACAGAGGCTAAATATGATGAATTTTTTGAAGGCGTTTTGAAAATGTCAGTGGAATTTACTGACGCCCCGGTATTGCCCCGGTATCGTAAGGTACCAAAAACCTCCAAAGGTTCCGAACAGTACAGGTTTGCATCTCCGAAAGAAATGTTTCGAGCTGCTTACTTTGAAGCACTGGATACTGCTTGCGGCGAGGTTAAAAGACGATTTGAGCAATCTGATATTGGTATCGTTTGTAAGCTTGAATCAGTGTTGTTAAACGCTTCCAATGGGGACAATTTGCCTATAGACATCACACCAGAGGTCAAAGAGTTGATCGCTGGTAAGGTGGACTTGGCAAGATTGAATGTCCAGCTGCTTATGTTACGTGATGCCATAATCAATTCCAGTCTAGGAATTAAAAAGGTTACCACTGTCCGAACTGTGGCTAATGTTTTAAATGAAAGCAACATTGGCAAGGGTATGCTCAGCGAAGTCAATAAACTGACTAAGCTGTACCTTTCTTTTCCAGTGACGAGTGCCACAGCTGAGAGGTCATTTTCAATGTTACGGCGAATCAAGACATTCATGAGGACTTCTATGACTCAAGAGCGCTTAAACAATATATTCTTGCTCTACGTACTCAAAGAAGAAACTGGGAAATTAAACACGGCATCTGTAGCTAATGATTTTGTGTCTGTCAACAGTAGGAGATTAAATTAATTTGGCCATTTTTGATCTGTGCTGTTTGTTTTATGCATGTACAACATGCTTGCAGTGTAATAACTATTAGTTTTTTTTCATTTATCATTGTTTTTGATCATTGTCACTATTATAGTAGTATATGCATGCCTGTATCAATACATTGATTGATGCCGATGTTCCTAGTATTAGAAGGATATGGGTGAGCCCCCCCAATTGGAATCATCTTCCTACACCTCTGCACCATATTGGTTATAGCAGCATGGTGTGGTAGAACCAGTGGTGTAGTGGAGGTTTGACTGTGTGTGTATGTATGTGCCCTTTAGTGGTTTCATTGTTTATTGTTCATTCTTTTCATGTTCAGAATATAGACTGAAGTACTGAGACTAAAGGTCTTTGGTGAAATTGTAAGTGCATATTTGGATGTGTGTGTATGTATGTGTGTGTGTGTGTGTGTGTGTGTGTGTGTGTGTGTGTGTGTGTGCATGCGTGCATGTGTATGTGTGTGTGTGTGTGTGTGTGGTGTGTGTGTGTATGTGTGTGTGTGTGTGCATGCATGTGTATGTGTGTGTTGTGTGTGTGTGTGTGTGTATGTGTGTGGTGTGTGTGTGTTTATGTCACTGTGTGTGTGTGTACGTGTGTGTGTGTGGGTGGGTGTACAAGTGTGTGTGTGTGTGTGTGTGTGTGTGTGTGTGTGTGTGTGTGTGTGTGTGTGTGTGTGTGTGTGTGTAAGTGTGTCACTGTGTGTGTGTGTGTGTGTGTGTGTGTGTGTGTGTGTGTGTGTGTGTGTGTGTATGTATGTATGTGTAACACTGTGTGTGTGTTTGTGTGTATGTGTGTGTGTGTGTGTGTGTGTGTGTGTGTGAGTGTGTGTGTGTCACCTATTTACAATTACTTGATACACCATATTGGTTATAGCAGCATGGTGTGGTAGAACCAGTGGTGTAGTGGAGGTTTGACTGTGTGTGTATCTTTAGGCGTGTTCACACTACACAACCGGATCGAATGCGCATTCGATTCGATTAGCTTTCTATCCGGATTGAATCCGGATTGAATCCGGATCGACGCGTTCACACTGCGGTCAAACAGATGCGAATCGAGTTGATCAATCACGCGATGTGCATGTGATATGTATAATCAGTATTGAGGTGCGAACTGATCGAAGACTGAAGATGGCTATAATTTTGTTCGTTTTAGCTCTCGTAGCATGGCAGGGTTACCAGCAGCTTTGCAGGCGTCACTGTGCAGCCAGACGGCGGAGGGAAAGGTGTCGAATTTCCCGATATCAAGCCCGAATGCTGTTGTATTTACGTGCACAACGGAGGCGACGGTACGTACATCTGCGGAAAGTAGCAGCCCAGTTGCAACAGTTATGCTATCGCTTTCTTTCCACAGAACTAGGATCGTGTCTGCTCTTCAGCTTGATTCGGCTGCGCAAGGCCTGCTTAGTCGATCTGTGTGGTGTAGGCCCCGCAGTAACGTATGGTGGGAGTCTGTTTCTTCAGGGCTGTTTGGGGAAGAATGGTGGAAAGAGAATCTGAGGATGAAGAAGACAACCTTTCAAGTGCTGTGCTCTGAGCTGCGTCCATACATCACCCGACAGACTACTCATTTGAGGCAGTCTATTGAAGTAGAACAGAGGGTTGCTGTAACACTGTGGAGGCTAGCAACAAACATAGAATATAGGACTTTGTCAGTGTTGTTTGGACTTGGCCGATCCACTGTTTGTACAATTGTGAATGAAACCTGCCAGACGATAGCACAGCACTTACTACCGAAATATGTACATTTCCCTCAGGGACGACAATTGGAAGAAATTGTGGAAGGGTTTGAGAGGTTGTGGGGATTTCCCCAAGCTGTTGGGGCCATTGATGGATCTCATATACCTATATTGCGACCTCGAGAGAGTGCTGCAGATTATTACAACCGAAAGGGTTTTTACTCCGTTATCATGCAGGCTGTTGTGGATTACAGAGGGCGATTTATGGATGTCAACATTGGATGGCCTGGCAAGTGCCATGACGCGAGGGTGTTCGTAAACTCTTCATTTTATCTGAAAGGGAACAGTGGGTCATTGTTACCTCAGGCAACTAGGCGTCTGTCAGGTGTTGACGTCCCTCTTGTTCTCCTTGGAGACCCGGCCTATCCACTCCTACCATGGTTGATGATGCCTTTCCCAGATAATGGTAATACAACTAGACCCCAGAAGACGTTTAACTATCGCCAGAGTAGGGCCAGAATGGTTGTAGAGAATGCCTTTGGTAGACTGAAGGGACGTTGGAGATGCTTACTGAAACGTATGGACAACAACCTGTCAAATGTATCAAATGTGGTAGCAGCTTGTGTGGTGCTCCACAACTTTTGTGATATGCAAGGGGATGGGTACTTGGCAGAGTGGGGGCTTCAAGAGGGCAGTACGTTTTCCACTGCTGCAGCTTCCACTCAAAGTAGCAACAGCACTGATGCAAGACGCATTCGGAATGCTATAATGGCACACGTTAATAGCACTTAATCCTTTATTTTCCAAGTTGCTTTTAATTTTCTAGCCTAATTATATGCGATTGTATTATATAGTTAAGAATACAAGTGGTGGCCGTAATAAGAGTCAATATTGTACCTTGAAAGTATACATTGTCAATAATAATATTAATAGTAAAATGATGTTCGATGTATACATTGTTAAGAAAATAATTAACTATGGCGAGTCTGGTGAGGGCATGGTGTGTGGTGGAAGATCTTGTGTATGTGGGGAGTACATGGGGTGTGGTGGTGGTGATGCAGTAGAAAATGGGGGCAGAGATGGTGATGGCAGTTCTGGTGTTTGAGAATATGCAGGGTGTGGCGGCTGTGTTGCATGCAGTGGTGGTGTGGGAGGAAATAGGGGCATGGAGTGTGGTGCATAAAATGATGTAGGAGCAGAGGCAAAAGACATGAACTGTTGCATGAAGCCCATAAACATGGACTGCATGCGTTCTTCATGCCTCCGCTCTGCCTCATGTCTTTTCTCCTCTAATTCTGCCTCTATGCGGAGCCTTTTCTCTTCGCGCTCTTCAGCACGCCTGTCAGCCTCCACCTCAAGCGCACCAAGTACATTCAGGATGTCTGCCGAGACTCCTTCTTGTCCCACTGGCCTCTTTCTCCTGGGAGCTGCAGAGTGCAACAAACAGCCAATGAAATGTGTATACACATCACCACAGTGAAAAACAGTCTTACTTCGACGTCCACTTATTGCAAGTGAGGTGGACGTTCTGGTAACTGCAGCAATTGTAGTGGTGGTGGTTGACGTCCCGGTGACTGCAGCAATTGAAGCAGTGGTGGTGGTGGTGGTGGATGTCCCGGTCACTGTGGTGAGGGCAGTGGGGACTGGTGTGCCTCTGCTGGTATCCAGCTGAGCGTCATCTGAATGTGCAGAAAATAAAGTAAAAAGTGACATTGACTTAATACATAAAAATGATTTTTTTTAATTACCTGGTGGAGTACTGACTGGTGTGTCAGGGATGCCATCAGGGTCACTATCATTCTCTGCAAATGCTGAGACTGTGGTGGTGGCAAGCATTGCGGTGGCCGTGGTGTTTCGGGAGGTGGTAGTAGGGACAGATGACGCTGTGCTGGTGTCCAGCTGATCTGCATCTACATGTGGAAACATTGAAGTGAAATGCAAAGTTGAAGGAATAGAATACAAAAGGGTTTGTTTTACCTGGTGCAGTACTGACTGACATGTCAGGGATGCCAGCAGGGTCACCACTGTCCTCTATACAGAATGCAAAACACACGTAAAGAAGCACAACTAAACACATCGGCATTGTGTAATAGGAACACACTGTATCTAGACATGCAACAACAGACGGTACTAACCAGGGTCAACACGCAGAGTGCTCTCCAGCACCAGCGGTGGAGAGGATGCTGCTCGTGTCCCCAATATCGCGTCCAACTCTTCGTAAAAGGGACACGAGTTTCTTCCTTGCCCGCTGATGCGGTTCGCATCTTTGGTCTGCACAAAAGATGGCACTTATTTGTAATGTGGTACCGCACAGATTAGCAACAAACAACGTACCTTTCTGTACCTCTGGGAGAGATTCTTTATCTTCGTTCGGCACTGCTCCCACGAGCGACTATATCCCATGTCCCGCATCTCCCTCTCTACCCGTTCGTAAATCAATCTGTTGCGGAACGCTGTGTCCAGCTGGCTTTGGACACGTTGGTTTCCCCAAACGCTGATCAAAGCCCGGGTTTCTTCAGGAGTCCATCCAGCACCAGCCATCGTACACGACAATTCAGTGTGTCTTCTCAAATGGACCAAAAACCTCCGAAGATAGTTTTCATTACAGGCAACGCGGCTCGATTTCGAACAATAACCTTTGTCTTGAAAGAAGGCGGGTTGCAGTTGAACAATAGCCTTTCACTCGGTCGTGTAACCCCGAAAGGGTGAAAATCGATGATTGCGATCGCCATTTTGCTCCAGTTTGGGTCATCTGACATGACGTCGAATTTCAGCCGATCCAGATTCGATCCGGATCGAAACCACCTCCGGAGGTGGTTTCAATCCGGATCGCCTCAATCCAGAATGGCCAAATGCGAGTTGCAGTGTGAACGCACCAATCCGTATCGAATCCGAATTGAAACCAGATCCGATCCGGATCGGCTGTGTTGTTTTGTGTAGTGTGAACACGCCTTATGTGCCCTTTAGTGGTTTCATTGTTTATTGTTCTTTCTTTTCATGTTCAGAATATAGACTGAAGTACTGATTCTCAAGGTCTTCGGTGAAATTCTAAGTGCATATTTGGATGGATGTGTGTGTGTGTGTGTGTGTGTGTGTGTGTGTGTGTGTGTGTGTGTGTGTGTGTGTGTGCATGCGTGCATGTGTATGTGTGTGTTGCGTGTGTGTGTGTGTGTGTGTGTGTGCATGCATGCATGCATGTGTATGTGTGTGTTGTGTATGTGTGTATGTGTGTGGTGTGTGGTGTGTGTGTGTGTATGTGGTGTGTGTGTGTCACTGTGTGTGTGTGTGTGTACGTGTGTGTGTGTGTGTGTGTACAAGTGTGTGTGTGTGTGTGTGTGTGTGTGTGTATGTGTGTCACTGTGTGTGTGTGTGTGTGTGCACAGTAAAAAATGATTAGGCGAATTAACTAATTTTTTAGGGGCTGCCACAGGCAGCCCCTATATTGTTTTCATTTGGACTTCCGGTGTGTAACGCTCGGCCGATATATATATATATATATATATATATATATATATATATATATATATATATATATATATATAATATGGATTTGAAGAAAAGTCTTATAATAGACAATTTATATAATAGTAATAGAGAAGTATGAATTTATACAGGAATGAGTTATAGGAATTGTTTTGAAAACAATTGCCAAATATGGTAATTGTTTTCAAAACAATTGTCCAGTTACAATAAACAGTATGTTCTATGAATGTTCAGCTGTGCACTTACACTCCAATACTTCGCAAGTGATTCGAGTGCGTGGGGCGGCAGCCCCCACGAGTTTTTAACTCGAATTACTTGTTTAGTTAAAATTACTGAAACTGGGGTAACCAATGATCTCATTATTTTGAAGACTGTAAGTGTTCGGTGAAATAACAATTCGAAAATTAGTTGTTTAAACCACTTGAAATTGATTGTTTTAATCTAGATATTGGTTAATTCATCAGTACTACTATTGTTAATATAATCAATAATATATTAAATCAACCCATCCTTTATAATTACGATAATAGGCATGATTATAATATTAACATGTATTATCAATGTCAAAACAGCTGACAATCA
Organism: Halisarca cf. caerulea; assembly: GCA_963170055.1. Taxonomy (NCBI): domain Eukaryota; kingdom Metazoa; phylum Porifera; class Demospongiae; order Chondrillida; family Halisarcidae; genus Halisarca; species Halisarca cf. caerulea. Next base: position 7,636,819 of record CAUJGJ010000397.1, read on the forward strand.
ATTAAAATACTTCTGCAATTGCAATCAATTTTACAATATTTGAATGGAAATCAAAATCAGATTATTAACAATTATACAGCAAAATAACAAAATGTTAGCTCATATACCATATATACAAAGACTGCTGCTATAAAAGTCAAGGCATGTTTACATATATACCATATAAATTAAACACAAATTGTCTATGAAGTTGGGAGCCTGGGTGAAATATCCATGCACTCACATACAATGTCTAGAGATGTCAGTAGACACACTTAGGTACGTTGCAGATCGTCTGCCTTGGATTGGGATACCCATAACGAACTCTGTTAAAAACATGGCTGGATCCTTTGAAAATTTGTTGTATTCCAGGTGGAATACATAGTAGGTAGCAAGCCACACCAGTAAACCCTTTGTGAAGCTTTTTGGGCCGCCAAAGGCGGCCCCTATATTGTTTTTACTTTCACCGGAAGTGTCCAGAACGTCCGGAACGATGTCAATATATATATATATATATATATATATATATATATATATGTCAACAACATGGCGGACTTTTAGGCGGTAGTCGAAGTCGTTGGTATTATTCAGTGAATTTTGTGT
>CAUJGJ010000397.1:7637600-7660100 GCA_963170055.1 Halisarca cf. caerulea
CTTTGCTTCTGTTTTCGTCAACGAAGAATCTTCAAGACCTAAAGATTTGGATTGAGAGTTAACCACGAAGATTGAACTCGCTCCAAGAATTTCCGTGGGTCTTCAATTTTTAGAGGTAGAGCGACTGGTTTAAAGTTGTTGTCTTCGTTTTAGAAGTTGTGGAAGGACTCGAAAACCGACAAAAGCTGTTAAGTGCCCTCATCTAACAAGGAAGAGAACTTTGACGAAGCATTTAGGACGGAAACGTTCTTGGAAGGATGATTTTACCGAGACATTGTACCTTACGCTACCTCGGAAGTCCATGGAAACGAAGAAAAGGCTCAAGAAAGCTTCGGAAACAGGTAAGATGAGTGTGGAAAGCCTTTTGTTCTTAGTTAACCATGATGGAGTGCTTGAACGCGCATGTAAAAATGTTTTAATGACGTTTAGTATGAGCAGATCTTTAATAAAATAGTTTCTCAATGTGTTTGTGTGTGTTATCTTGTGTATGTGTGTTTGCTTAGGTCCTCTAACCATAGATACTATGGTTCAACACGTCAGAGAATAGGACGCAGATGTTTGGATAAGAAGAAAACCTTTGAACCGTGAAAGTATGGAAACAACGGGAAGATCCAAAGAAGTTTGGGGAACAGGTAGGTAAGATGAGAGATGAAAGCGTTGGTGTATGTTAAGCAGGGCATACACTAGGCAACATTTGGGCAACATTCCACAGCAACATGTTGTTGGCCACATGTTGCTGGCAACATTGTACTAGCAACATGTAGCATACACTTGGCAACATTTAGTTGACAACATTTAAGGGAGTAATCACTAAAGTGAAAAATGGCTGTAAGAAGAAGAGCTATTGCTGCCTTAATTGTTGCTATTCTGATGAGAAAATGTCGTAAATTTAAAAGAAACCGCAAATTTTGGGTGAAGCCCTGGATTTCCACCCGGACTGCACAAGGTGCATACCACCAGCTTCTACGAGAGCTCTGTATGAATGACACTTTTGCATTCCACAATTTTTTGAGAATGGATGTGTCCACTTTTGAGTCGCTACTGTCAAAAGTTGCACCATTAATAACACACCAGGACACCAGGATGCGCAAGGCCATCACTCCAGGAGAAAGACTGGCATTAACGTTGCGCTATTTGTCAACAGGTACGTATAAGTCTGATTATTACTGACATTGTATAACAATGCAACATGAAATGAATCTATTTATACATGTTCTTCCCATCAGGAGAAAGCTTCGTGAGCCTGCAGTATCTGTATCGTGTTGCCTCAACAACCATCGGGAAAATCGTGTTGGAGACAAGCCTGGCAATTTGTAATGTGCTACAAGACTGCATCAAGGTAAGGAATATGCCTTCTCTGATACACTGGGGGAGCCTGAGTTTCTGCTAATGGGCCGAGTGTCAGCTGAATAGTGACTTGGCAGTGATGATACAGGGCTACAGGGGAGTGAAAGTGGTGGTTGTTGCATATGTGATGCTTGGTAGTAAGCTTGGGGGCGGATTGGCTGGAAGGAACTTGAGCTCTGAGTTTGGTGATATGATGGTTGCCCAAAGGTTGGTACAGTAGCCCAAGGATTGCTAGGTATTTCTGCCGGAAGAATATTGTGGGCTTCATAAATGGCTGTCTGAATTCTCCACTTGACTTGCCTTTTCAAGCGAACATCTTTGATACCTTTCAATTCCGATACAATGAACTTGCCAAATATATCATCTTCGTCCTTAGCCTGATCATCCTCTTTTCCTTCTTTCTTTAAACAATTTATGGCCTCCTCAAGTAAGCTATCTTCAGCTGTGTTTTGCTGCTTTTTCTTCTTCTTCCCCTTGTTTGATGCATCCAGTGGTCTTTTGGTTGATCGTACAATTTGGATGTCATCCACTGATTCCTCCTCATTAGGAATTTCAACACAATCCTCTTCTTCTATCTCAACTTCATCAGCCTGTGGGCATGTTTTAGGAGAAACAATGTAAATACAGTGACAGTTTTAAGCACTGTCATACAATTATAGCACATTTACTGTAGCATTATATGATACCATAAATGTATGTTCTTTATCTTGTCCTTCAGGTGCCTAATACGGAAGCCAAGTGGACAAGAATTGCCCAGGAGTTTAATGACAAGTGGAATTTCCCCCATTGTTTAGGAGCTATGGATGGAAAACACGTGTTAATCCAGCCACCACCAAAGAGTGGCTCATATTTTTTTAACTACAAGCACTCGTTCAGCATTGTACTGCTAGCATTGGTTGATGCTGACTACAAATTCATTTATGTGGACATTGGATGCAATGGACGAGTTTCTGATGGAGGTGTTTTCAGGAATTCATCATTAAGCAAGGCCTTAGAGGAAAATACTCTCCACATACCTCCACCTCAGCCTCTCCCCAATCAGTCATTCAGCCTACCCTACATGATAGTGGCTGATGATGCGTTTCCTCTCAAGGAATACATTCAAAAGCCATTCTCTCAAGTAGGCCTCACACCACAGAGACGCATCTACAACTATCGTCTGAGCAGAGCTCGAAGAGTTGTAGAGAATGCGTTCGGAATTCTGGCTAACAGGTTTAGAATCTTTAAAACACCCATCCCTCTTAGCCCAGAAAAGGTTGAAGTTATTGTCATGGCATGCTGTTGCCTGCACAACTACCTCAGGACTCAGACATCAGCCTGTGGTATATACACACCAAGAGGAAGCCTTGATTACGAAGACCCACAAAGTCATGAAGTTATCCCTGGTGCCTGGAGGCAAGCTGGTGCCCCGCAAGGACTTGTACCACCTCCTAGGCTACGAGGGTGTAGGCAATTAGCTGCAGCCAAATTCTACAGAGATTATTTGGTGGAGTATTTTAACTCTCCTGGTGGGGCTGTATCATGGCAGGGAAACATGATTTGAAAACGCATGCCTAGTATGTCACAATCATCTTGCCTTCAAGTTGGATATGGTGTCCCTTTGCATAATGAACTTGTCCAAAAAGACCAAACTCTTGAAATACTGCCACTTGATTTTGTGTAATTCATCTGTACCTTGACCAGATTTATTATCCTGAGCAGTTCTCTTCTCTCGGAGGTATTGTGCCCTTAGGCTCTTTATTTTCTTCGCAACATCAGATACTATAATAATTCAAAAAACACATAGAGAATCAAAACCCAGAGATTTCACTGGATAGGAACATTCCTTTACAAATGGGCCAAGTCTCTCACCTGAAATTTGAAGCTGGGCTGCAATTTCTTCATTGGCTTGCTTTTTCTTGTCTCTGTTATGATAGTCGTCATGCTTTATATCATATAGTAGTGGGAAGGCCTCAAACAACGCAATTAAACGTTCTGTAAGCTCTGCTGTCCAAATCACAGCCATTTTAGACACACATGTGCTCTTCTGCACCTGACCATCTCCTAGGCAACCTTTGATGTTTTGGGCAACATGTTGCCAGAGAATGAAGCTTTTTCCATTCTCTGGCAACATGTTGTTCGTTCTTGGCAACATGCTGGCAACAAGCAACATTTCAACATACACTGGGCAACATTGTTGGGGCAACATGTTGCCCCAACAATGTTGCCCAAAATGTTGCCTAGTGTACGCCCAGCTTTAGTGTAGATGTTGTATACTATGTTCCCGTATCTATTTTGTTTGGTGTGTGTGTGTGTGTGTGTGTGTGTGTGTGTGTGTGTGTGTGTGTGTGTGTGTGTGTGTGTGTGAGGTATTGAGTATGTATGGTGTTTGTGTGTGTGTGTTTGATACAACATATAGTAGCATGCTGTAGTGGAACCAGGTATGTAGTGAAGAAGTTCCACTGTGTGTGTGTGTGCTTTTGTGGTTTCATTGATTATTGTTCTTTCTTTTCATGTTCAGAATATAGACTAAAGCATTGTTTCTGAAGGCCTTTGGTGAAATTGTAAGTGTTTATTTGGATGTTTGTGTGTGTGTGTGTGTGTGTGTGTGTGTGTGTGACCTATTTGCAATCACTTGATACACCACATTGGTTATAGTACCATGCTGAAGTGGAACCAGGTGTGTAGAGAAGAGGTTCGGCTGTGTGTGTATGTATGTGTCCTTTTGTGTGGTTTCATTGTTTATTGTTCTTTCTTTTCATGTTCAGAATATAGACTGAAGTACTGATTCTGAAGACCTTTGTTGAAATTGTAAGTGTATATTTGGATGTGTGTGTGTGTGTGTGTGTGTGTGTGTGTGTGTGTGTGTGTGTGTGTATGCGTACGTGTGTGTGTATGTGTGTGTGTGTGTGTGTGTGTGTGTGTGTGTGTGTGTGTGGTGTGTGTGTGTGTGTGTGTGTGTGTGTGTAAAAATAGCTATCCCATAATGTCTTCCATATTACAAAAAATTTAGAAATCTCAATTTGCCCCCTATCCCCTAATTGTGTATGCAGCCCTGATGTGTACCTCTATTAATGTATGTGTCTTCAGTGGTTGTGGGGGGTGCATGGTGTGTGTGTGTGTGTGTGTGTGTGTGTGTGTGTGTGTGTGTGTGTGTGTGTGCGTGTGTGTGTTTGATTACACACATTTAGTGTGTGTGAGGATGTCCATGTATAGTGAATATTCATGTTTGTATGTAATTCATGTGTGTTTATCATATACTATGCTAATTTATATTGTCCTTTGCAGGAATTTGATACACAGAAAGTACAGTGTATTGTATGCTTATGCGAAGAATCTAACTTGATTCTGAAAAACTACTGTGTACATGTTTTCTATAATAGACTGTATTGGATTTATAATTTGTTGAAATACTGTTATATATCATTTTAATTTTTATTTTATTGTAATGGTTTATTAATGATTAGTATGTAAATAATGTCATGAATATAATAATATATACAATTATACTGTAGAATTATAATGTATATAAATTAATATATAATAGGAATAAATAAGAGAGTTAAGAATAATAATAATATTAATAAAAGGAATAAATGATGAAGTTTTACTTGGAAAATGTTATTGCTGCCATGTGTGCTGGTTGTTGGTTGCCTACATGGTTAGAAAAGGAACATAAAATATATTAAATAGACATGCTGAAAGAGTACGTAGTACACACACACACACACACACACACACACACACACACACACACACACACACACACACACACATACACAAACACACATACACAAACACACACATGTACACATACACACACATGCACACACACAACCACACACAGCACATGCATATAGTACAATATATGCACATGTGTATATACATATTAACTCACCATCATTTCCCTAACAGATTCTATGTTTTCTTCCTGTGAACATGCAGAATGACAACAGAGCACAATAATTCCAGAAACACACACACACACACACACACACACACACACACACACACACACACACACACACATACACACACACACACACATACACACACGCACACACGCACACACACATACACACACACATTTTATAATTATACATCACTACACAAAGCCACGTATTACTCAGGGATCTTTCAATTCTAGATCTGTGAGGATAATCTCCAAGTGATTCGAGTTTCCAGGGCCGTAGGCGGCCCACGAGTTTTTGGGCCGCCGGAAGGCGGCCCTATATTGTTTTTACTTTCACCGGAAGTGTCCGGAACGTCCGTAACGATGTCAATATATATATATATATATATATATATATATATATGTCAACAACATGGCGGACGCGAAGTCGGTACGTAATCTTTTGGCTATATTTCGGTGAAATTCATTCGTCTGCTCCTGCTTTTATCAGCGAAGAGTCTTTTCGACCAGAAGAGTTCTTCGAAGTATTATTTTAGTCAATAACGACGATTTCCAAGCGATTCGAGTTTCCAGGGCCGTATAGGCGGCCCACGAGTTTTTTAAACTCGAATCGCTTGTTTAAACTCGAATCACTTGTTAGATGGCAAAATGGTTTTTATTCAATAAATATGTGAAAAATAGTGTCCGTGTCATCTGACACAAACACTGCTATCCTAGGACTTGCTCTTTTGGGTAATTCCTTTGCAGCTTCCTCCCACAGGGGCATTATAGCGCTTTTTGGAAGTTGGGGATTATAGGCGACAAAGTTATGGAATTTGTGGAATCTGTCACATTTTACCTATACGTCATTACCAACAGAAGGTAAACGTTGTAATACGTCATCAGTAGCAGGCGCTAACAGTGGTTTAGCGATAGCAGAATCTTTCGAATCTTATCGACTTTGACAAGGCAAAAAGCCGTTTTGTGCCTTAATAAGTTTTGTTTAGGTATTTGTAAAAGCACATCAATGTTTAGTAACAATGTTCAAGCTACACTAGTACCGTCAAAAAGGGCCAGGTACCGCCGATATCGACCTTCCCACCTCGAATGATCGTTGCAGAAGGCCGAATCAATGTAAGAAAGTGCTGTGACAGGTAACTGCACTATACTATCCAGGATATCCTAGATCACGAATGAAACACTAGCTAATATCGGCAAAATGTTAGCATGCTCAGTCTACTTTCTGACTTTGTACTAATCGATTGATTTCGCACGCAAGCTAGTGCCACTGTCTCTGCGTCTTAGTCGTCAAGTATGCCACTTTCGCCGCAGATATGACTATCAATGACAAGAATATATGCATAAGAACTCACCGATACTTGTTGGAACCATTAAATGAAAAATAGAACTTTCCGCACAACAAATTGCCGACCAGATCGATTGTTCACGTAGTCGATAACATTGTAGGGCGCTTATTTCCAATGTACCATACGAATTTAAATGCCCAATACTGATGACGCGCACCTTACGTCATCCTAAAATGGCGGATTGGAACTGTCCTGCAAATATATCGTGTTTTGGGGACGTGTACCCGGGACTTTTTCCGAACAACAAAAGAACCCAACGATTTAAAATACTTTTGTATACTTGTTTTCGCTGAGCAGGGATTATATAAGCAGGTTAGCCTAAGATATTACCATTTTAATTGTCATTTTTAGCCATTTTTTACCCGCTAAAAGTACATTATTCGTTATAACTATTTCAGTTGGAGTTATATGTTCTCCGCTCAGCATCCATATCTTAAATGAACTTTACTCTTTCATCTCATGCCAGTTTCATCTCTTTGGGAGGCCGTCTACACGTCCCCAAATCGACATTTAGAGAAAAAGTGTACCTTTTTCAAAATCATCTTTATACTTCTGCGTATGACACATGGGCCTGTTTTGTAGTTTATTGTTTCGATAAATAACATTAAAATACTAAACAGTTGTAAAAATCAACGTACATTGTTGTTTGAGCTGTAAAATTCGATGTATATATTACCATTTCGAGCGGCGGCCATTTTCTTCCCCAGTCGAAAAGCGCTATAATGAGCCTGTGCCAGACTTGTAGAAATCTGCCAAGATACAAAATATTGGTATAAACATGCATACATGAAAACACCTCATAGACCAACATACGCACATCATAGGTGGAAATCCAGTATTCAACACATGGGACAGGAATTTTCTCCTTTCTGGCAACTACTGTTAAATTGTTGGCAAGAGCATGCATAGCTCTCATATTGTCATCCAAACCTATAAAATTAAGCATATACATACCCAATTGTAAGTTTACTACAAACGAAATAAATTTTAAGTGAACAGTGCAATACATGATGCTTGTATATACATACATGGACTTTCCCGTTTAGCACTGGTCTTCTTGGTACGGACAACTGTATCATACTTCAAAATAGCTGGGCGCCACTTTTCCTCCCAATGTTTCTTAAACTTGAGATAGAGACTTCCCACATCCCACTTCATGATAAGTTCCATTTCTTGAATTATCTGTGGGACAATCACACAGTACAAATCATAAAAAAATGAACGTTCAATGGGTCCCCAACACCCATTTCAGTAGCAGGCTGTTCTTTTTTTTATCAAAATGGACAGGTAGAGACGGGTTTGGTACTCCATCAAATTATCACTTTTTAGACAAAATAATGGGCCACGTCATCGTTAGAATTCGCATTTAAAGAAAATGTTTTGGTATAGAGCAAGAATCTTTTCGCTCTTGCCGGGTGTGACTTTACTGCCATCGTTTCGGTTTGTGACAAGATTTCAAACGTGGTTTGCTAGTAACTGTTATCGTTAGTATAGCATCGTGTGTTGGATTTGGGGGTATCCAACTTTTAAAAACTTCTTCTGTGGACAGGAGACATCTTGTAGATTTCTCCATGAATATGATTATACAAAGATGTGTGCATACGCAATATTTAGCACTTGTGCAAAATACCCAAACCCATTCATGCCCGTAGAACGTTCAGATTTTACGATTTGTACCGTAGGCGATGGAAGATCAAATTAAGAAATCAACCTGTTAAATTTACCATAGCATAAGTTGCTCCATTCATAATATGTCGATACGCAAAACTTTAACTTTAAAGAATCTGATACTAAAACCCCGACCAGTAACTTGGTATTAGAAACACTCAAACTTGCTAGGTCTAAAGAATTTGAATCATAAGGCTAACCTACAGCATATGCACATGGCTGAACAAGTAATTCGAGTTAAAAACTCGTGGGGGCTGCCGCCCCACGCACTCGAATCACTTGCAAAGCATTGGAGTGTAAGTGCACAGCTGAACATTCATTGAACATACTGTTTATTGTAACTGGATGATTGTTTTGAAAACAATTGCCATATTTGGCAATTGTTTTCAAAACAATTCCTATAACTCATTCCTGTATAAATTCATATTTCTCTATTACTATTATATAAATTCTCTATTGTAAGACTTTTCTTCAAATCTATATTATATATATATATATATATCGGACGAGCGTTACACACCGGAAGTCCAAATGAAAACAATATAGGGGCTGCCTGTGGCAGCCCCTAAAAAACCTGATCCTATGATCACCATTGCATGCATAATCTATAGCATCCAGGAAAGTGGTTGATAATTCAGGTGCAATAATTTTTAATTACTAAGATTGTGTTAAAGAATTTAGAATCAACAATGTACATTCAGCATAGCACTACTCACCACATCTGCAAATTGGAATCCTCCCCATTGGTCTAAAATGTCGGAGACTGAATCAACATCATTCAAGATAAACTCCCTCCTCTGAATGAAAGTGTGCCTCATAAGTTCCAAAACCACTTCTTTCCGTGGTTTAGATTTCTGTAACTCATTATCTAAAGCAGTCTTGTGTCGTTGAAACGTAGCAGGATTTCTTGCCAAGCCAAGGTCTATCTGGGGAAGTCCCATTTTTAGGGATTTTGTCTTCTTCTTGGGTGGTGCACCCGCATCAACATCCTGGGAATCAGACTTTTTGCGACCTTTCTGTACATTGTATATTCGTTCTACGATGCGTTTTTCCCAGGAGGCCTACATGCAAAGAAAAACAAATATATTCACTAGAATAGTACAATATACACAAAATTTGGGGAAAAAAAACTTACAATCCAGTCCCTAAAGCATCCCTCATGAATGGGTACATAACTGTTAACCGCCTTGCAGCATACTCACAAAATTGCCTCGACGGTTTGGATGAAAAACTATACATATGGACTACCAAATCTCAGACTAAGGCATTTCTAGCTTTGGGAGTCATCTCCTTCGACTTAATACTGTCCATTATTTCAGCTCTCCATGATGTGGGGATATGGAAGCCTGCTGGAACACCCACTTCTTTCTTATATGAAGAACTGGTTTCCGACAAAACATCATTGCTAGGTGGTGGTGACAAAGACTGACATAATGAGCTAGGGCCAGCTGGAGATACAGAAAGTCGTTCTTGACGTTCTTCTGGAGGTTGCACTACCAATGAGTCATTGGTCTTCGGTTCTGTACTTCCTTGGAGTTTCTGAAGAATTGAAAACACAAACCTGACAATCTTCTTAATATGCAATGGTTCAAGAATATATTGTGCATGTATGTAGTTTAGCCCTTTATCATGGATAAGCCACTATAGGGGCTCGCGCTTGACCAATCCGATGCGTGGATGAAATGGTGCAATACACTTGCAAATCCTAATTGTAGTGCTAAAAGGTTACTGGCATCTTGTTTAAGATGAAAGGTGAGGCCACACTAAAGTTAAAAAGTCAGAAGTTGCCTACTTTTGGGAATGCTACACATACGGTACAATTCATAAAAATCTGAATGTTCTACGAGTTTGAACGGGTTTAGTGAACTGGTGCAAAAACCGATGGGTTTGGATGCTTTGCACAAGTGCTAAATATGGGGTAGGCGCACATTTTTGTATAATCATATTCAAGGACAAATCTTCTACAAGATGTATCCTGTCCACAGAGGATGTTCACATAATCATTCTTGCATTGCAGCAAGATGAATATACGTGCACATCGTAAAAATTGCTGTTCAGCAAAGTAACAGTTGTAGTTCAGTTTCATTTGCTTCCTTGTCACATTCCACTCAGTTATTGAGAAATTTCCTTATGTCATCCTATGATACGGACTCAGATCCTGGCTTTTTAGCGATAGTTTAGCTTCGCCTCTTGTAGTTTTCAGAAGTTACATATCCCTGAATCCAATACACAATGCCATTCTAAGGATAACTAGCAAACCATGTTTGAATATCTAGTCACAAACCAAAACGATGGCAGTAAACTTGATCCACGCAGGTGGAGTAATCAGACAAGAGGGTCAAAAAGTATAAGACTACATTCATACACCTGGCAGGAACGAAAAGATTTAAATTTTGCTCTATACAAGAATATTTTCACAAATGTGAATTCTAATGACGGCACAGACCCATTATTTGTGCTTAAAGTGCTAATTCAATAGAATCCCAAACCCGTCTGTACCCGTCACTGATGGTCAGTTTCGATGAAAAACAGCCTGGTACTGAAACGGGCATTAGGGACCCGTTATTGAACGTTCAGTTTTTAGGGGCTGCCTAGGCAGCCCCTATATTGTTTTCATTTGGACTTCCGATGTGTAACGCTCGTCCGATATATATATATATATATATATATATAATATGGATTTGAAGAAAAGTCTTACAATAGAGAATTTATATAATAGTAATAGAGAAGTATAAATTTATACAGGAATGAGTTATAGGAATTGTTTTGAAAACAATTGCCAAATATGGCAATTGTTTTAAAAACAATCGTCCAGTTACAATAAACAGTATGTTCAATGAATGTTCAGCTGTGCACTTACACTCCAATGCTTTGCAAGTGATTCGAGTGCGTGGGGCGGCAGCCCCCACGAGTTTTTAACTCGAATCACTTGTTTTTTATGATTTGTACCATAATATTAATTATACCAGAAGATTTTATTTCAAAACTTCGGCCTAAAATGTGAGTAATACGGTAGGGATAAAAACAAGTAATTCGAGTTAAAAACTCGTAGGGGCTGCCGCCCCACGCACTCGAATCACTTGCTAAGCATTGGAGTGTAAGTGCACAGCTGGACATTCATTGAACATACTGTTTATTGTAACTGGACAATTGTTTTGAAAACAATTACCATATTTAGCAATTGTTTTCAAAACAATTCCTATAACTCATTCCTGTATAAATTCATACTTCTCTATTACTATTATATAAATTGTCTATTATAAGACTTTTCTTCAAATCCATATTATATATATATATATATATATATCAGACGAGCGTTACACACCGGAAGTCCAAATGAAAACAATATAGGGGCTGCCTGCGGCAGCCCCTAAAAAAGTTTACATTTCGTAATAGTAATACACATCGTTTTACGCAGTAATTACCAAGCGTATTGCAGGAAAATTACTCTCTGTATTGCGTTGCGTATTACAGATCATTGGGCTGTGTAATTTTTTCTCTAATATTAGATGCGCGCATATTTTATTATGTTGACCAAAGACAAAATGGCCGCAGCGGCGACCTTGGAAATATCGTTCACTGAGTCTTTTAACTTAGTTTTGAAGTCTTTGAAATCAAGAAAAATTGCAATCGATGTTGATCGCATGTGGAACATGTCCATAAACTTAGAATCTCAGTGGAGGTGCGTATTAGAAAGAATTTCGCGACTTTAGGTGGCTTCGGGACGCAATGTCATGTGACCAGCCCGTGACATAGGAAAAATGTTACTGTGCACGTAAAGATTCCAAGACAGCCTTACACGATGTTAAAACAGCAAGATCGACAAATTGTTCCAATGAAATGGCCTTCGGCTACAGTAAATCCTAGTCTCGCGTTTCCAGCCCCTTTCCGTTGACAACATCAGTAAAATTCTACAAAATCTCTTAACAACATCAAGGAGAAAGAGGCTGGCTATGCGAAACTAAGTGAATCTTAAGCCTTCGATCAATTTTGAACATGTCAGTACCTTTCTGGTCTGGCTTACCTAGCTTGAGTTTCTTCGATCTTTTCTCCTTCCGAAAAAACATCTTCGAAAGCGATTCGGTTCGTGTACAAGTGCGACCAAAGCAGAATTTAAAGTGCTATCCGACGGCGAAAGGTTATGTATCAAAGATCAAAGATACAAAAACAGAAGAGACTTCGTCTGTATTCCACTTCACTTGCTATACTTGACTCGACTTTTAGGTGACGTCACTTTCAATATCATGCGACGGTCATGTGACAAAATGGCTACCTGCTAGTTCAAGGCTAGACAAAACTTTAATGGCTGGGCGGCAGTGGGAAAAAGCCCATTGGCTTACTTTTTTGCACTTATTGGCTATATTATAGGATAATAAATAACTTCCATGTTGGAGATTTTGATTCATTGCCCGTTTCAGATGTTACAGGCAAAAAGGTGAGCTACAATGGTTTCAATTTGTGGTTTTTACCCTTTTTCTCTAAAACTCTTAAAGATATTTAAATCACCAACATGGAAGTTTTAGATACTTAGGTAAGGAACCTATATGCCATCATTTGTGTCTTCAGCTTTGAAGCTGCACTGACGCCCAGCCGTTTTTAATGTTTTTATATGTTCGGGGAGAATGCGCATACTTTCCTTAGAACAACGAAAATCCTTTCAAGTTTGACATCGAACGAAAGGTAATGCAGCCATCTACACAATGGTACTAGTTTTTAGAACATAGCGCATATTTGTAGTAAGAAATGAAACTAGAAAGTGAAGATAAATTTTCTGATCACTGAAGCCAAACAAGTGTCAGTGGACATGTTCCACATGCGATTATGACTCTTTGGAAGACACTAAAGAAACCTGTGGAGTAGACGGGTATTTTCGCTCGTTATCAGCTCGTAGCCTACTTACATACGTAGCCATAAGCCTATATCTCCAAGATCGTTCCCATTTTGCTAAGGAGAACACGTGGTTTAGTGTTTTGGTCAAAAAAGAGAAAGTTTCCGTCTTGATGTGTGGCTTGCTGAACTAGTAAGTTGCGACATTGGCCAAAAAATTTCCACGTAGGTTGGCCAATGCCTGTTCAAAGGCATACTAAGAACAAGGCCGAAGTTTAACCAATGTTTGAAGAGCACAGAAAGACTTCCTAAAGGCACAACAGAGCGAAGTTGCACTACGTAATTGCGGTATTCTCTGTTATTACGCAGAGAAATTGCGCACAGTAATACGTACGTAGTACGCACGTATTGCGGATCGCAATGTTAACTTTTTTTCGATCCCTACCGTAAACCTAAAATGAATACTGGTAGAAGGGGAATTGGGAGTTTTAATTGCTCCTAATGAATAAGGCTTTTGTAACTGGATATGTTATGTGATAATTGACACACTGTTGGCTGTACTTGCAGAAATAATTCATCCAGCGGCTCTATCCCCAGAATAACACTAACTGATCATTGTCCATTTGACAATGGATAATTGGTCTAAGGTCTAAGGTAGTAATCTTTGTAAGGTTCACTGAATTAGTACAGGTTTCATGGTTTGATCAAGGGGTAACACAGAACACACTACACTGGATCAAAAATGTATGTTACCTTCATCAGAACGTACAAAACACTCTTTCCATTCATACTAATCTGAAATTCTTCAATGCAACATTATACAGATAATTTAGATATTTTTTACTTAAATAGAACAGATGTTATTCCTAATGCTTGCACCGTTACCCGCCATACCTCCTTCAAACGCAGCAATCTCTTTGTCGGTCCGATTTTCTTCACCATGTCTTTTAAGTCATTTTCAGTGCAATCTTCGAAGCTTTCGCGGTCTATTTCATTCTCTGACAAGAGAAAAGAGTGCCAAAGTAAATGATTAAATGGCCTTTTCGACCAAGTAAGTTACAGCCAAAACCATAAAATTATGGGAAACTTCCCTCGTTTACCTTCTAGTATTTCGCAAATGTCAGGGGATATTCCTTTGTCTTCAAGCCACCTCCTAAACTCCAGAACAGGGTTACTTTCAGGTGTTCCGTTGCAACTCACCACGGTTGACTTGTCCATTGTCCCGCCTAAAATTTGCGCATGCGCAGTATCACGTGTTATTCTTGCCACGCATGCGTGCAAATCAGTTTTAGGTTGTCTGATAGTCGCAGTGATGCCTATAGGCTTAGATTCTTTTTGCTTCACAGTTAATGGCCGAAAGTTCCGGATTTCGCTCTTGCCTTTTTTGTGAATTCCGTTCTCCTGATATCCCTAAGTGGTTCAGCCACATACGATTGTCGCATGGGAATCAAGAAAGCTTTTTTGTTAGATGTAACATAGACAACTGCGTTAATGAATATACAAGCTTTTCGTCTTGGAATTCGCATGTTTATCGCCATCATCGGGATGCAGTTTGCAGGCAGTCTACATTGAATACGTCTATTTCCGACCACGGGTCTTCCAACATTGTCGAAGTTGCCAGTTTGTCAAACACAGATACAGAAACCAGCCCCGAACAAGTTTGTGGATTCCACATTCAGCCGCCCACTGCAATCGAGGACGATATTGCACAGTTACTGGGAGAGGATGGTGATCAACAGGAGCGTACTTGTGCACTTTTTTTACTTCAGATGAAGGAAAAACACTCAAGTTCACAAGTAGCCATCAATGCTATAGTGCAAGGCTGTGAGCAGTTGTTCAATGAAACTCAATTGAGAATCAAAGCCGGTGTAATGCATCATCTATCAGAGAACGGAATGGATGTGAGCGAGCTCACCGAGATGACCACTTTTATTGACAGCATGAAGAGTCCTTTCTCTAGTATATCAACAGCCTATCTTCAACAAAAGTACTTTCAAAGGAATTTCAGCATTGTGGTAAGTATGGTATATAATATGCTACTTTTGGGTGTAACAGTTATACTGTGTCTATAGACTCTCAATAATATATTGTTGTGCGTGTGTGCAGCAAGCTTGGGTTCAGCCTACATGCACTGCATGGTTGGAAGTGGTCAGATCAAAGCAGTAAAATACTGGCCTGCATGTTTTATTTGGTTCTATGCATTATTTAATATTATTAAATTTATTTGGTATATAATTGTAGTTGCTGCATGTATGCATGTAAGTACATACTAATTTTTGCGATATCCCTGCATGTATGCATGGTTTGTGCAATTAAGCATTCAATGACATGTAATTTGACTCTTATAATATACAACATGCATTATTCAAACTTATCTTTAGATTCATAATTGCATATATTTGTTATGTAGGACCCGGTGGCTGTGAATATTGGTAGTCCTAGTTATGAGCTCACGGGATCAGGAGCCAAAAGACGCCAGGTTGTGCAACAAAAATCTTTCTATTATGTACCATTATATGAAACACTCAGATCACTGCTGCAGAATGACATCATCTATCAGCAAGTCGAAAAGGCACGTAAATCAACTGATGGTATCCTGCGAGATTTTTGCAATGGGTCTCAATACTTGGAGCATAAATAATTCTCCACAGAAAGAATGGGTTTGCAAATCATATGATATTATGACGAATTAGAAGTATGCAATCCTCTCAGTTCTGCTGTAAAGAAACACAAAATTGGTGCCTGCTTTTTTTTTCGTGGCTAATTTGCATCCTGTGTGGCGTTCTTCTCTGCAATGTGCGCAGTTGGTGGCAGTTGGACGAACTAAAGACATAAAAGCAGTCGGTATTGACACTTTCTTAGAGCCGTTTGTCAAGGACTTGAACATGTTGTCCACGGAAGGGATTAGCATTTCCAAGAGTGGTGAGCCAGTCATAATTAAAGGAGGCCTATTAGCCTTTTTAGCTGATAATCTCGCAAGTCATGAAGTTGCAGGATTTAAAGAATCAATGTCATTTGCTCTCCGTTTCTGTCGCTCATGCCTGGTGTAATGTTGTGTATGTGAACTCCTCATTGTGTGTGATTGCATCAGATTTTATGACATCATGTAGTTACTATTGTTAGATGGATTGAGTAATAATAGTGTGCCATGTGCTTTCAGTTAGGGTAGATAGTTCTTTTGAATCATTCGATATTTCGTTAGTCTGGTCTTGCAAAAACATTACATTGGCGACGAGGATAGAGAAGACACTTATTTTGTATCTTATGGCAGCAAAACTTGATCTTGCTCCTTTACCATCCTTTGATCCCTTGAGTGAACCAAGCTCTTTGGGACAGCGATGGAAGAACTGGACAAAACAATTTCAGACCTACATTGTAGCCATGAACATAACTGAAGATAAACAAAAGAGAGCACTGCTTCTTTACCAAGCCGGTCCTGCAACACAAGAAATTTTCGAAACCCTTTCTGACACAGGAGATGACTACAAAACTGCTCAAGAGAAACTTGATGCGTATTTCCTGCCCAAGAAAAATGTTGATTATGAATTATTTCAGTTTCGACAAGCTATGCAACAGCCCAGTGAAACGATTGATCAATATGTTACCAGATTGAGAAAGCTAGCAGCACATTGCGAATTCCAGGACCTTGAAAAAGAGCTCAAATCCACAATTATTCAAAATTGTCAGTCAAAACGCCTTCGAAGGTATGCATTAAGAGAAAATGCTCTCACTCTTGACAATTTGTTGGCCAGAGCGCGTAGCTTGGATGTAAGTGAACTCCAAGCAACTGGAATGGAAAAGAATCTTCATCCAGAATCCGTGAACCGAATTCAGCACAGGCAGCAGGCTAAACCACACGTAATCAGATCCCAGCAGCCCCGTTCAGACACATGCCGTCAGTGTGGATTAACATGGCCCCACACTAAGTCCCCATGTCCAGCCAAAGGAAAAACCTGTAGAGATTGTGGTAAACCAAACCACTTCGCAAAGATGTGTCGTTCAAAGCCCAATGTAAAGGCTCAATACCAAAATCATCAAACCCCGCAGAAGCACAACCAATCACGACACCCATCATCTCGTCACAGTCGACAGCCCAATGTCCACCACATTTCCACAATATCATCAGAACCAGCAAGCAGTAGCGATGATGAATATTTATACACCATGAACCGGAGCCCAGGTGATACTAAAGTTCCAAGGGTATCTGTGAAAATCTGCAAAATGTCAGTCCAGATGATCATTGATACAGGTGCCTCCACTGACATTCTAGACGAAGATGCCTATCGCAGGATCAATCAGCAACAAGATATCGCACTTCAACCAACCACAAAGCGTTTATTTGCCTATGGATCAAAATTGCAACTTACCGTTCTTGGCAAATTTGAAGCCACCATTGCTTTCAAGAATAGCCAAAAGACTACCACTATTCACATGCTCCAAGGAAGTCATGGTTCCCTGCTCAGCTACAAAACCGCAATGGATTTAGGAATTCTTGACATACACATACACCAAATCGGTGACGACACCTCATCACCTGAATCCCTCACTTATGAGTATCCAGTACTATTTAGTGGCATTAGTAAGCTGAAGGGAGTTGAAGTAAAGCTGCACATTGATCCAGATGTCAAACCCGTTGCTCAACAGGCTAGGCGTATTCCATTTCATCTGCGCAAGAAAGTTGAGAAAGAGCTTGAAACTCTGGAGCAGCAAGGCATAATCGAGAAAGTAGATGGCCCTACACCGTGGGTTTCCCCACTCGTTGTGATTCCTAAGAAAAACGGAGATGTTCGCATCTGTGTTGACATGCGAATGGTGAATGAAGCAATCAACCGCGAACGCCATCCGACTCCTACCGTAGATGACCTAATTCATACCTTAAATGGTGCCACCGTGTTTTCAAAATTGGATCTTCGCGCGGGATATCATCAACTTAGCTTAGCCCCAGAAAGTCGTTACATCACCACTTTCGCAACCCACAAAGGTCTCAGACGATATGCCCATTTAAACTTTGGCACTAATTCGGCAAGTGAAATCTTCCAGAAAGTAATCAATGATCAAATTCGTGACATCCCAGGAGCACTAAACATCAGCGACGATGTCATTGTCTTCGGGAAGACACAGGCTGAGCATGATGTTGCACTACAAGCAGTATTCCAGAAGTTCACAGAGGTCAACCTAACCCTGAACAAGAGGAAGTGTGAATTCAATAAGAAGAGTATCACATTTTTCGGATTTGTGTTTTCTGGACAAGGAATTTCCCCGGATCCACAGAAAGTAGAAGCCATTAAGAATGCCCAGACACCAACGACTACTAGTGGTGTGCGAAGTTTCCTGGGAATGGCTACATATTGCGCTAAGTTCATCCCCAATTTCAGTGATACATCAGAGCCACTGCGGGAATTGACAAAGAAAGATGCACAGTTCCGATGGATAGAGCGACATCAGCAATCCTTCCTCAAACTCAAGCAACTGCTCACCAGTTCAACCCTCATGGCCTACTTTGACCCAACGAAGGAAACAGAGTTAGTCACAGATGCCTCGCCATCAGGATTGTCAGCCATCCTGCTTCAAAAGTCAGTTGGCAAAGACGACAGACGTGTGGTTGCATACGCCAGTCGTACTCTGACTGAAGTTGAAAGGCGTTATTCTCAGACAGAAAAAGAAGCACTCGCAATTGTGTGGGCAATTGAAAGGCTTCATCTGTATCTGTATGGAAACCGCTTCACACTGTTCACCGACTGCAAACCTGTCCAGCTCATATTCAGCAATCCCAAGTCGAAACCACCTGCCCGTATTGAAAGATGGAATTTGCGATTACAGGGTTATGACTTTGTAGTGGTGCACACAGAAGGCAGCCGAAACCCTTCTGATTTCCTATCTAGACATTCTGGTTCAAATGATGACAGTAGACAAGGTGCTCTAGCAGAAGAGTATGTCAATTTCATTGCCGCAGCCGCAGTCCCAAAAGCAATGACTCTGCCTGAAATCCAAGAAGCTACCACAAGAGATGTTACATTACAGTGTGTAGCAGAGCTGATACGAAATCGGTCGTGGAACAACTTGGACAGCCTCACACAACAATTCCAAGATGTCGACTAAAGCTGTTCAAACGAGTCAAAGACGACCTGACAGTCAACTATGAGACCAACATCATCCTTCGAAATAACCGCATCGTTATACCTACAGTCCTTCGAGATAAGGCAATTTCCATTGCCCATGAAGGCCACCAAGGCCTGGTTAAAACAAAGCAACTTCTTCGTGAGAAAATCTGGTTTCCTGGTATTGACCAATCTGTTAAGAGCATGATTGATAAATGCATCGCATGCCAAGCAAATGGACCTGACAATCGTCCAGAGCCTCTTCAAATGTCTCCACTACCACCAGATCCGTGGCATACTGTCCACATGGACTTCTGTGGCCCCTTTCCAACAGGAGAGTATGTATTTGTAGTGATCGATGCTTCCTCACGATTCCCCGAGGTAGAGATAGTTCGTTCTACATCAGCAAGCTCCATCATGCCAAAGCTAGACAGGATTTTCTCCACGCATGGCATTCCACAAGTGATACGAAGTGATAATGGCCCACCGTTCACCAGTAAAGAAATCAATGAGTATATGAGAGAGAATGGAATTGATCATCGTAGAATAATACCGCTATGGCCACAAGCTAACGCAGAAGCAGAAAGTTTCATGAAGCCATTGACTAAAGCAATCCGATCGGCACATGCAGAAGGTAGATCATGGATGAAATGTTTGTACAAATTCCTCCTCAACTACAGGACAACTCCACACAGCACAACAGGATGCCCACCAGCAGAATTGCTTTTCAATCGAAAAATCCGTAATAAACTTCCACACATTACAGCAGCTACCTTGAACGATGATAAATCTACAAATTTGAAAGAAGTCAGGGAGAAAGATAGGCGAGCCAAATTGAAGATGAAGACATGTGCCGATGAGAGAACCAAAGCAAAATCTTCTGACATTAAAATTGGTGACACTGTTCTAGCCTGACAACGAAAGCAGAACAAGTTTTCCACTCGTTTTGATCCAGTGCCATTTCAAGTAGTTCGTATCAAAGGAACAATGATTACAGCATGTCGAAATGAGAAGTACATCACGCGAAATGTTTCACAATTCAAGATAGTTGATCCATCACTTGGAAGAGACAAGTCGATGACTGACGATGATGATGAAGATAATGATAGTGACAATGAAGACCTTCCAATGAATCCTGAACAGGAAATGCCAATTGCTGTTCGAGGCCAAAATGCTAATGTTGAAGTGAACTCTAGTCCTCCAAACAACGTGAGACACTCTACACGTGATCGCAAGAAAGTTCACCGTTTCGGACAGAACATATATGAACAATAGCTTAGCATTTGTGTTCCGTAAATTGTTAGTATATGTACATTCAGTCTGAGTGAAAGGGAGATGTAATGTTGTGTATGTGAACTCCTCATTGTGTGTGATTGCATCAGATTTTATGACATCATGTAGTTACTATTGTTAGATGGATTGAGTAATAATAGTGTGCCATGTGCTTTCAGTTAGGGTAGATAGTTCTTTTGAATCGTTCGATATTTCGTTAGTCTGGTCTTGCATAAACATTACACCTGGCTACTAAAGCTGAAAGTCAAAAGTACTTTAAATTGGCATCTTTTCAAAGTCAAACTCCAGATGAACACCAACAGCAGTGCAAGCTCTTACAAGGTCCACTTCGAGAACATCATTCAACTACATTTGGGATAAACAGAGAATCTGTTTTAGAGAAAGTGGCAAATTTTTCTGTTGTTACAGGAATGTGCCATGATATCATGCATGACCTCTTTGAAGGTGTAGTACCCTTTGAGTTGAAACTCCTTCTAGTTCACTGCACTGAGAAGAAATATTTTACTGTGGCTGAATTAAATACCCGTATTGTGCGTTTTGACTTTGGCTATTCAAACGTGTCTAGTCGTCCGGGGGAGATCGATGAAGGTTCACTTTTAAGAAATGATGGAAAGCTACGATTCTCAGCAGCATCTACATGGTTGCTAGCTAAAACGCTTCCACTGATGGAGATAAGGTACCTGAAGATGATCCCAATTGGGAATTGTTTATTTTGCTCCTGAAAATTGTGGACATTTGTACCGCACATTCTTGTAGTAACAACACTATTGCATATCTTGCTACACTAATCGAGGAACACCATTCACAATTCATCAGGCTATATGATCGGTCACTAATTCCGAAAATGCACTTCATGGTACATTATCCACAACAGATTTCGCAATTTGGACCATTAATTAATGCCTGGTGCATGCGTATGGAATCAAAATTGAAGTTGTGCAAGAGAGTTGCAAGATACGGCGACTTTAAGAATATTTGCTTATCTGTTGCTAACAGTCATCAGCGTTGGATGTGCATGCAGTTGCATTTATCAATGATAGAGCGGAAACTGGTGGCAAAACCATCCTGCGTAAATTTGCTGAAGAGGAGTCCCAGTTGCAAACGTTACTTTCGAGGCATGGTGTGTTCACTAGTGAGTCTGCCTTGCAGCATCCGGCATGGGTAAAAATGCACGGTATATTGTACAAAGCAACTGGGGTCGTGATTACAGGCATCCAAGATGGTTTACCACATTTTGGCAAAATTGAGGACATTATTGTTTTGAGTGACTCCTCTGTTATGCTGTATGTCAGTCTGTTCGTTACCAAATATTTTGATATGCACTATCATGCTTATGTTGTGAATTGTAATCAAGACCGTCAGTTTGTACAAGTTAAATCCTTGAGTTATCCCTTTGTTTTGCACATGCATTCTTTAGATCCCCGATCACAGGATCGTTTTGTTGTATTAAAGTATGGCATTGAATTATAATACTGCATGAACTGTCTATTACATTTAAATTTCATTATTACAATTTTATAATTATATAGCTAATGTTTAATTATGGTCTGGTTATAATAATGAATTTAAATAAATTAAAACAACCAAGTTACTTTCGATATAACATAGTCTTCTTACTTTAACCTGCTTGGTCTACAAAACAACAAGACCATGATTGTTAAAATAACAATTTATTGTTACAATACAGTGCTTTAGTTAGAACAACTACTACATGTTAAAACAACCAGAAGAAAGAGAAATAACAAGCATTGCTGTTAAATTAACACAATATTCAATTATTGAAATAACTGAACCTGTTTGAAATTACTACTGTTTTTTTGCTCTGTGTGTGTGTGTGTGTGTGTGTGTGTGTGTGTGTGTGTCACCTATTTACAATTACTTGATACACCATATTGGTTATAGCAGCATGGTGTGGTAGAACCAGTGGTGTAGTGGAGGTTTGACTGTGTGTGTATGTATGTGCCCTTTTGTGGTTTCATTGTTTATTGTTCTTTCTTTTCATGTTCAGAATATAGACTGAAGTACTGAT